>CANTUZ010000001.1:100319123-100704123 GCA_947846985.1 Fratercula arctica
GTGAAAAAAATCTAATTTTGTACTTATGTGGAATGCTTGATGTGTATAGCATACATAAAATAAAGGTCTATGCTTCATGCTGGAGCTTTTGTAAGCATTATGAGGTGTACTAAGGGGCATGGTTCTTTAAGATGCCGTATGTCTTCCCTTCAGTATAAGGATCATGTTTTTGTGAATGGTTTTAGAGACTCTGAAATCAATGTGAGTTGACAGCAAAGTATAATGACTCCTTGGAGGCTGTCTTGAGTGTTAGGAGATAATGTGACTTGTTCCTGAACTTTTGCGTCTGTCAAGAAAAGGAATGTCTTCATGTATTATTCATGCTGTGTTTTGCTTTTTCTATAGTAAGATATGTTAGAAGGCAAACTGTTCTAGGTGCTGAGGCTACTTCAGTTTACTACAAGGATATCTTTCTTAACACTTGAAACACGATACTGTATTAATCATCAAAATCTGAATGATGCTTTAGGATAGAAGAGTTATTTTGTAGGGACATTCTTTCATATATGTTTATATTTTGTATGTTAAACTAAAGAATTAGAGGATGACTAAGTTATGAAAATAAGATAGAGTTGATAGTGGTGTTGTAAGAGTGTGTTCTATTCTGAGATTCTTGCCCTTCTTGCATTATTTCCTAATTGCACAATAGCTGCTGTAGATAGCTACTTTAGACTTTTCATTAGCATTATTCCATAGATAAACCCATGAGAGATGTGTAGATATATACAATACGAGAGCTTGATTTTCGTCTTTGTTAGCCATGGCCCAGAGTAGAAACAGGAGCGCTCATCAGAACGAGAGCAGTGTGAAATGAGTTCAGACATGACCTGACAAAAATGAAGCGTACCAGTAGCAAAAAGCACTCGGTAGTGTCCCCGTTCTTTCTCTCCCCAACCCCAAAATGCTGTTTGGAGCACCTTTGGAACCATCTTGTGCACTGTGCCCATAGAGATTACAGGCTGTTACCTTGCCAGGTTTTCTTTACCTGTCATAAACCTGACAAGAGGGCAACTGAACCACTGACCAAGTGGGACTAGCAATTTCATTAGGAGCTTGTTTTGGTTATAACGTCCACTTGTTTGAAATTAAAGGTCTATGTTCAATTTTTTGTCAGGAATTTTGCCCCTGGATTCTGAAGAGTCTGGTCTTTGTGAAGTTGTTCTAGTTCATGAGCATTATTTGGGTACGTAGCTCATATATTTTGCTAATACTTACATTTACTGTATCTTTAGACTTCAGTCTAGCTTTTCTAATAGGGAGCTAATTAACTTGGACCTCTGGGCAAACTTGTTCTGTATAGCAACGTTCAGACAGTCTGTCTCCTCCATCTGTTCGTAGAAGTTTGAATACTATGTAGTCTCAAGGGCTTTTTCTTTGCTGTTAACATTTAATGGGTTAATGTTTTGCCTAAACCACACAAGCTGATTCTTTTTTTTTCTTTTCCTTTTTTTTTTTTCCCCTTCTAACTTCCCTTTTTGTTGCTTCATTGTCTTTCTACTTTTTCCTCACCTCATCTGTCACATAATTAAATAAGGAGAAATGTGCTTTTTTCCTCACTTTAACTCAATCCAAGAATTCACTTGTGACCAGACTAAAAGATGGGATAAAATTAGCAGTCTAGAAGATGGAAAGAGGAATTTTCAGGGAATGAGGATTGGGGAAAACCTAGTATTGAAACATTCTTTTCAATTATTGTGAGTTTCCAGTCTCCCCTTTCTGGGCATAGAGTGCTTTAATATGCAGAATACTAAATTTGGGTATCTCTGTGCTTCTCCCAAGTTTGTTACATTACTTTAAGCAAGCTACTCTTTTGCTTAAATTAGTTTGTATTGGGTTTCTGTGACTGTCCATGAATTCAACCCGTGTAGTTATGAGGTGACTCCTTCAAATTTGTTTATACCAAAGCAAAATCCTACTTTATTGTATAAAATATTGTAAAATATCCTCTGTGTGGTTTTTTTTTTAAATGTGACAGGTAAACAAGTATTACTTATGTTGACTTGTTTGAAGATGAAATCTTCCTAACTAGCTATGACAGTTTTTTGCAAAATAAGTCATAGCCTCGCGGAGATGAAAAAGTAAGGTTTATTCTTTCTAACACTTAAAAGTACAAATCAAGCAAAATGAAATCTAGAGGTCTGTGCTGCCTTATTGCTATTTACAGTAACTGCAGGCAGAAAATATTTCTGACTTTATATTACTTTCAGTAGCTTGCTTTGTGCTAAATAGTATGAACTGGTACACAAAGTGATGATGCCGATGATGGTCTCTGGAATTATTTTCCAGCACACTGATAAATGAGCCCAGATGATCGCATTGCGTATGTTGTTTTACAGTTTCACTGATTCAGGCTAAACTGTCAATTCCTATGCTATATAGGAAGGGACAGACCAAACTTTTCCTCCAGTCTTTTTCATTTCTAGTGTGCCTCAAGAGGATTGTGCTTACTTAGTTCAGTTCTATGCTAGACTCAGCTGGGCTACGATTTTCTATCTTAGTAACGAGGTTTCTGCTAAATCATGTAAATTGCTGACATTAAAAACGGCAGTTGAACTTGTGATTTCTAGTTAAGAGAGTACTTCATTAATGTTACCTCCCCAGGCTTTTAAGTGTGTGGGTAGAATGGGAAAACTCTTAAGCATCTCGTAGATAGAGACAACACAGAACAGAGATGATAAATAATGTTATCTTGACCTTTATCTCTCTTAAAATCTGTTATAACCTCCACAAGCTATTTATACCAATGGATTATGAAGTAGAAGATTCTAACCTATAGAGAAAAAAGAATTAGGAACTCATGGGTTGGAACTTGCATTCTATGGTCTCTGTGTCAGAATTATCTTTGTGAAAAGGAGAAAAGATCTCCTCAGATCATTTCTGTCAAGAGGTTATGGTAGGAAGTGTGTCTCTTTTTTTTTTTTTTTTCTTTTTCCTGTTTAAGTATTATATTTGTATTTGAACTTGCTCACAAAAGTGCTGCAGAAGCAAAGCAATTATTCTTGGAATAACAATTGCCTTTTCCACTTTGACTCCATGTAGCTAACCTAACACTACCATGAGCCACAACATAGGAGTATTGCCTTTGTGAAGTACATGGTAATTATACCTGTAGATGATCTGACTTGTATAATTTTTTTCATGTTTTAGAAATTGATGAAGTCTAAAAAAGAATCCTGAGTGAAATGTCAGGGACTTGCTGTTTGGTTTTTTCCCCATCTGGTTTCTTTGTTTGTTTTTTCCCCATACTTAGTTCGTAAACCAGAAAAAGTTTGTTGGGTTGAAGCAGCCGGGACTGTTCGTGATGGTGTCCGAGCATACACAGCTTTACACTACCTTTCCCACGTCTCTCCTGGAAAAACTGTCCTTGTAATGGATGGAGGAAGTGTAGGTAACAACTGTGCAGTACTAACAATTTCAGAATAGAAAGATTATCTCTGCCATAAGTATCTGTCTTATCACCAGAACGATTGGATTTCTTACTACATACTAAACTTACACTCCTGGCAGTGTCATTAACTTAATGGATTAATAGGAAAGGCCCTCCCACATAGGAAACTGAGCCAAGAATACAGTCCTTTACATGTTGTGTGGGTAGTGAAGAGAGGTAGTTCTTTTCTGGTGTTGCACATTGACATAGTTTTACCTGAAGCCCTCAGGTGTAACTGGAGGAAAGTGCCTTGATTTTTTTTTTTTAATTTTTTTTTATTCCTTTCCCACCACTGCTTTTTAACTTCTCTTAGATATAAATAATTGAATTTGCATTACTGCAATCGTTATTGCTAATGAAGATGTGGAGCTTGCCTCAGCCAGGATTCATTAATGTAAATGTGGCTGGGGCTTTTTCCTTGGTAGTGCTTCTTACTTCAACAAGCAAGCAAGCCCAAAGCTGCAAGTTGCAATTGCAGTTATGGTACTTGTGTTACTTAAAGTAGAATCTGAGCTATTTTGTTGAAGAGGAGAACTAGTTAAGTTCTGAAAGTTTGTTCAGAGCTTCCCAGTCAATGAAAGGACTTTTTTGGCCTCACTTGGAACAAAAGCAGATCTGTGAATATTCAGATTTTTGGTTCAGATGTGTTTTACTAAGGAGTAAGTTCATTTCTGAATACTCTCCTGACTTCTGAATGTCCTTTGCAGTATAATCTTTCTTAAAACTGCATCAAATTGTGGCTGTAAATAAACTCATCTACCTTTTTTCTTCTGCAGCCATTCGGTACAATAGCTATTCAGTTAGCACAACACAGAGGAGCTAAAGTAATCTCTACTGCATACAGTCTTGAAGATAAGCAGTACCTGGAGAGGCTTAGACTTCCTGTGGGTAAGTTATATTCTTCAGTGCTGAAGTTTACACTAAAGAATGTCTCAAAATATTTTTATTTTTATTCTTTTGAGTCTGTAGACTTATTTCAGTAGCTGAAAACTGAAATACAAATTTATAAATAGTCTAATCAAATAGTTTCTAAATTTATTCTGTTTTCCATAGGTGTTTAGTTTCTGGTTTAGGTGTATTTACTGACCTTTTTATTCTTCATTTAAATTGCAATGACTGTATCTCAGCACTTTCCATCTTACGCAGTAGTGCTTGAGTGCTGGCTTTTGGCCTAACTACTCAAGAAGCCCTTTCATTTTATAACATTGTTGCTTGTGAACAAGAAGAAAGCATTATTAAATCACTGGTATCGCAGTGTGTAATCTAGGTACCTGAGCCACAGTTCACTTGTAATGATACACTAGAAATACAGTATTCATCAGATTCAAATTACTTCTAATAGTATTTTATCAAGCTGTGTGGCAGCTCAGTTTCAAGTACTGTCATAACTGTAGCTGCACGCTTAAAGGCTCTGCATTTTCCTATTTTCCAAATGAGCTTTACGTTAGATATAATACTCGGATTCATCTATGACTTCTTCCATTTCTTTTCTTCGATACTAAAGTTTTTGGCATTTTTTCCCCCTCAAAATAACAGTGCTATTTGGACCATGGAAAAAGACTCTTATGTAAAAGCTACTGACATCTTTCCTGTTGAAACTTTTTCTTATTTCAGTGCTGTAGAGTGAAGGAAAGTAGATTTCTTTATTCATACAGTTTTAAAATGGCATTGCAAAGTCCAGTTTGATTGCAGTCCATGAACTTTCCTGTACAGTGAACAAAAGGTTAAAACTAGTGTCTGATACTTCCTCCTCAAAATGCGAAGTCTGACCGAGTATAATCACCAACTTTATTTTTCAGTGTACGATTTTTATTGTCATTCGAAGAAGTATAAGTAAGAGCAGCTGTGTCTCTTGTAAGAATAACTTTGTGGAGAAAGCATTGTGTAGTCAGTTATATTTTGATTGATGGGACTGTAATATATATATATGGGTTCAGATGAGATCTGATTAAAAAGATAATGCCAAGGTTAACTGTCCCTGACTCTGACTCCTTTCTCCTTTGCTGTTTTGCATAGTAATATTGTTAGCAATCTGGGCTTTCCAAATGGAGAATTAGAGCAGTTTTCAAATGTCCTCTCTCGTTCTTGGTGACTCACTGAAATCAGGCATTGCTGATATGCAGGTGCACATAGTATTGTCCTTGTGTTCTCCCTGCTGGCTCAAGAATAGTAAGCTAGCAGAGGGATGAAATAAGTCAGAGAGCTGCTCTTTGGACACAGAGAGAACAGAGTTCTTGTCAATTTTAATTCCTTTCTGGCTCCCGAGAACAGAACTGGCAGTGGAAGCACAGAGACAACACAGTGTGCATGTGCATTCTGGGGCTGCACGTTCACACACATCTGCAGTGTTGCGGAGTGATTCACTTCCAGCCTACCAAGCAAGCATTTAGCTCTTCCAGTAGTGGCTTTGGAGTGCTGATAATGCAGCAGGAAGTGGAGTGCTGTGCAGAGGTTATTACACAAGAGCAGGGAGAAAATCAGTTTTGCTTTCTGACCTTAACAATCTTTCAACAGGCAACCACAAAGGTTTGTGGTGGAAATGTAATCATTTCTTCCAAGACCTGGCAGACCTAATTCTCTAGACTTTTTTTTATATTACCTCTATTTTTTTTGCAACTTCACAAAAAAGCTATTTTTTTCCTTAATTCAGAAGTCTTTTTTACTGTAATAGTAGACGTTACAGACATTAGAACTGAAAGCATTTTTGTGAATGCTGTTGATACGTAGAGGTTTGTTACACCAGCTGTAACCGGATGAAAGAGTAAATACAACAGACCTAAAACCTTGCTTTGTAATATTTAATGGGTATATTTTGCTAATGATATGAAAACTTTATTAGCCAAGAAGGGACTTTGCAATTAATTTTATTATCATAGTCCTTGTAGCACATATGAATACGACTTTGGGTTGCTTGGCATATTTACTTTTTGTTGGTGTTTTTAAGTGATATGAATGTTAATATAAAATAAATGCTCTAAGTTACCCAAGCATAGCTAGCTAAGCTGGCTGTGGGTGGAGGCTTTTTCGGTTTTCTGCTTGTTTAATGTTTTTTTTTTGTTTAGTTTTTAGCAAGAGTTTTATCAATTGTCAATGAGCAGCAGTTTCTGTTATCAGTGTATAGCATAACTGGATGCTTCATAAAATGATTGAAATAACCATCTCTTGCAGTGAAAAGGACATTGCTTATATTGCTCATGTATGTGCTTGTTTTACAACAATAGGAGTTTAGTTTAGCAGTTTTGCAAATGTTTGTGGAACATAAACATTAGGGGGAAAAAAATTTAATTGCAACTTTAGTTCAAATAAACAGATACAAGCTTGGTACAGCATTAAAAAGAGAAAGAGTTTGAGTGTGAAAGCAAAAAGCCACTGGTTTTGTGTTTGGGGTTTTTTTTGTTTGGTTGGTTTATTGTGGTGTTGTTTTGTTGGTTTGGTTTTTTTAATAAATACAATTCCAGTGCCTGACATAGAAGTTCTTGTTAATATTTATGGATTCATATTTAGATTGACAGCATGGGGTCTTTGCGTGTCTTCAGTGATCTCTGAGGGAAATATGATAGTAGTATGAAGGAGGCGATTGTAACAAATTTTGAAGTTTTAATGCCTATGTTTCAGACTAGAGACAGAATACTACATAAATAATGTGATGAGTTTCTGTTAGAATACAGAAGAAAAAAAAATATACACACATATATATTTCTTCTGTTCTGTAGGTTTTCTTTTTTGTTTGGTTTGTTGCTAGATTTTTAATTTATTTTTTTTTAACTAATATTGAGCTTTCAGTGGATACATTTCTGGTAAGAACTCATCAGTGATTTCATGGCTCTCTTGAGCATGTTCAATAAAGCAAGTAGCACATCTTTTGTGTGACAGTTTTTAAATTCTGTAGCTGAACTTACTGGATGAGAGTGAACTCTGATAGCACGTTGTGGAAATATTACTGTTTCTACTTCTCACCACCAGTGAAAGAAGAGAGAAACTGAAGCCTTTTTGCCAGTCAGAATAATGTTACTTAAGAAGTTGTGCAAGTCAAAGAAGAAGAAACGGAACTAATTTACAAATGTTTTGTGAGAAATTTTGCATAAATGACAATGGATTATAGAAAATTATATTATCACTTGTTGCTCAGCCTTTTCCACAGTGGAGAGAAATTGTTACAGCATTTGCTAGGAAGGAAATAGAACCAGATTTTGATGAGTACTGTGTGAACTGTTGTATTGAGTTAAGTAACAAAACTGGCTAAACAGAAATAAGAAAACAGTCAACTGACTAAACCACTGCCTTTCTTTTTGATAGTCAGGCTTTGAGTCTATTAAATCAACATTATTCTCAAAAAGTGAAACTATTTGCAGAAACTTTATACCCTGTCAAATTGCCACATTAAGAAAAAACTTAACTTCTCGACTGAAGAAACCAATAAGAAAAGGATATTATGGAATTTTATTTGCATACGGGGAATGTGACTATCATTGTTAAATTCATGTGACATCTTTATTAAATTATGACAATGTGTGTTCTCTTTAGCCAGATAATTTGACTTCAGTGAAGAAACTGAATAATTGACCTAAGAGTTCGAATGCATCTTATGATTTGATTGGAAGGGCAGGGGGACCAAAACCCAAAGCATTAACTGAGTATGTGTTAATATTCTTCTTAATGACCAGTTTCTTGCAATTTTTCTTCTCTCCTTCCTTCCCATCCCATGATTAAATTCAAGAAGGTATACGGCAGCCTTTAGTGGGTAAGTACACATTGCAAATTTGAGTTTAATCTACTGTGATTTGAAAATGTGCCTCCAAATTTATTTGACATGACTTCAGTTATCATTTTGCTGATAGGTCTTTGGCCTGTTTAGTTTCTAAATGTTTGTTCTACATCATAATTATGAAACAACTCTAAGAATTAACTTACCTGCTACTTCTCTGCCCTAGTTATTCATGGTTCTGTGGTTTATAACCATCTGTAAATATGGTATCACAGATATATGAGAAGAAAATGTATTAGTGACTTTCAGTTCAGAAATATTTCAAGAGGAAATGTAAATACGTTCCATATAAATATTTATTTAATGACCCAGAGAGTCATTTAGAGGTTAAAAACATTATGCAGGAAGTAATATATTAATGTTTATCCATTCTTCGAGATAAGTAACAATGTTACTAAGCATTATTTTAAAGAAAAGGTGGATATAATAAGATTGTAAGACTTGCTGGAATCGTAAGAAAAGTCAGGTCAGTGCCTCATGACTGAATTCATTACGTTTCTACACGTTTGCTTCTGACTTGCACTGGTAGACAGGGCTCCATGCGGGAGAATAGGTTTTTGTTTCCTACTGTGATTGTGGAAGCGAGAAGGGCTCCGCAGGGGACTGGCAGGAAATGGTAGTTTTTATGTAGGGCGAGGGAAGAAAGCTATGCTTGGAAAACTCTCCGAAAACATTACTGCTGTGGTTATTTGATAGATAATTTGAAAGTTGGGAGACGTGAAATAAGGTGCCTCCTTATCTTTTCATCCCTCCCTTTTGCTTCAATAACGTGGTTATTCACTCCAGAGCTTGCTATTCTTGAAGTCACTTTGGAAAAGAAGAAAACCAAAGAATGAACTTACAGAAGGATTTCTAATTCTTACAGGAGCATACTTTATCCTCTTTGGCCTAAACAGACTTCTGAGTTTTACTGCTGCATTAAGCTAATACATAGTTTTGGTGCTGATCTTGCACTGTATTGGAAAATGAAAAAAATATTGGATAGGGCTTTTTTGACTTAGCTGCAAACTTGTGATACTTTCAAAAACTAGAAATGTTGTGTTCTGCTCAGAATCTAAACTCTGCGTTTCTACTGTAATTGACCAAATATGCTGCTCTTTCTAGCTCGAGTCATCGATGTGTCCAATGGAAAGATAGATGTGGCAGAAAGCTGCTTGGAAGAAACTGGTGGCCTGGGAGTGGATATTGTTCTAGATGCTGGAGGTATGTAACTGATGAAAATCTGGTCTTCAGAGTACCATTAGGAGTTGTTTTATTATTATTATTTCCAAGCAATATAGGTGGAAGCTGCATCACCTCAAACGTTTATATTTAGTTATTTGTTCCCCTGCTATTTTATGTATGTATCTTCACTCAGTAGATCTCCTTAAGCAAGATCTCTTTAAGATCTCCTCATATCACCCTCTAGTGGAAGTATCTAGTACTGTTAGTCATCTGCTAAATTTGCCTGAAATTTTCCTCTATTTAAAACTGAAAAGAAAAAAATGTGTTTAAAGACTAGAGCTGTGACATCATTGTTTATGCTACCTTGTTTTAACGCAAAAATTACGCCATAATCGCCAATGCTGTCAGCGTGTTTTCTAAAACAATCGTAATAGTTGAAAAGTCTGAAATTACTTTTTTTAGCTGAAACAATTGAAGAACTTCTTACAGTTCCACTGAAATGTGTTAAAAGAAATATATATTCAATTTGCTAAATCTTGTACTTTCTCAGATACTCTCATGTGACAAACAGCGTAATTTAATTGTAGTGCTGTTCCAGACAGCCATCTTTCATTGTGTGTATTGATATGCATATACTGCAACTCGTTTGTATCTGAAGACATAGGACTGTTAAGAATCCCAAGATATGTGGTTTCCAGTACAGGAAGAGATGCACATTTCATTCTGAACAGAATTTTCTTCTGAGCTCAAATGACTTTGTTCTTCCCCCCTCCCTAGTGAAATTATATAATGCTGAAGATGAATCAGCTTCAAAATCACAGCTGCTGCCTCACAAGCATGATATCATTACTCTTCTTGGTGTTGGGGGACACTGGATAACAACAGAAAAAAATCTTCAGGTAAAGATACTGTGTCAGGAAGTTAGTTTGTACCACAGTATACATATGAACGTGTCTGCGAGCTTCTGTCATGGCTGAGTGGTTCCCTGCTGTTAAATAACATCAGTTTTCACGTAAGAAAACTTTCACATCCGGAAAATGGGAAGTATACAGCATTAATAATAAATACTTTTCTTTTCCTTTGGAAGAATTTTGGGGCTGCCTTCTCTAAGATGACAGTAAGTTATTTTAATAGCTTGGCTATTCTGACAAATTTTAAAGGACCTATGTTGTTTGGCTCAGGGTATTAAGCTGGTTTTGAGAAGACAGGAAAGTGTCATTTAAAGCTGTAAATGTTGTAAGTGTGCTAATGGGTAAGGGGTGGGGTTTGGTTTGGTTTGTTTTTTAACCATCAATATAAAATAACTATATAACCTTTTTTTTTAATAGGAAAATGTAATTAAATATCATTTGTCTTCATTTTGTTTAAGCTGGATCCTCCAGATAGCCATTCCTTGTTTCTTAAAGGAGCCACAGTCTCCTTTCTGAATGATGAGATATGGAACTTGTCCAATGTACAGCAAGGGAAGTACCTCTATATCCTTTTGATGGTCATTTTGAATACTGACTGCTAACACGAGTGGATGGAAATATACCCGAGAAACCAACGAATAGATTCTATTCTACTCAGTCATGTAACCACAGGCTTAAAGGCTAAGCATACAGTGTAACTACAATATAATATACACTCATGTTTTAAGCTAGTCTCTGCATTCCTTCTAAATATATGTCTCTACATGCTTCATTAAAAGCAGTGCTGAAATAGAAAACACACATTCTGGAGAAAATGCGATATTTTGGTTCAAGATTGAACCAATTAATTGAAGATTTGAATGTAAGTTTTTGTACTATGCATATGACAGTTTGGAAATGTAATTTTTTTTTTTTGTTCTTTTGGGCAGTAGATGCGTCATTTGTAAATCTTAATGCAGTCAGTTTAAATGTAAAATCTAAATTATTTTGGCTTCATAACCTTTTCCTTATTTGCAATGTATATTAAAATTTATTGAGCGAAGGTGTGGGAAGAGGAATGCCACCTCCATTTGCATTACCTACATTTGGTCTGAAGCAGCTGGACTCAGAGCTTTCTAATAGCACGACAGTTTTCAGTGGATCACTTCAAGCAGTGGAAGGTTTGTCTGTTTATGGCTTTAAGGACCCTCCCTCTTCCGTACTGCACTGCAGATTATGAGATCTGCTGAATCACTTTTGCAGTTTAGCAGAACAGCAGAGGCAGGTGAGGATTAAGTCATTATATTTGTCAAACAACTAACCGTACTGCAAGGAAGTCCTCCCCTCCGCCACTAAACTGCAAAGTAGATTAGGGAAGGTCAGGCACACTAAGGAAGTATTTATGGGATGCACGTTATCATGAATTGTTTTATAGTTTGGTATTTTTCCTTGAATGCTTACTGAGTAATTATCCACATACAAAAAGTTAGCTGCCTAAACAGTAAGATTTCTTTTTGTCGTCTCCTGGGGTATCTTTAATCACAACAGCACATTTTATCACAATAGGCTTTAAAGTTGAAAGGAAAAATCTGCGATCTTTTTTTTTATTGTATCTGTATATC
Organism: Fratercula arctica; assembly: GCA_947846985.1. NCBI lineage: Eukaryota > Metazoa > Chordata > Aves > Charadriiformes > Alcidae > Fratercula > Fratercula arctica. The sequence continues at coordinate 100,330,992 of CANTUZ010000001.1, forward strand.
TTGTGAAATTCTTCAGCATATGGCATTGATATCATCTGAAGAAATTGCAAGGTGATTGCTTTTCAAAATGGCTCAAGCTTCAAATATTAACGAGATTGCTCCTAAAATGAAGGAATTTTTTTTTTTTGAGTTTCATATAAAGACTAAATACAGCCTCATCTGTTGCACTGTCATGAATGTTAGCCATTAACTCAAAGATCCCTTCCAGATGCACAGTGGTGCTCCAAGAATTTATTTTGATATTTGAATTTACCTCAGATGCCTATATGAATAGTAGGGATAGTTAACTGGTACCAAAGTCTGTCATCTTCATTCTGTACCAAAAAAAATGCAATTGCCATTCTGATTGATTAATGTTGTACTAGTGCGGGCTGCATTTGTGAATCTTTTTGCTTTATTTTTCAAAATTCTATTTCCATATCTCGTTTCTATATACTATTTCAGGAAAGGAGTTTTTTTTTATATATAAACAAGTGCATAAATCTGATCTAAAGATTGTAATTAAGGTTAATTTACATTTTGCCTTGATCCTGCTGGTTTTGTATCAATACAGGCTGCTTGCCAGCAAACACGATTATAGAAAGATATTATCTGTAGGTACCTTGACAGTCCTCCTAGATACCCATCTTAGAAGATATAATGGAGAAATTGTCAAGTAGCATTTTCAGGTGAGAGATGTGATTTTTTGTTTGTTTCTTTTTGTTTTGTTTTAATTCAGCATTAGAAGCAGAAAACTTTCCAGCACTGTACTGCAAACTTGTATTGGGATGCTCAGGAAAAGATGCGTGACATAATTTATATGGAGCAGTTTATGGACTATTTCTGTTTGTAGTGTAGCAGGTGAAGCACAAGAAAATTTGGTAAACCCCGCAATTTTGCTATGGCATATTCTAGGTCAAAATTTAACAGAGGCTGCATACTTTTTTCTTGGTGGAGGAAAAGCATGTATCTGGCTGCTCAGCAGTGTGTCTGATTTTAGAAATAGTGTTGGCTGGAAAAGACAATACATCTGGGGAAGAGTGACAGCTTCACTAGATATGAAGACTCCTATAATGAGGTGGGAATGGAAGATCCTTTCTCTTAATGCAGGATAACTGTATTGCTGTTGAGCAAAAGCCTCACCACCACCACCTTTTTTTCCTCCCCTCCCCCTCCCACCCACCCCCCCCCCCAAAAAAAAGAATATTGTTTAATTAACTTCTGTTTCCTGTTTGCTTTAGGGCTCTTCCCTTCTTCTGTGAAGCCAAGCAAAGCTATAAAACTTTTATTTTGTTTAAGGAGCAAAGTTTACACAGTGAAAGTAAAGTCTATAGCAGTAGTCCTGCAATATTTCTGTTGATCTGAGCATGCTCACCAGACATTTCTGACATACTGTTCCATTTTAGGCCTCAGCTGGATGAACCGATTCCATTATATGAAGCCAAAGTTTCTATGGAAATAGTTCAGAAGAATCAAGCAAGAAAAAGACAAGTCATCCAGTTCTGACACGCAATTTCCTGATTTCTAAGCCTGTGGAAGATGAAGAAATGTAATGTATTTGAGAAGTAAATTAGTGTACACTTTCAAATAATTCTGTAAGCAGAATTTGAAGATCTTTTGTACCTCAGCACAAGTGGTCTGTGAAGGTCCTGGGACTTCATGGGGTTTTTTGATTCAGTTGAGCAGAATGTTCCCATGAGCAACTTCTGAAGAGGCAGTCTTGACACACAAATTTTGTCTGCCCTGCCCCAATTACAAATGTTAGTAACATCTACGGGCACACTCAATTGTTTTTCAACTATAAGAAATTAAAGAGGGGGAAAAAAAAAAAAAACAAACTGGTGGTTTTATTAGTCCTTCCTTATTCAGCCCCTACCTGTGTATTTATCTTTTGCTTTTGACTGCATTGAGACTGAGTGCTCTCAGTGGTACACTTAGTATTTAATCCACATTTAAAATTTAGATTTAATTGAAATCAGAATTGGCAAGGAAGCCTGAGGGGAAGGATATGAATCTGACAGTGTGAGTTCCCCCCACAGCTGATTTTCTTAATTTTGGCAACCAGGCAGTAAACCTAGTAAATCTAGAGTCCATAAGCTGATACAATCGTGTCATTCGGATGTTTGAGGCACTTTATGTATCTTGTTACTGTAATGTTATTTTTTATATCTTTCCAGTAAGACCCTCCTGTGCTGTGCACTTTCACTTCCCCTCTTTTAACCTCAGTCCTATGCCTAGCACAGCTCAAATCTGTTTACCCAACATCTTCCATTACTGTGCACTCGGGAAGGAACTACTGTTTTTATTTCTTCAAAGCATGTGGCTTCCTACTTACTTGTATGTGAGAGCAAAAATATTGTTTTCTGTTGAACTGTGCTATTCATTTTCACTGTGTGGATGGCTCAAACAGCAGACACTAGCACTTTAAACCAGTGTAAGACGTTGGAACATTTGAGTGAAAATAGATTATCTAGAACCATGATCAGTCTATCTTCTGTCACTCAACGGACTTGTAGTAGGTTCTTGATAAAAGGCGTAAGGGAAGCGTATAAAAGCATGAGTAAATCTTATTTTACTACTAATGTGATGTAATGCAGCCTTGAAAATAAAGTGATGCTTTTAGGCACAAGTGTACACACACACACACCCATCTAAAGCATGTGAATCCTGTTAGTTTGACATTTACTCTGAAGCTTTGTACCCAACTGCTTATTTTTTCCTGGGGTTGTTCATTTTAGCTTAAACTTCTGTAAAACAAAGTAGATCAAACAAAATAAGAGCTAAAAAATAAGGCTTAATAGAACAGGAACGACCACTGACAAAACTGCAGAAGAAACATCTTTATAGTTTTGATTTCACTAGATCTTTTGTCAGTAGATATGTTGTTCCTAACTAGATATATAAATGCCTTTTGAACCCTGTGTACAATGGACTGAGGGCAGCTATTGCTGCAGTGGTCGTAGTCTTCCAGCTAGATCAGGTTGTGAAGGATCATTATTATGAAATTTCCCTCTGTACGTTGGACGCTGGGTTCCTTATTGGGGCTGAGATGTCTCATCATTTTCTCATGCTCTTTAGTAATGCTAGCTTTAGATTTACGTGTGCTTCACCAAGAGGTTTCACAGCCAGGTGATGACGTGTGGCTGACGCAACTATAACCCTGTCACGCTGTCTCCACAGATCATTTTTGCCTTGGTGTAGCCCCGTGGTGATTTTCGTGATACCTGACTGGAGAAATCCATTCCGCCTGGTTTCAGAGTAGGTTCAGAGATCCATTTACATTTTTCGGCTGTAATGCTTCTTTCTTATTATTTACTAGCCGAGGCGCGGGGTGTCAGGATTTCCTTTTGCTGCAGCATTATTTTCCTAGAAGTAATCTCAGCGAAAGTGCTTCTCACTTCCCTGTCACACGAGGGAGGAGCCTTTTGAAGCAGGTGACCGAGAACTTGTAGCCAGCTGTCACCAGAACGATTACTTGGCAGTCTCCTAATTGGTAGTTTTTATTAGGACCGGAGGAAGAGAAGAGGGCTGGCAGGAGGCGCCCAGAGGAGCCTCCTCAGGTTCCCGCCGCCCTCCGGGGGCCGGGGGAAATGGCGGCGGCTGCCGCCGCCTTCCCTCCCTCAGCGCCGCCCAGGGGCGGAGCTCGCCCTTCTTCGCGCCAAGCGGGGACAGCCGCTCCCGCCCGGCCATGGCCGCCTCCGCCGTGCCCGGCTACTCGCCCGGCTTCAAGAAGCCGCCGGCCATGCTGCGGCTGAAGCGAAAACGGCTGCGGAGAAGCGAACCAGCCGCCGCTCCCCCGCCCTGCGGCGAGGCCCCGGCGGCCCCCTCCGCGCCCGCCCGCCGCAACCCCTTCTCCAGCCTGGACAACGCGCCGCGGGCGGCCGGCACCCCGCAACCCCGAGAGCGGGGCCGGCGGCCGCCGCCGCCTCCACCACCGGCGGGCGGGTCCCCCTCGGCAGCGCCCTTCTGGCAGGTAGGGCCGAGCCCCGGCACCGCGGCGGCCCGGGGTGGGGGGGGGGGTTGTCGCACCCCGTGGCGGAGTGGGGCCGGGGGGGCGAGGGGAGGGAAGGGGAAGGGCCCTCCCGGCAGCCATCGCCCCCAGCCGGGCGCGGCAGCCCCGGCCCGGAGCCGCTCCCCTTCAAGGAGCCAGCCCCCGGCCTAGCCTTGCCCTAGCTTTGTGCACAGATGAAAAGCAAGCTGCTGCGCTTCATATATGGGCGCCTTTTGGTTGTACCGAAGGGTGGATACTCGCTGCATGTACGTGCTTACTGTCACTCTTGAAACTTCACTGTAAGGGGCGTTTTTTTAATTATCGACCGGGTTCGTTACTTTGTGCTGCATCTTAAGCTCCTGTTTTATTCAGCTTTTAGAGTCCGTTTGTGAAGATAAGCCCGCCAGGAGAGCAGAGCCCTCTGAAAGAACCGACATCCTCGCCTTAACTGATGTATGAAACCGTGTATACTGCTTCTGAAACGTATCCGGCTGTTCTCCGTTCACAGAAAAGGCTGAAACTGTTTAACTTAGTATTTTGATGGTCCATTTCTGTCTAAGATGATGTACTAAAATGTCAGTGTTCAAGAAAATTTAAATTGCCCTGAAGTTTACCGTTATGGTGACAATCTTTTAAAAGCCAGCCTTCTCCCTGATATCAATACTGTTATTGTTCTAGTTGACAGAGGTTGTTGCCATCTTCCAGTTTTATTACCGTGTTGACCATAGTTCTCCTCTTTCTTAGGTTTATATTTTGTTGAGATAAGAATGTTCTTCAAAATGATATATCTTCTGCAGTCTTTCATTCAGCTGCAGAAAGGGAATAAACACGACTTCACCAGGCACATAGGAAAGAAAGAATTCCTGAAAACCAGTCCTTGAAAGAGAGTTTCATGCCTAGTGTTGTTACGGGTTCAGAAACTTAAGTTCAGACTAACTTAGCAGAATAGAAAAGCGACCTCTCAAAGAATGCAACTGTCCTAGAGCTCCCCATGGGGTTTTTTGCATCCTCTAGGAAGCGTCTGACATTACAGTCACCAAGAGAGGATGAAATGAAATGCTGTTTTGGCATGGAAATTCTTGTCTTCATAAACTTCGGGCTAAGTTTTCTTTTTCTGATTCATTCATCCTTTTGTCTGTTCCTAGTTTATGACTTTTGGAAAGACTCCTGTGAATGAAAAGCCTCTTCTGCTTTTTTATAAACAATATAATGCCGTATTTCTCTTAGAATCTGTTACTGACTAAAATAATCAGTTGAGTATAAACTCTGACTTCGGTTAGCCTATGAACAGTCAAATTTTGTGTAACTTGTCATCCAGAAAATCTGTCTGCAAAAGCTGGTTTTTTTAAGTATGTCTCTTAACTTAACGCAAGTACTTCCTTTAGGATCAAAATGAGCTGGGCATTTTTGCTGTTGCACTGAATTGGACAAAGACATGCAGGAGACGACAGGTTCAACTTGTCTTTTTACAGGCTACTAAACTCAAGATGTTACATCTAATAGCTGTAGTCCAGTATCTGGCCTGCCTGCCAGGAAAGTTATATTAAATGAACATGGGAGGAGACCTAACCATGCCAAAATATAAATAGGTGGGGTTTTTTTAATTTTCTGTGGGTTAACTGATGCTATTTCTGTTTTGTAAGGACCTTCATTTACCTGTTGCTGTACCCGAAGTTCCCTCCTCACCGAGACATGAATTTCCTGCAGACTGGAGTATTAAAACACGACTTCTATTTACGTCTTCCCAACCTTTTACCTGGACAGAACACTTAAAAGCGCAAGAGGAAGCTCAAGGCTTCGCTCAGCATTGTAGAGCTACAGAAACAAACTTGCCACAGAGCATACAGGTAATCATGCTTCGGGGAGTAGCTCGGGGCTCCAGCTTTAGAAAGGAGAATGTACCTTTGCACCTTTCCTTAAACATGCTGGCAGCGAAGGCTTGGTTCTGTTCTGGTTTGGTTTTGCATTACGAACAAGGCTCACTTAGACTACTAATGTAATTCCACCCATGGTTTGTACTTACAGTGATAAGTGAGTGGTCATTTAACTTCAACCAAGGAGCAGTCGCCAGTTGCTGTCCATCTTTCTTCAGTCTGCCTTAGTCACAAGGCTGGGATTATTTTTTTTTTTTTAGTATCTAACGTAATATTTTTTTAACCCATCACTCACAATGCTGCCTTAAGTAAAGCATTACTGTCCTCATAAAATGCTTTTTGACATCCAGGAACCAAAACTGTCAACAGAGCTGCGTTGTGCCTTTCAGCAAAGCCTCGTTTACTGGCTTCACCCTTCACTGCCATGGCTGCAGCTGTTCCCTCGGATTGGAGCAGAAAGAAAAACAGTTGGGAAGGCTAGTCTTTGGTCACAGGATGAAGCCTTGCAACGAGTGCTAACGAGTGACTGGTAAGTGTAACCAAACAACTAATGTATTTAGTAAGATTAAGACAATAGGATTTTAATTAATGCACAAGTTCTTCCCATTTTTATGAGAAAGCTTTTTAATTTATTTTTTTCTCTCAGCTAGAATGCTCATTATTTTGAGGACCAGGTTAAGGAAATAGATGACTAAAGCTACCTTCCTGTGTTAAATGTCCCTCTCCAACTCTTAGTTGTTGATTTGGGTAGAATTCCATAAATCCGGTTAGCAGGTTGCCTTTGATGCTTCATGTAAACCCACGTGCTAGAAAGCAAGTAAGCTGGAAGAGCACGGTACTCACCAACAGGCTGCGTTTCAGAGGAGTGCAGCTTCCTAGGTGTTGAGCATGTCTCAAAATCTGGCTGATCATTCAGAATGCTCTCACACCTGTGCGGAGTACGCATCGCTGACAGCCAGCCAAATCCAGTTTGACGTTGTCAATAGCAAAGAATTAACTTCAGTTACAGAATTGTTTTATTCTGATTTGCAGGTCTCTCAGCTTTACTTCTCTGTACAATCTGCTCAAAGCCAAACTGTGTCCCTACTTCTATGTATGTACCTACCAGTTTACTGTCCTGTTCCGTGCCGCTGGTCTTGCAGGAAGTGACGTTATCACAGCTGTAATTTCTCCCACAACTAGAGGTTTAAGGGAAGCCATGAGAAATGAAGGTAAGGTTGAAATCAGTCCAACTAGGATTTGAATAACCGATAAAGTGCATTAGCTGTGTTACAAAACCATTCATTGCTCCCTTTCCTCCTCTGTTCAAGGCATCGAGTTTTCTTTGCCTTTGGTAGAAGAAAGTAGAACCAGGAAACAGAAAAACTCTGAAGTGAATTTGGAAACTGAAGTTGCCAACAGCGTCAAAGTGGGCGAGTATGTAATAAGTCTTGTACAATGCTAGAACTCAAGAGTATCTACAGGCTCCTGCACATCCCATTTGGAAAACCTTCACTGGAGGAATTGCTTTCCTAACACTGACTTTGTGTTTCCCAGGGAACCAGCTCCAAGCGATGATGATGATGAAAGTTTCTCTTGGCTTGAGGAGATGGGAGTCCAAGACAAGGTTAAGAAACCAGATGCTATTTCTATTAAACTGTATCCTTTCTTTGCATGTCAAGAGGTATGATACTGGGAAACCGTGCAGATGCTAATCTTTTTGTGGTATAGACTTAAGTTTTACCAAAGCTTTTGAGAACTTCTTTCCAAATATTAATCCTTGCATTACTGCATATTAAGTGACTCTGCATTTCTCTCTGAATTTCTTTATGACAGGTATTTCTAGATGCTCTTCTTCTTGAAGGAAAAGCCATTGTGAATTGTTAATGTTAGGTCACAAACTGATTGTGTCGCCTTACTGGAAAGATCTGTTAGTTTTTTAAAATTTTTTTAAAGAAAAAGGGTGTATGTTGAGGTAGGCGAGGTTTACACTTGGAAGTAGTGTGGCAGAGTAGGGGCACAGCTGTAGACCAGACCAGAACAGCTGATTGCTGAGAACCTATATGTGTTTTAGAGGGACCGATTAACCGTCTTCCTCTGGTTCCGTTTGCACTTGGAGCACCTGAGGTTTTTAATATGACATCAGAAGTCAGGTTAAAGCTGCTGCTTAATATTTGAAGAACAAATTGAATCAGTGTAAAGCTTGGTGGTTTTTTTTGGTTTTGTTTAAATGACTTGATTGGTCAGAGGGGGATGGAGGGGTTTCTCCTGGGGTTGCACTGCTCGGATTCTTCCTTGGGTCCATTGATGCTTTTCACTTCCTCATGGTTTTCCTTTGACTCCAGTCAATACAGTCGTAAGGAGAAGCATGAGGTGCAGATGGATCACAAACCCGAATCCCTTGCATTAGTGAAAGGAACAAACACATTCACCTTGCTGAACTTCCTGATAAACTGCAAGAGCCTCGTGGCTGTTGCAGGTCCGCAAGCAGGACTTCCACCGACTTTGTTGTCCCCTGTTGCTTTCCGAGGTGGAACAATGCAAACGCTCAAAGTGAGTAACACAGCTGTCTCTTTTCTAAGAAGGGAAGGTTGTTTCTTCACTTGGTAAATTAGATGCTGATTTTCTATAGTTTCCCTCAAGTACTGCAGAGTAATTTTTGTTGCTGTAGCAATTTTGACTGCCATACAGACTGCCTCCTAAATGGTATCTATCCGCATAGATCTGTGCTGCTAAACTGAAATCCCAATATTTCCGTTCTTCACATCCTGATAAATAAGAGGCGAAGCAGACTTCCCAGGTACTAGTGGTTCTTAAAAGATTCTCCTGAGATCTTACAGGGTCTCAAACTATCAATGACAGTCGCTTGCGACAAGGGAGCCTCAGAACCGTGGCTCGCCATCTGTTACTATGAGGAGGTGGTGGGTACTAAAGGATACGCTGTTTATACAGGTAGTGCAGTCGTCTTCCACTAGAGAAGTCGTTCATACTGTTCTGCAGTTCACTTTGTTAATACTGTACAGCATTCTTGCGTCTCACCATTGGTACATCTTAGGAGTTGTTATAAAGACAGTAAAACCATCGTAATGCTCATGTATGGAACAGTAAGTTGACAATACTGAAAAGTATTTTGAACTTTTAACGGGACTGTGGACTGCAGTATTAAAGTAAATGAGAATTAGTACTTAGATTTTGTGTGTCAGAAGCTCATCCAATGTGGTCTTGTCTTCAGGCTCGCAGTATAAATGCCAAGGCCAGGGTTCACTTGGCGTACGAGGATATATTCAGTTTGGAGATCGTAGGCCCTGTGATGCCTCATTCCCTGCATGCGCTGACCACGCTGCTCAAGGCCGCGCAGAGGGGAGCATTCTCTGCTGTACTGTACACACACGAGCCAACGGCTGTGTTTAACGCTGATCTTGGCACTGCAAGCCCTGCCTTAAATAAGGTAAGGAAACTAGCAGAGACAATCGTTCCTGTTAGGAATAGTATCTTTATTACGAACCATAGGACACTGAGAGTGACACAAAACTTTCCCTTAATACATGGGCTTACACCCAGTTACTTGTGATCACCACCTGGCAGTCCTTGTGGCTTGTCGTTCCCTCAGAAATTGAGTAATCGGAAAACTAGCTTTTCAGGAGTTCCCCAGAGGTACACAAATCAACATTAAGAACTACAGGTATTTCAAACAGAAATACCTATTCCACATCTCTCTTTTTCATGTGAATTTCCACAGGAAACTGTACGCAAAGATCTTACTGGCTGTGGACTGCATCCTAAGACTTTGGATCAACTGAGTCAGTGCCCAACACTGGGAAAATCTTCCATCCGATTTCTGGAAATGAAAGATTACGCTTATACCTGGAAGGCCTAGGTATGCCAGTTCCATTTAATGGAAAAGAATGCTCTCTAGTGTGCAGTTGCTGTACTTCATTCGGATCTACACGGGCAGCAGCACCTGTGCAGCACCAGGAGGGATACAATCTAGTTGCACATTACAGACAACTATTGCACATCACCCATCATAAAACACTTCAAAGGACTTCTAAAGGGAATGAAGGAAAAGGCCTCGGACATCTCCTTTTGTATTTTAGAAAGCCTTTTTTAAATAAAACTTGATAAAACAGGATTATCTTTTATTGGTCTGAATCGCGTCTGGAAGGTCTGTATTCTTCATGCACATGCAAATTCTATTTTCAAGTACAGAATTTCTGCTACTGCTCTGTGCGGTAACTCCTAACCATTTCAGATGGGTGGAATTCTTGGCATCAAAGCACCTTGCCAGAAACGTGATAGCTACACCTGGATATGTTGCACCTCTTAGTGTAGAGTCAGCTCTGAACCCCAGAAAGACAGATGACAGTCAGATGGACGCAGAGTTCTGGCTGCAGCTGAATCAGATTAAAAGGTTAAGATTCCTCAGAACTGCTCGGCATCACTAATATTCCCATCCCCACACTTAGGTTAAAATGAGCTAGATGTTTTAAGAAGCCATTTATACAAACTATCACCTGAATCGGAACAAGTTGGAGGAACAGTGATTGAATCTGATGGAAGACGGAGAAAATGAGAGGCAGCAGGAGGCTGCTGGTCTGACTCTTATGTTCATAGCAACAGTTGAGTCTATGAATGGGTTTAATGCAGTCTTCAGGTTTCACTTCAGGCAGAGTAGATCAGAACTGTTATTTTGGAGGTGTGTATCTCACTTTTTACACAGCTGTTGGGTAATTTGATTCCTGTAGCAGAGAATACTACATCTGCAGAGCAATATGTAGAATATAGAATATTGTGCCCTCCAGCAAGACTTCAAGTGGTATTTTGGTTAGAAAGCAGTGCTCACGCCATGGGGTCAGCTACCCTCAATCTTTACCACAGTGCCGTTCTGCTCACCACCTCAGAATCTGCCTGTGCTTCTGAAACAGTGACGTTAGACTGTGGCTGTTTTGAGGAAAACAACCTCTAAACTTAAAGATGTGGGCATGTATAGAAGTTACTGCAGATTGAGGTGTTGCGAAAGCTTCCTGTGCCTTTCGGTTACTTTATATTGACACCACTTGATGTATCTCACCCCAAGAATACAGCATGTATACAATTACACTGGAATACTTCACGTTTACATGTGTTAATTTACAGTAACTACCGTGACAGTGTCAGACTAGTGGTACACTGAACAGGACAACATCTAGAAAAGCTAGATAAAGGGCAAGTCCCTCTCTTATAAAGGCACCTTGGAAAAGTAAATACTCTGATAATGTCAAGTACTCCATTTCTGGTGGAGTTCAGGGTAGTACAATCCAACTTTAATCTTTACCCTTCTCCCTAACTAACTAATCTAGAAGCAAATTACTGAACTTTTCGTTTGATTAGTACCAGACACCAAGTGTGAATAATCCAGTGCCAGGGGCATCATGGGGAATACCAAAGCCTGGGTTTGTAAAGTGGCTGGTGCATTGACTGCACTTTCATTCCCCGCCATTTCTTAAGAGAACAAGTTAACTCAATGCCTTTTTTGTCTGCCTTATCTGCCTCCATCAGTCATAGCCTCTACTGCTGGGCTGCTGTAAACTGACCCCTACCCCAGGGCTACAGCTCACGCACAGCGGTTCTCGCAGTGACCACGTTCTGGTGCAGCTACCCTGGCTGTCACATGCGCCAGCCCTTCCGAAAGCCGCTTGTGACCTCGGAGACACCGCCCCAGTTCCGGAAGAGGCAGCACCTCCCGAGCCCACGCTTGAGCAACAGGCTGACTTACAGAGCGTGGTAGCACCTGGAACAAGTTACTGAAGGCTACAGGAAAAAGCAGTTCTGTAGTTGCCTCTATGGGAAAGCGATTTTAACCAAGCCAATAACCATTTTGGTATGTGGGCTTGAGCCTGTCTGTTTCTAGAAAAATACAATAATTACTATTAACTTCACTTCCAGTTTGTATTTTCCCATCTAGCATGTGAGAGTTACGGAAACACTAAAAAAAAATTTTGAATTGCAATTACATTCTTGTAGTGTAGAACTGTGTAATTTCAAACTTTTACCACCACATTCTTGTATCGTACGCTTTGCGCCATTAGCTGAGCTGTAGCTCCTCCTTGTACTGGGAACTGTCTGTTGGTTGTAAGTCACAGCTTTGCCTGTAATTTCAGAAGCATATTCCAGCTGCTTACGGCCCTGGGATTCAGTGCTGTTCTTGAGGCATTCTTGGCTCCAGTGAATTTTCCCTATAAAAGCTACAGCATTGCACTACGCAGTCTGCTCTTTTACCTATTTCCCAAAAATACCATCATTATTCCAGCCGCTGGTAGAGCAGTAAGATTTATTTATTTAACCAGTCCAAATGGGTGAATTTGCATCACAATTACAATTTGTGGGAGAGCGCTAGAGACTGTAGCAGTTGATTAAGATGACTTCATACAGTTTTTGCCCTTTAAGAGGCAATTTCAAAATTTCCAAGGCATAGGAATTTCACCTTCCCGCTCCTCCAGTCCTATTTAAAAACTACAAATTAGAAGGCTGCCAAGAAATTGTTCTGGGGGCAGCTGGCTGTAACTTCTGGGGCACCTGTTTCAAAATGCTCCTCCCTCGCGTGACAGGGAAGTCAGAAGCGCTTTCAGTGAGATTACTTCTAAGAAAATAATTCTGCAGGAAAAGGAAATCCAACAGCCAAACATCACGTCCTCCATCGGCAGGAGTCGCAGCCTATTCCCCTTTAAGACAGCTGAAGTGCTGCATAAATAACCAGGTTCCAAGAGAGCGTTTCCTAGTTGTTCTTTTTAATATATCACTACTTATCTATTCCTGCATGCAAAGGACACTCAAACCAATTCAAATTTACAAATTTAACAGAAGCACAGCGCTGCACTAGCTTTAGATTCATGTATCATTCTAAACAAAGAACGAAACTAAAACAGAAACCTCAAAATCAAGAACGGTCATAATTAGGGCATTACAGACCTTCATTATTTTCTTTTTTTATATGTCTTCCTTAAGACCAAAGTTTAAATCCACATACAGTACCACATCTTTAAGGCATGAAATCCAGAACTTTCCTAAACGGTTGTGTGTTTTTTAAAATGGAGTCTCCAATGGGACTGAATTCACCTGCTCCTTGCTGCTGAGATAACACGTATGTTTACATTATACATGGGGAATACAGACCAAAAAAAACCCAAAACAAGAGATTTGTGTTTTCCCAGATTTGACACTGTACAGCTGCGACACCAGCGCTGACATGGACACCGCAGACTAAACAGAATGATCAACATCTCTCATGTTTCAGCTCTACCAAACCAGACATTTAAACAAAAGTCTGATTAGGATCTGCTCCCACATCCCAAGTTAATTACTTTAGGTCATACATCAAAAAGCCAGACTTCAGCTAAGACAGATACAACACCCTGTTCTCTCAGAGTAGATCTTTCCATTGTCACACCATCATATTTACTTTTGGTTTTTATACACACCTTCCAACTAGTCCAGCAAATGAGGCAAGGAGATCTTCAAATACTTTAGTCAGAGACTGAAGGTGAGAAGCCAAAGGGAAAAAAAGTTTAATTAAAGACAACTACGTCCATGAAAATTAATTTAGGCATTTCTAGAGCGCTTTGACAGACTAATAAGGGGCTTTATTTCTCAGAAATGTGTGGTGGAGAACCAAATACCATTTCTCCGCTGTACACAACATCAGACATTGATCCTTGTCGCCTTGGGGCAAAGACAGACGCCTTGTTCCATAACAGTCGACAGAATACACACAAAGTCACATTACTCGGTGGAAGAGGAGGTACTAGTTAATTCTTCACCTCCACGTTCCTACTACCATTGCAAAGGTCATTCACCTCAGGCCTGAGCACAGCCTTGCTGCGTACAAACTGTTTTGTTCCTGTCCCAGAGGAAGCTCTGGTCAGCAGATGTAACAGAGAGACCTCGAAAAGACTTTTCTGAAATAAGCACCCGAAATACTGGAGTCTGTAAATCCTGGCAATCTGCTCTTAACTCTGTCAAATCTGGCAAGAGGTGTACAATGCCCTTTCCAATTCAAAGTGCACATAGCTAAAGTACTAATACTTCTTAAATTAAACAAAACAACAAAAAAAAGAAAAAAAGAAGGAAAAGCCTTCTACATCCTCTCCCTTGTCAAACTGCCAAAACTCTGGATCAGGCTGTCTCCTTGTGGGCAGAGTACCATTACGGAAAATTTAAGCCCAAGGAGTTAATTTGGTAATAGTCCAAAGCAACCACAAATGACTAGAACTGATTCTGCAACCCTAACAGCTGTTGATAATCTTCATAAAGCGTACTTCTACACTGTGCGTTTCTTCAAGAAGTTGTTTTGGCATACATTTTAATTACTGTTTACTGACCAGTGATTAAGATTATGAACTTGTGCTGCTTTATTGACCAAGTTGGGTACAACAATTTAAGCATCATTCTATCCCCTCCCTCCCCTCCCCCCCGCCCCCCCCCCAAATCCAGTTGTAGATTTGTTAAGAGTTTAAAATTCACATTAACCACAAATTCATACAATCAACATCAGGCAGCGTGTTAATTTGTTTGGAATAGACAACTCCATCACCTCCCTCTCTTAGAACATGCAGGGAGAGTCACCTTTACATCGCAAGTCTCATCGGTTCCATTGCTGGACTTTCTGCCATCCCTTTTTTGAAAGCCAAGTCTTTTGCCTAATCAGGTTTGTCGTAGAGTATGGGCTGTACGGCCAGTCGCAGTGCACCACCCAGTTAAACCCCCTCCCCCCCCCCAAAAAACAAAACTGTGAGAGAAGCCGCGGGGTTAACACCGTACAACAGGGCTGCCCCGGGCGCTCTCTGGCGGGGGTGACGGTACTGGCCCAGTATCTGTCCAGCAGTACGCGCCAGCCTCGACTAGACTAAGGTGAAGCCTCCGCACCACCTTTTACCAAGCTGTCGGCAAAAGTGCGCGAGGAGCTTTACCGAGACCAGGGAAAACCGCAGCGTAGTACAAAACAGTATGAAAGTGTTAACATTCCGTCTTGAAGAGAAATTGCATGAGTTTTTAAAACAAGGGTTTAGATTACTGATGCCTCCAGAGTCTGTCGTCTGATTTAGTCGTTTAAGAAATAATTACATCACTAATGTAAACAATATAAACATACCAAAAACTAAGTATGATTTAAATACATTTTGATGGTACAAAAGAAAAACCTGAAGGTGTCTGTACAGTTTTTACAACGTGGGAATTGCCAATGTATTTACAACATGAAAGGGCAAATACCATTTTTGTGCAGAGTAAAATTATCTGAAATAATGTCAATATAAAAAACAATATCTAGCGGTGTGAGGCACTCCTAAACATGGTGGTATTAACCATGCTTTCCTTTGGTACAAGTCCCATCGCTTGGAGAGCTGCAGTTGCTGCTGTGGCTTTAGCATGCTTCTTATTAAGGCTGGCAAAAGTAGGCCTATATTCATTTCCATTGACTCTCACCTGTTTATGAAAGAGGGGGAGGAAAAAAGAAAGCGTTAGAAAGTGCCACTTCACTTCCATTTCGAGGCCGTGCTCAATAGCTCCTTGAAGCACATTCTCTATGTAACTCCTCTTTAGGGGTACGCAAAATCCACGTCTGGTCTGTAAGCTCAATCATTTCCAAGTAGGCACTGCTAATACAAGGTATGACATGAAAAAGAAAGCCCACATCATAAGATAACTGATGGACAAAAGTAACTACATCTTGCTCGCTACCGTTACAACAGTAAGGCTCAACGCCACACCTGCAAGTGAAGAGCAAGAACATGATACCACACAGGTTACTAATTTTAGTAAGAAGTGGAAGAGCGTGTTTCTTGAGAGATTTACGTATTAATGTGCTTGAGAGCTCCGATTTGGCCTTCCCAGAAACAGGACTTGGAAATTAGCAGTCCTCAGCCACCCCTGAGGTGGCTCATATGCTTTTATACAAATATAAACATGAATTTACATCACCTTTAATAGAGAAACCAACAGCAAACAAGGAAACTCAAACGCACCTTAAAGATAAAATGTTTGCGATGATCAGGCCCACTATCATCCACCAACACAAATTCGGGTGGTGACCATCTTCTTTTGTTACAGATCTCCATCAACGCAGAAACCGGATGTTTACCTAAAGGTAAAATGTATTTGAAATTTCAACGCTGCTATCAAAGCGATCATTTTAAATATGATTTATTATTTTTTTAGACAAGTAAAAATCCCCACCTGAAAGATCCTTCATCACAACATAATGTCCAGATCTCTTTTGTGCCTTCTCTCCCACAGCAACAAGCCCTAAACAAAACACAATAAAGTTTATATTTACGATTCCCACCTGATTTCCGCATTCTCATCAGTAAAGCAATTAACATCTGTCAGTGGAGATGAAACCTGGCGACACCATACAACTGTCTTTGCAGAAGTCTTTCAAACCTCCTTTTTATCCAGCATTTTTTTTCCCCTCCATACTACATGTAACTTTCTTCTCAACTGCTCCAGTAAGACTGTGAACAAGCCAGGTAGTAGAAAACTTTGAGTAGTCCTTTGCAAGTCAGGAAACACCTCATTTTCCGTGCTGCCTTTGGAGAACACTGAGCAAGAGAGAAACTTAAAAGCATTCTCTCATTCAGTATTTGGTTTGTGCAACCCAGAAGTCATCCACTATCTTAACAGTTTGCCTCCAACATACAAAGTATTTCCATTAAATGATAAAAAGTGTACCCAGTATGTCCTTTTATGATACGATTAACACAGCAGCATGTTTGTATAACGTGTGCTCTTTTTATTTAACAGTATTCAAATATTTCTCCTTTATGGGCAAGTTCACAGCCCAATTACTGTGATTTCAATCACACCAGAATATAAAGTAGCAGAAAAGCATGCAACTGGGCCCCAAGTCGATAGAAAGAGCACAAGGTCGCGATGGAAGTCGCTGTGAAACACAGAAGCAAAACATCTTTCCTTTTAAAATCTTGCAAGAGTACAAAATAAAACATATCAAATGCCAATAACCACGAAGCACTCAAGTTTCTTTCAATTCATTTTGCCATTACCTTAAATACACATAAGCAAAATACCTGATCGTTTTTTCAGAATCTCTCAGACTTCGCTCCTTCAGTATTACTTTGTTTCTTACCTCAATTCGTTTCTGTTCCTGGCTTTGGTGAACAAATACAGGGAGATACTGCAATTGTTTCCAGTTTCTTCCTGTTCCTTCAGCTTTTTTTGGTTGGCATTTTGTTTTGTTTTTGCTTTAAAAGAAAATCCTTCCCTCCTTGACAGATTTTCGTCCTAGTACTCATGCAGCTCCTAAGTAGGGACTTTTCAAGTGGCATGAAACCCTCATAGATAACAATCACTGAAACAAAGTTTTGCGGGTTGTATTTGTTCCCCTTACCAAATTTTATATCCAAACTAACCAAAGATTTCCAACCAAAGAAAAAACCACTCATGTCATTCTCTGCATTAATGCTGTGTCTCCCTCACTCTGAGTCACTGACACTGGTCTTCCACATCTTGTCCCTGATACCTCAAGAGGGATTTCCAAGAAAGCTGCAACAGACTCTGACAAGCCCTGCTGATGGACCAAGCTTCTTTGAACACGGACAACCAAAAATATACCGGCTGACAGCAAAGCCCAAGAAGGGTTTGGTTTCAGTGCTGTCTGTGAGACAAGTGCCAGTGATCTCACTCGGCGTCTGGAAAAAACAGGACCTAAGGGAAAGCTATGGCAAAGGCAGACAACCTTTTGGTTCATGTCTTAGTGCAGCCTACTAACTCCTTAGCAAACTGCTTGTTCCTCTGCATCTAGAAATACTATTCTATTTGGGGGACAAGTTCTACAAATGTGTTAAAACCCTTACAAAACAAAAACGGGTTGGTTGGTTAGTAACAGACAGACTCCTAAAAATTTCTGACTTTTCTTTAAACCTCTATGCAGAACTTCAAAAAAAAAAAAAAAAAAGACTTTTTATACATTTAAGCATCAAAGAACACTAATGTTTGAAGAAGCTGTTCAGCTACTCGTCATAAATTCAATTCTTCTTCGTAACACATGGAACATGCTGCCTCTTCATAATGCCAGTTGTCTGGCATAGACTGGTATAGACTGGTTGGCTCAACATTATAGATTATTATTTATCAACACAGAACACCTTTAGATTTTTTGTGGAAATTATCAGGTAAGATTGTATATATGACAATAATAAAATATTTTAAAACTATGAAATTAAAGCAAAGCCTGACCATCACTAAAGTTATCAGTATTTTCAGATGGATCTATCACATGCCAGGAAGAGGCATCCTTTAACTGCATCTGAGATTTCTAACTGTTATTGAAGAGCGTTCTGAAGCAGAAAGAACAAACTCTCTGTGACAGAATGTCCAGCACAATGAGGACCTGATCCAGTCTCAGGCCTTAGGGCTTGATGCTTGAAACTTCAGTATCAAATTCTGCAGGCATTAAGCAAATTTGTATCAGAAACCACACGAGGATCCTGGGGCACACTTCCAGAACTGGGAACTTGAGCTGTGACACAGCTGTGTACCACCAACATGATTTTAATGTTCAAAGAGTTGTGCAGCAATACTCCCTCTTTCCTATAACATGACAAGAAGCAATCAACCTCATGAAGAGAGGTAACCCTTCCCTCCTCACCACAAAAATCCCGCACTGTGTTACACAGCCTGCTTGAGAATATTAAACTGAGAGTGACTGTTTTCAATTTCTTCTCTCTGACTGATATTAATCAAGCTAAAATGAAGAAACTCTTACTAGCAGTGCAAACTTTACAAGACAACGTGAAGAAAAACAGCTGAAAAGCAGTTTGGTCATTACTGGTACAAAACGAAGATGTCTGTATCATGGTGTTCTGTACTTGGAGGCTGTTGCTCTTCTCTATTTATAAAACCGTATTATGCTGCTAGGTCTTTAGAATGTAGAAAGCAAGCAATGGATATTTTCACAATGTAGACCTGCTTTCTCATTTTCTGCCTCTTTGCACTTAATATTTAAATGTTCAAATTACATTTTCACTGCTAGCTTGGTCACCTGAGCAGTTTTGAACTATCTCGGTATTGAGAATTAGCAATTTTGACACCTAAAGATTCCTCCAACAGCATCTCTGCAAACAAACTTCACGACATTTGCATTTATATGCCTTGTTATCTTACGAGCTCAACTATGAGCACTGACAAAAGCTAACAAACTCATAATTCAAAGTATTTTCATGCTTTAATATCAGATGTGATCTATTTCACATATTAAAGCTTCCCAGTTTTTAAAAATATGTATGAGAACAGAAGTAAGAATTTGGTTGCCTGCAGTCAGCGTTAATTGCTTATTTTGGCAACATGCCTAATAGAACAATTAGATCATAAATCTCGACTGCTGAAATTCTGCATCTCGTATTTAAAATGGTTAGAACTTGTTTAGGTATTTCAGATGGAAAATTTTCATAAACATTCACTCTGAAAACAGAACTCTTGCTGAATATGCTGGTGAGATGCCCAATCATATAAGCCACGCTGCATGTGAATAAAAGGATCATTCCTTTTAATCAAATGAGACAAGTGCAACAGTTCTCCACCTGTGGCCACAGACTACACAAAGCAGAGGAGGAAAGACTGCTAAAGCAATCTTTGGAAACAATCAGGGAAACATCACTGTAGTTGAGCAGAGGTGCCTGCAGCAGGATCGAACTAGGAGACGGAAGAGCAGGGAGATCACATGGACAAAAAAGGAAACGGAATCCATTTGCAAGGCCTAAAAACATCAGCACGACAGCCTATTCGTGTCAGGGCTTCAGCTGAAAGGCAGCAGTAACTCAACTCCGTAGCTCTCATCTCCATCCTTCCTCCCAGATTAAAACTGATTGAACTATTCAATCTTCTATCCTGCTCCATTCCTGCTTCAGCCACTTTCTCTAGAGCAACTACAATGGCTTTTCCACAATTCATTTCCCTGCCCATGCCTCCTCCGTACGTCCAACCGAAGCCCATCGCTAAACTTAAGAAACACTGAGAAGCACATTTTAAAATGGAAGGGGACAGTTAGGGAAAGTTAAAGAACGTCTGGAAGAGTTCACAAGCATAAGGACAAAGCCTACATACATAATCCAGGGCCTGAAACACTAGCACCAAAATCATCTACATCATTCTGCTAATTTTTACAGAGAAGCTATACCCAGAAAAAGCTTACTACTTCAAAGTTACTCCAAAGCAGACACAAGAAGTTTTTACTGCCGTAAGACATTTAAGAAAGGGCTTACCTTTTCGATCTGTCTTAAAATCGACCATAATAGGCTCAACACTGCCTTCTTTGTTTTTCCCAAGGCCTTCTCCTTCTCTCCAGCCCATTTTTCTCATCAGTTGAGCTCCCATTCCTCCAGTTACAGGGGCTGCTCTTAAGAACTGATCCTATCCAGAAAAAGAAAAGTAAAACAAGTCCTAAAGTTAGCACTGGGATTTAAAAAAATAAGTGGGAGCTTCCAAAAAAATGTTTCTAACAACCTTTCACAGACTCAATTCAAAAAAAATACACCTTAGCTTTATATACACATTAACATCTTGTATAAACCAGAGTTCACGCAGACACACAAGACACAACTCAATATTTTCAAAAAAGAACAACTTAAGAAAATTCTAATGCAATCCAAAAGTGGCAAGGGACCCATTTCAGACATATGTATTTAATAAAATGATAACCGTCCATTTTTAAACACGCTACTTTGGTTCCAATGCATCTCTTCTCATCTTGTGAAAGGAGGCAGTGTTTACTGTTTAACTGGCAACATGTGTGCCAAGTGTACCTAGTTATTGAACAAAATACAAGCACATTTAGTAATGACATTCACATAGTGTTTAGGCGTATTTTAAATATTAAAAAAAAAAGTTTCCCCATTTTATTATACAGCAGTTGCACACTCAAGTTCTACTCTGAAAATCCACATGAAACATACAGGTTTTTCTTTTCTTTTTTTAAAGGAAAAAAAAGGCGCTTAGCCACACAGTTTAGCAGCAGTAGTCTTCACATTCTTTCAAATCATCATTAACATAATACTTGTTAAATGGTGAAAGCTTATAAACAGAAATTTTAAAAATCTGTTTTGATGTAAAGAACTGTAAAAACTCCTTAAATGTTTACGTACCTAGGCCTCGATGGCCGCAGTGTTGTGAATAGTAGGGCTGGCATTGACCGTGGCAAGAAGGCAGCTACAAGGATTTGACCCTGAAACAAGTTTCCATATAGAGGGGTGAAAGTTCACAGGTTATTCTGTGAACTATCATCTCTCTTCTGCCCCCCCCGCTGACCCAAGTAATAAGTCAATCATTTCCATCACAGCAAAAAATTGCTTGCCTTAAAATATACAAGTTTACACACTGGCACTGATAAGTCCATCAGTTATTTCGCATAGTAGGTTAGATGATACAATGCCTAGTATTTTTGTGAAAATTTTACTTACTATCAAAGCAAATTAGTAGAACGTTTTTTTTGGTTTGGTTTTTTTCTCCTTTGAGTTGTGCTTGCAAAAGTAAGCGTTTCCGAGATTTGGACAAAGGACTGACAGGTCCTTGGTTTCAACTTGTACGTAAACAAAACCAGAGTCTTACTTTTGCAGAGACTAACAATAATATATTTTTAAGGGGACTTCAAATTGCCAACTGACACACACTAATGACGCATGTGTGTAATCCCCAGTATACATGGTGTTAAAAAATTAATAAAAAAAAAATTGCTGAAGATTGTGGCAGAACTTCTCCAAATATTTACCTATTAAACAGTAAATACCTATCAATCATGCAACTGGGTGCTGCATTTAGTAACAAAGTGCTCTGATGGAAGAGTAGAGAGGCTAAGTGCACCTCTCCAGTTCAACTTTTTTCTGACCGGTGCAGACCATGCAGTGTGTGTGTGTGTACACAGAGACAATCAGTTTCTTTGATACGAACTGCCTCTATCTATACACCTAGAACGGCTTTTACTTACTTCCATTTTCATCCTCCCCTCTCTTTTCCAGGAACCTCTCATAAGAAAAGGGCAACCATGCCGAGAATGATACAAACCCCAGTCAATGTCACCCTGGGTTCCGTTTCCTCTTTTGTACCTGCTTTGCAATGATAGAATTTTCAATATAAACATCTGTTTCATTATCACCAGCGTGTATTCAGTTCACAAATGACAGAATGCAATTTCTTGATGAGGTCGTTTTAATGTTACACAGCTTTCTCACCACACCTGTAAATGTACTAATTCAGGGGTTAGGAGTGGTGTAGAAAGGAGAGAACAGAATCAAAATATTGCTATGTGTAGTTAAAAATCAAATCCCCCGATTCCTATATAGGAATTACCAGAGCCTGAACAAATTCCAAATACTGAAAATAAAAGGAGTTCTAGATTCAAAAGTGCAGTTTATTAAAAACACCTCTTCTAATGTGTGAATTCAGAACCCTATCTGATAACTTTCAGTAAGAATTTCTTACACTATGCTGACTCTTAAATATGTACAACAGAACCAAGAAAACAAGGAATTAGAAATGGAAGTTTTGTTTCATTACAGAATAGCTGTACTTGTGCATTACACTAAAAAGCTAAATGAAATAATTCTGGTACCAATATGAAAGGAGCCAGGAGAAGCCTACTTTGATTCCGTTTACTGAAGAAGCAAAGAAGGCCTGCAGCAGGGGAGAAAGTTCTTCTTTCAGTTTGTTTGGTTTTTAAATAATAAACTATATATAAATCTCTAATGTCACCTGTACAATTATATCCTCTAACTATTTTTTTATAACTTAAATGACAGGCAACTTCACTCAGCCCATGATTTAATAGAGCATGGGTAAGAAGTGCTGACTATGGGTAAAAAAAAAAAAATAGTGCTGTGTTTGCAATTACATTTGAAAACGTAAAAATAGTACAAACCTTAACAAGGGCAGGGAAGCAAGATACACATTTCCTTTCAGTTTTAAAAATCATAAAAGGCCAAGCCTCACAAAATTATTTAGCAGTTATGTACCCTTGCAGATCTGTCCCGTAAGGAGGATATCAAATTGAAGAGTATGTAATCCAATAAAACTACAGGTTTCTAAGTATTTGGTTACTGTTGTTGGAACTAGTTATTTTAAAAATAATTGTTCTCTTTCATTCATTCGTCTCAATTTGAGTAAGTCTGCATGAAAATTTAGTATCATTTTTCTCATCTTTTGATCTCTAAAGTCTATTAAAGGTCAGCCAAATAAAGCACACTTCTATTCTGCCAGCAGATGGAGACAACTAATAAGCCACGTTCTTGTGTCAACAATTTTTCTCTAAAAAGAAGGCCACAGAGTAATACCCAATTATTTAAGAGGGTTTTTTAGCTATTTTATTTAAAACTATTCCTCTTTTAAAGCTATGTTAGGGCAACAAATTTTGGAGCACATGAATGCCTGAATTACCATTTAAGGGCTTAAACAACCAGACATTTAAAAAAAAAAAAAAAAATCACATCTGGAAGATGTTTTTACAGGGTTTTTTTTTCTGGAAGACTACACAAGTTGGACAGTTGCCGTCTTTGGGCCACAGCATCCAAAATATTAAAGCCATAATTATTTGAGAAACCTTAAAATGCATCATCAATTTCTGCTCTCTGAAAATAAAATACCAATTCTTTCTTACAATGCTGACGTGGCACTGGAACATAAGTTCTGTGATAGGGAAGGTTTATTTCTTTTCAGCAATAATTTATTAAGCAAAAGACAGCGAAGCCTTAAAGGCACTAGGTGGACAGTTTCAGCTATAGCACAATGGGCTGTCTTAAAGATTACTTTAACACAAACTCTGAAGAATTTCTCTGAGTCAAGTACCAGGAAGAAGCATCTATCTTTGACAAAACTTTTGCAAAGTAGCTGAATTTTCCATTAAATAAACTGTCACTTTTAGTAGCAGCCACATTCCTTCCTCAATACAAGAGGAAGAATACCTTTCTGAAGAATCCCATCAAATGCCTTACAAAAACTACGCTCACAATCAGCTTCAGGATTTCTGTTCATAGCTTTTGCATATAATCAGGAGAAAGCACGCTGAGGATAGCTGGAAAAAGACATTTGAGGGCTGAACAGGGAGCTAGTCCAATGTAACTAACATACCGTTGATCTGCCTTGCCCTGTGGCCTTCATTTCCAAAGAAAGCTCATTGTGTCATATAAGACAATAGGAATACAAGTATTTTGATAAGTGGCCTTGCTAGAAGGTTATCAGTTCTTGTGCAAGTGACAATCACAAGACTTAGTTTTACCGCCATCGTTAGTGTGAGTTTTACTCGTCTGCTATGAATGTGGAAGAATGGAAGTGACACTAACTTTTCAGAACTTGCTAGACAAAGCAGAGCACTCTACAGCTGTAGTAAAACTGTGTGTCATGCTTTAGCACAACTGAATGAGAGAGATCCCAAACACTACCCTGAGAGAATAAAATGTTGCAAAAATCTTGTTTTGGAGAGCAAGTTTAGGCAACAGAATTAAGATGATAAATCCAGAAACTAGCCGTGACTCTGGGAAACTCTGAGTAAGTAGACCTCAACAGAAATTGCTTGGAAAAAAAAATTAGACCACTTCCTCTGATTTGACATTTATTCAGCAGCACAGTGCATTTGTAAGGAAAAAGGGAAAAAAAAAAAAAAAAAAAAGCAGCAACCTCCAGAACAAGTAAGTCATATTTGTGAACTGATTACACCAATGATGATAAACTGAAACAGAAACCACTTTTCAGAAGAAAAAGATACCATTGTTCATAAATCTGTTTTAATGATACAAGAAACCTAACAACATATGATTGCTTTATGAATATTGCTCACAACCCTATGCATGAACATCATGAATTAGCACATTACTTAGAAAAACAAACCATACTTCTAATTGGTATGTCGATCATTCAGGTATGCCAACGTTAACCACTTCAGTAACTAATTCCCTCAAAACTTTATTGAGATAAAAATTGAAATTGCAGGCATATTTTGGTTTGAGTACATATTACCTCTCCAGAATCTTTTTGAAGTACAAAAAAGAAAAGCTGAAATCCAAGAAATGCAAAGTGAAGACAGTGCTTATCAAACCAGTTCCCCGAGTACTTTAGTTTTTCTCCCCTGCTTTAGTTTTTCTCCACTGCTCTTCTGTTTTGTTACATCTATCTAGTTTTGTGATTCTGTCAAGCAGAGTGTCTGCAGATGTTCTAATTCTTTGTCACAAGTGACTAGCTGACATGGGCTCTGTTTCTGCTGAACAGTGCACGTCCACAAGTCCTCTTACGGCAATTGCTTATGGCAATCTCCCAAGCAAAATGCCTTCAGTAAACAACATCTTCAGTCAGAAACGTGCATTAATCTACACACGCAACACACTCCAATAAACTCCACAGCCCTACTAGCAGATGAAAAATTTACAAATACTAGGGGGTTTTTTTGTTAATGTTAAAATGCATTTTCTTAGGACAGAAAAAGGAGTACAAGTCTGACTTCTCAGTGCTACGTTGCATAATTAACAGGAACTAAGTCACACAACTTCAAGTACCTAAGTAAAATACAACCTGTACTTTGCATTTCATGGTTGGTTTGCATTCATGTCACTGAGAAAGATAACATGCATTCATAACCCATTATCCCTACTTCACTTTTTCTGTGGAATCATTCTCTAACCACAGATGTGCCTCCACATTAGGTTCATCAAACCTAAGTTTTGTGAAGGTTTACACAGGCCCCACCATTCCTAAAAAAAAAACAGGACGAGTCATGTGTGGCCCCTAATGCATTTTGTAGAGGGCGCATGACTGTAACTACTTGTCATCTCATGAGTTTGATGGCAATGTGCGTGCAAATATGGAACCTGGAAAGAGCAAAAGAAGTCAAGCTGAGGAATGCCAGAGCAGGAAAGAGGACTCTGTCCTCATCTTCTTCACTCAACAACTCTTCTTGTTTCCAGTAGCAGCCTCCTTTCTGACAAACCACATGATGCTTGCTAGGGAGGATGCCTACTACTGCAAACTGCTGTATTTGTACAGCTGTGAGAAGAACAGAAGTGCTTCTGCCAGCTCACTATGATTTCTAGATTCAACAAAATGTTCCAATATGCTTCTGCTCCTCACAGCAGTCATGTTCACAAGCTGGACACCACACTCTTCTCTCATTTTCTCCCTATAAAGCGCTTTGTTTGGGTTTCGTTGTTTTATTTGGTTGAGGTTTTTTAAGCAGATCAGAGTGAAGTTCAAAGACCAAGGGAAAACATATTTGCCTTCACTTAGTTTTTGTTAGTGGATACTCCTATCACTGTAAGGCACAGAACCTCAAGGAATGAAAACGGGATGAGAAGAGGAGGCTTGGGAAAGAGATGATCAAAGATGCTTCCTTTCTGTTGCCCTGGGAACCCACTCAAGGTCCTGCAGAAAGGGAGAACCCTCCTAGGCTTGCTCATCTCTTTCACAAGCCTTGCAGTGGAAAAGCTCTCCTTTTCTCACCAATACATCCCTGACAAGTGCTTTATATTTTTAAGTTCCTCCACCAGGGACAATCATTGTAATCATCAAAGCCAACATTTCATTACAATCTCAAAAGTTAGTAATTGTTAAAAATAAGACTTTATTATCTGCGCTCTGTATTAATATTGAGAAGATCCAAAAAGACTCCCATCTAGCAAGTAACTTGGATCTCTTTGTTGCCTGGCTTTCTGTATTGCTTGGCTATATAAAGTGGAAAAACAAGTTAGTGAATCTTGGCAAAAATATTTCTAATTTTAGGATGTTATAATTCCAGACTTTTGTGTTCAGTTTATACCAACTTTTATGGAAAATTCTAGTTAGGCCTCAAATCTAACCTACCAGTTTTAAGGGCTGTCTTAACACTGCGTTCTGGAAGGATAAGCAAGATACAGCATATACTCTACGTTACTTGCAAGACTAACCGCCATAACTCGTTATTCTTTTTGCCTGAAAGGTAGATATTGCTTGAATTCCTCAGTTCTACTTCTTGAAAGAGTTTAGTATTCAGTTTCAAAGATGAAGCATGAATTATTAAAACTTATAAACCGCATGTATGTATGACGCACCACACCCTCAAAATAAGCCAGTATTACTCTGCAGTAAGAGGTAACTATTTCACCGTAGGATGACATTCAACTTATTAACCCAATTGCAACTCCTGGTTTAATGTTCCAAATCTTTGGCTCCCAGAAAACACTAGTGATACAAGTAGAGGCAAAGCAGCAGTCAGATAGAACCAAGTCAAACAAAATGGCTGTTTGGGACTTGGTTCACTGAAGTTGATGCCAAAACATCACTTCGATAACATCGGGATCAAACCTTGCCTCACCTGTCCCAATCCTGTAAAAGTAGTGATGGACCTACCACTGCAATCATACCAGTATCATGAATGGCATTTCAGTGTAAGATAACAGTATATACGAACCAATCTGATTCAAATACCAGACGCACACCTTATTGAAGTACTCTATGTCATAAACAACACCTTAATGCACAACAAAATGGACACGGCAGCAGCAAGTATCTAAACTGATCAAAAGACAATGATTTAGCTCAACCTGTTATATTTGACACATGCATTACCATAGATTTTTAAGGCATATTTTTTGCATTTTCCGATACTTCCACTGCTATTTAAAATGGGATAGTTAGACAAGTATGTGTGCATAACTTCTACCTTTCTAATCCATGCTTGGGGACCACTGTTGGTCAGCTCATCCGAGGACAGTATCTGTGCTCCAGTACTTCCTGTGAACTGGCCGGGTATGGAGTTTGATTGAGCCCAGGCGTCAATCTAAAAAATAAAAATCAAATGTAAGACTGAAATAAAAATGTGCACATTTTTCCTTTGCAATTCTCTGTTGCTTCTCAATAATTTTCATGATGATTCCTCACTTAAGTTTAGTGCTGTATTCATTACCACTCATTTGTAAGCAGATGCTCCAAAAAGCTGAGCATCTTTGTATAGCAACCCTAAAGCCTGAGCTCAGTCTAGCAAGTTCATTGTTCACCATTTGCTCATCCTCAAAATCAGTGTTATGAAGTGCAAAGTAAAAGCAGAATGTTTAAACGTGTGCCCATAAACCGGCCTTCCAAAAACCTGTACCTAAAATACATAATGAAAAATCCACTGGTATGAAGGGTGAATGTTTACTTTAAGTTCATCAAAATGATGATGAAAAAGTGCAACATACCTGTTCCTGTGCACGATTTAACATGCACATGGCCTCTAAATCAAACGTGTTTTCATTAAGCCTTTTCTGAGCCACTGCTCGATCATTCATAGCTGTAGTTATGTCCACGCCCTAGGAAGAAAAAGATTATTTTTAGAAACATATCAGTCCACAATAATAGTCATTTGATGTGGAAAAAGCTGCTGTAGAATAAATATAATGTACTACAGATACTACAGCGTTATTTTACACATTGAATAGTTGGTTTGATATACAAATAGGCAACTTAAAAAAAAAAATCCTGGGACTACCTGTTAAGTATATATAATATGGGCTTTCCTACACAAATACAAAATGTGAAGTTGAATTGTAACACCTTGATAACTTAGTATCACCTGTATGTACAAAATATCAAAAGAGTTATTTTCAGAAAACTACTTTGGTCACGTTAAATAGAGAAGCATATTAATCAATGGAATCTCAATAACCAACAGAATTAGATGTAATTTAGCTAAGAATTGAAAAAAAAAAGCCTTCATACAGAGCTGTTCACATGAGCATCCTACTATTATGTTACACTAAAACTTCAAGTTATACATATAAAAAAAAATTACAGCAAGAATCCCATGTATTCCATGAACTTGGCTTTAGTGTTTTAATCTTCAGCCTAAAACAGACTTGCATAAAAGTAAAACCAAACCGGTAGCTCATAAAATTGATCATTTTGGATAGATCTGTGCTGCTGAACTGGCATAAAATGTAAAGAAAAATAAATCTGAAACTATCTCACACATACTGATTAGAGTCATTTGGGTAAAAATATGGAGCAAATGAAGAAGCTTAATGCAAACCTCTACTCTGCAAAGCAATCGATGGAGAAATCCAAAATATTTGGGGATATAAAGATGTAACAAATTATGGCTACTACACAGCCCTTATTTTAAAATGACTTGTGCCCTGTTCTTCAGATGATATGGATTTTATGGATCATTCTATTTTGAGAGGAGAAAAAGAATAGTGCACAGAGACAAGTGAGTTTTCTTTGGATATGCGAGCGTGTGAAGGAGACTGAAAGTTTGAAGCACAGAAGAAACCTGATAATCAAAAGAGCAGGTGGCATATAGACATAAAGTAAGTGATGGTTTAATTATTATTTTTTTTAAAAATTGGTTTACAAAAAACTTTTCTCTTTTGTTAGTCAATATCTCAATAACCTTAGCCTCTCACACATTATGTTAGAATAAAGGGCCAGTAGAATAAACTGATTTAAAATTGGATTTGCTTAACAGAAAAATACAGTTAATCCACAAAATCCCTGTCACAGGAACAAGGACAGGAATTTAGTAAATACTGAAGAACAGTAAGAGACAGACACAAATGTCTACAATTGCATAAAACAGGTTAATTATTTTTCTACTCTGGCTATTAAATCTTATTTTAAGATGGGGAATTTTTTTTACTGTTTAGGACAAAAAGCATTTCCTTTGGGAAGATCACTGCTGAAACATCTGGCACTGACCAAGACAGACTTAAAATCCCAGAAGTCCTACGTGTCTATGAAGTGGACTTCAGTGTTTGTTTATTGTCCCAGCTGACAAAAACACAGATCATAAACAAGGCACAAGAAATTTATAAGATTTTCTAACAATCACCTAATGTGACAGTCACATATGTAAAAGAACGCCTGTTCAGAATATAAACTTTCTTGCGTTAATAAGTTCCCCTTATATAGTTAAAATAATTCTTTAATGTCTTGTTTGTGAAACTTGTTCAGGAGATAAATAAAAGTTATTCTACTCACCAAAAGCTTCAATCCAGCAATACACAGAGGCATGCAAGTAGCCCACTGAAACCACATTGGGACCACTCACATACTTAAACACACATGTGTACTTTAGTGCTTTACCGGACTGGGGCCTATTAGTAGATACCCTGGTTAGTTAGAATTCCCATACACTTTCCCCACATGGTCAGACACCATTTTGGAGACCATCATGGCTTTGTATTATGTCAAGACACTCGATGGCAGCTTTGGATCTTGAAAAAAAAAAATAGCTCTGCTTGAAGTATGAAAAGTTGTTATTATTTAGTCAAGTAAAACAGTTTCAAGTTCAGCATGCTATTCTCTGTAAAGTTCTGCCTTTCCAATCCTACTTTTAATAACATCTTCCCCACAGACACAAATAGCAAATATTGAAGCAAGGAAGAAGAGGCTGACAACAAAAAGCAGGCTTTTTTGACATACTTCGTAGGTCCACCAATACCTCAAATGCATTTGCTACTTTTTTAGATCATGATGGCTTCTCTGCATAATAGTCACCTGTGTATGCTCCAAACTTAAATACAACACTTCAACTCTATACTTTCAGACTTTCAAATATAGCTTCTTTCTCATAGGCTTCTCTGCTTTCTAGAGACATGCTGATACTTCAGGTTACTCAAGACTTTTTTCTCCATTTCCTACTACCACAAACCACTATATTAAGAACATAATGTTTTATTAAAACAATTCGTAATACATCAGCAGGGCCATTTCAGACTGCTTATTCCCCTAACTAATTCTGTGACTTGAATAAAAACATAACAATAAAACCAATTACGTATTTTTTAATGTCAATGTAGACTTGCATCAGAATTGTCACAATCGGATTTCAAAATTAGCAACAATGACTGGAGGTAAATTATATGTCAAACTTCCTGAGGATCCACGCACACTCCCCCTCTACCCTAGCGCAACAGGAAGGGAGCTTATCTGGTTTATTTTGCTCCAATAAAGCCATTTGATCCACAAAGAGTCCTCATAAGCATTTAAAAAATTAATCAGAGAAGCACTCTGTTACCTTTCAGACTCCCTGGAGAAACATACACGGATTCTGCTAATACAAGAGTATTCCAAAATTAAGGATTGTCAAACCCAAGGGGATGGCATGCTCTGCTGTCAGCTAATGACCCCTGAAATCACCCTTAACACAAACCAAGTTAAGGTAAATGCAAATAAAAATATTTATTTACAAAATATAAAAACAGACAACATTGTTACAAGCTTTTATAAAGATACATGTGACAGGAAGAAAGTTATGTTTAATATATTTACTCCAATGTCGATTTTTAAGGCCTTTTCTACATACTCAATACACAAACCATCAGTGCTTAACCAACCCAGTTTGTCAAAGACACAAGCCTAGCGTCATTGGCAACCTGGATGCAGACATCTACAGAGCTCACCTGAACTATGAGCATATCATTAACCATTTGAAGGACAAGACTTTTTACCACTTGGTAAAAAAAACAGCGAAATGTTAGTTAGTACGTAATGTTTCTGTGCTCTGGACTTTTTACATATAGCCTAGTAACTGGGAATGACATTCTGCACAAACATTTCAGAATGTTTGTATTATTAGTGTTTCATAAAAAGACCAAACAGCAGTTACCACCTACACTAAGAGAACAATGAGTTGGGTACCTGACCGTCAAACTCTGATGTATACCATGAAAATACCTGTTGAATGAGTTATATTTACTGTGCTTTTGCTGCTCTAGACACAGAAGAAAATATCTTCTGTGCTTCAGGAAGTGAATTGTACAATCTTAGAAAGTTCTTGAAAAACAAAAAGCACCAAGTGGAAAGATCATTTATCAGAAATTGATGCCAAGGCTTTTTTGTTTATTCACTTTGAAAAGTATGAGAACAAGTCTTCAGATGGAGTGAGGTAACATCAACTTGAAAAAATTTACATCTGTTTTAAATATTTAATTTACTTAATTACAAAAACCCCACAAAGCATCCTTTTTAAGACATTTCAAGGGGAAAAACATTTGCCTTTTTTTTTTTTAGTTTATTGTACATACAATTAGATTTTCCTTTGGAAGGCCACATGGAAGACAACTATGTGAGAAAATGTGACTGTAAAGCTAAAAAATTACGAAATACGTCCAGATGAAGTTGCAGTTTGAGAAACTACTTTCAAACCTCTTTTTAATGGATTACATTTCAATGTAGTGTTATTGCTCTAAGATTGGTAGAACAATTTTAATTATTATTAAATTCATTATTATGGAAGTCTCAACTTAGGGTATTAACCTCTGCAGGAAACTGGACAAGAAACTTGCTTTTCATCTTCAAGCAACAGTTTATATTCTATTCTAAAGGCAGAGAAGTCACTAGTTGACAAACGCACACAGTATAGGTACAGGTTGCTTTTGTCATTACCCATGTGAACAGGGCAACCAAATTCGAAGACCACAGCAGTTCAAATAATTAGCTTATTAAAGTGCTGGATACTACCTATGTAAGCATTTTTTTTTGGTAGACTGCAATTTGATAGCAGACTGACCGGGTAATGGTTTTGGTTTTCTTATATGATATGCTTTCCTTCCCTTCCTTACCTCAATGGATGGTTTGGGGAAAACATCATCCTTGCCGTCATCTTTGCCTTTTTCAACTGGAACCCATTCTCCATAGACACTATCTGCTTCTTTTTTCCTATGTTGAGATCCAGAAGAAACAGGAAACTCCTTTGACAAGCTGACCTGATTTTTTGGTTGTGGTGGTGGCGCTGGTTTTATGCTGGGAGTCTTAAAGAAACAAAATTAGAAAAAGTTAAAAACTGAAAACACACAATACTCACAACATGTCTTCAAGAAACAATTTACTGCATACACTTCGTATTAAGTTTTCATGAAACAGTCATCCTTCTTACTAACATCAAACTGAAAGCCTTTGTAACAAATCATTTTAGCACAGCCCTAAAAACACACAAGTGTGCACCAAGCTATACCATAAGAGAAGGTGAAACAGCTAGAAGCTAAAATTGCTTAAATTGGCTTCAGCAGCCAAAAATATGCAAAACCTCACCCTCACAATTAAATCTCCATGCTTTCCCTCCACCCCATCAAAAAAAGAACAATCTTAAATCTGGCACACACGCATTTTGTAATGGAAAACTCCAAAGTAAAACATCACATGGCTGTGATATCCACATGATGATAAAAGGCTCTACATTACTATACAGACAGAAAGCAGTTTTCAACGTTTTGTTTTCTAGTTTTTCATTATTTTTTAATAACAGCATGAAACTCAAAGTAAATTAAGTCTATGAGCTTGCTTTCCTTAGAAAGTACTGCTAATATATTAAGAGTCCGCAGAAATCTCTTCTATAGGTTGCTCTTCTAAGAGGCAAACAGAGCTCAGACAGCTCACAATGTTGGGTAAACTGCTATCAAAGGAACACGGATGGGAAGCGGTAGTAAGACTGGAATTGAGGAAGAATGGAAAGAATGATACTAAAAGGGTAAAAACCTGTGGAAAATAGGCAGAGCAGCCCATAACCACTGAAGAACATTCCTCTTTGGAGCTTGTAAGAATACCAAGGTTTCTTGAGTTTTGTCATACCACTTCCCAGTGGTTCAATATAAAGTGTAAATCTATTTCTACCTTACATCTTATGTAAATACGTATTACTGCTTATTTTGTGTACATCACAAGCTATATATATGTATATATATATTTGTACATAAAAATATAAATGCTATTTATATTTTCACTTAGCATATTAATACTTTTACAGTACTTTATACGCCACAAAATCAGAGCAGACTTTCATGGGCACAAAACCTCCCCAAAGACACAACTACAAAAAAACCCAAAACAACAAACCCAGAAACTAATCCATGCTTCAAAGCACACAAATCCCGGGCGTATTTAAAGAAATGGTCCCTCATTTTATTCCTTCCAACATATTCATATCCAGGAAGAGTCAATACAAGCTCTGACAGAGTCAAAAGCAGTTCCTCCAAGGAGGGGGCTTAATAGGACATTTAGTCCCTCTTAGTAACAGGCAACATCAGTGATCCTCATTCTTAACACAGCATTTACTTCTCTATTGGCTAATCTCAAAACTAACATAACGTTCTTCTCCTTTAGTGAACACCTGGGATCTACTGAAGTAACAGACATACAAGATTTGGAGTCTGCACAAAGCTGATGGCATCATCTTATTGAGAACACCTCAAAATGCATTTAGAATTTTGCTGAGGGGGGGTGGTTGTTTGTCTTTTAAATAAAAAAGCATTTTCCAATTCCAATGCTGTTTGCAAATTCATACTGATATTTTTGCAAATAAAATGTGAAGTAAAAGCGATCCTCTTTATGTTATTTAAGCTTTAAAAGCTGCAAAGATATTAATGAAAAGAAAAAAAAACCAAACCAGTTTCAATCCAATTACAGGAACTACCACAATTTCATAGACTGCAGGTAAGTTTTTTATTGTAGGAACAGTACTTTTAACAACGTCCCAGTGCAATTTCACCAAGATTTATAATCTCTGCTTAATTTCTGTAAAATTACTTGCATTATTTAAAAATAACCACATTTTAAAATATTGAAAATTAAAGAAGTACTCACACTTAAATTGAAAAAAATAGGTTTGGGTTCACTGAGCTTAAAAGGATGATTATAGAAAGGACGTTCTTCCTCCTCTTCATCAGAAACATGAGGTTTGTTCACTATCACATCATCTGTGCTTTGAGCAATCTTCTTGCATTTCTAAAAGGAAAAAAAAGAAAAAAAAAAAGGGGGGGACATGACAGCTCTGAATAAACCTGAACCTTCAACCAAGACATAAAAAAAGAACATTTTTACAAAAAAGTGTTTTTCTTCTCTGAAGCAGAAGGTATAATCTGGGTAAATCTTTTAGCGATGCCGTCAATATATACACTTTTGACGTTTTACGCACATTATCGAACACCTTCCTAGGTCTGCTAGGCACTCATGCAGCAAATAATTTCACAGACATAAAATTTCAGCAGTACACTGTAAAACCTGGTACACACTGCTAGTTGCAGAATGTATGTCTAAGGCTGCAAACATTCCAGAGTAGGAACTCACTGGTTGTTTGGCATCCCACATAACTAGCATATTGCAATCTGACAGAAACTTCACTGTAACTCACAAAACTACCACGCAGGAAAACTTAAGAACTAACAGTTACTAATTCTACGTTCTACTGGTAGTGCAGGGACCTACTCGGAAGCAGTGGCTCCACGAGATCTCAGATTTCTTCTGAAATGGTTTGATGTTGGTCAGGTATGCAAGACACCCCCATTTTATATTCAACAGAAGTTGAATATAAAACATACAGGTGCTATAGGCATACTGCAGTCAAATGAGAAGAGAGCCTCCAGGGAGGGGGAGGCTGGGGGAGAAGACAAAAAGATGTTCTAGAGAGGCTCAAATATTATGATGAAAAACTGTTTACTGATCATGGTTATCTGCACTGAGTGTTTATCAGTAGCAACTATAACTTAGCCCAAAATGCATTTGAGAACGTTATAGTCTAGTACGTTCCCATTCGTGAAAAGTATACTTAGAAGACATTTGAGGACTTAATACTTAAGGAAATAATACCGGCAAAGTGAAGCCGTCATTGGATTTGATTCTAATTCAAGTTCATGCTATTGTAAATCACATCTGTTTGATTGTTGGCATGTAAGGAGCAAACAGGCAGCTCCATCACTAAAAATCAAGACAATTAATGGCACTGCTCTCACCATTCCTTCAAAAAAAAGATTCCTGCACTCTCCTGTGCTAAGATGCCTCCAAACAATGACTGAAGCACATTCTTCAGGCAACAGGAAAAGCCTGCACTATCTGGAAAGCTAATCAACAAAATGTATTATCTATATTAATTAGCTGGCTCCCAACTAATTGGAAGCAGTTTGTCCAGTTTGCAGGTTACACTGCAGAGAGGAAAGACAACACAGCTAGCTTTACAAGAAGCTGAAGAGGCTCCGGAAAGGGTTCTCCACTTGGGCACGTTACTGTATAACGATGGCCTTAGGCTGCTTCTGTGGCCAATTTTGATTAAATGGAACAGGAACATTGTCCAACAGATTCCCACAGTTGGAAACGGCAAGGCAGGGACAGGTTTTGGGCTTCCAGATTAGCACTAGCTACACTGAATCTTGGTCAGGTTACATGAAGAACCACTTAAGATGCCTGCACAGTGTATCTGCACAATCTCAGCTTTTTTACAAACAAGTACTTCTGCTTCCACTAGCCCACACACAACTAAAAGATTACTTTACAGCAATTTGACATTGCTTAATTTCAGATGTTATTTCCATCAACAGGTATTTGAGAACTGTCACAATGATGATGCAATTTAAAAAAAAACAAAAACAAAAACAAAAAACACCAATCCAAAAGCACTTCCCCCCTCCCATTCCAAATTTCCTCTAGTTTCTGGGGAAAAAAAACTATGGGGAAATTAACAAATTGAAAAAGATGACATTACTACAGTAAAAGGACAAATAGCAATTTTTTCCCCACAATCAGAACAAAAACATCCCATTTGTAGATGTGAACTGCAATGGAACAGAATAACAACAGTAATTTTTCTAAAATTATCTTAAGAGTGCATATTGAAATATATAGAACTATGTGAAGCGGGCACCTGATTTTTGACCCAGAGATAACATTTAACAATGTGAAATTCAGTAACTAAAGTAAGAACACAAATAAATAAAACCACCAGAACCAAAAACTCGAAGTGAAAGCTTTGGCTTTTATTAACAGGACTGCAAGGAAAACTACCAATTTGTGCAAAATTAGAACAGAATCAAAACAAAAAAAAAAGGCAAAGAATTGGATTTCATGTATTTCCACAGAATTAAAATACCTGTTTTGATGACTGAAAAAGAACGGCGTAGAGAATAAAGGCTCAAATCACAAGACAGCTTACATGCTAACCAAGCACACCAAATGACAGCTTGCCTACAAGTCACAAAACAATGTGCTTATTTTCCCATTTAATACTGTTGTTTTCGCTTACCTCTGTGAGCTCCTTCAGCGTATCTCTTGATGACTTCTGATTGGCTTTGTCCTCTTTCTTTTGAGATAACAAAGGCATCAGGCTTGGTGGTAAGGGAACACCAGACTTAGCACACATGGCCGCTGCATTAGCTTTGGCTATTTCAAGTAGCTGGGCCTTGTCTAAAAAAAATTGTATTTTTTTTTTAAAGAAAAATTATTATTTTTACATATTCTTGTTTTAATAATAAGCAAGCATTTCTGGCAGACTAAACAAAGCACAAAGACAAAACACAAGATTTTACCCACACCATGCATTTTTATGTTCTATGAAAATAAATAAAACTGTACTTAATTGCTCTGGACTTGTTAAAATTTGGTCTACCCAACAGACAAGTAAAACAGCAAATTTAACACAAAGTGTGGGAGTCCAAATTACAGCACTCAAAATCCTCCAAACCCCAAAAGTTCTTATGCCTATTTTACCTCACTGACTCATTCTAGTATTGGAAATACTAGGTCATTTCTACATAGCATAAACTCCAAATTTCTATTCCACTTCTAGCCATCTCTGAAAAGGATTCAAAGGTATTGAGGAAGTCCCCAAGTCCCCCAGTACGTAGCCTGAAAGCTACTTACAACTAACCAGCAGAGAAATACAAGCACTGAATAAAATGTGCATTTTGCATAAAATACAATTACAAGCAAAACTGTTAATAAAACAGTATTTTGCTTTATTAAAGCAAAAAGCACATGTGGCCCTACCACAGAAATAGTAAATGAAAATAAAGTTATGCTTTATTTGATTTGCCAGTTTGCAAATGAGTTACCACTATCTCTGCAAACATAATAGCTTTATAAAAATCCTGAAAGGACAACATTGCTTTACTTCTTAAGCAATAGAAGTGTCCAGATACAGACTTGCTGCATAATCAAAGCATGAAGGCAAAGTCAAGGATGCTTATTAATTCTCACGTTCTGTACAAAAATACTTCGCTGGTAGAGGGGCTTCCATGGTAACTTTATGTTACGGGACTAAAAGGATCAGATCCTGAGGTCCATAAAAGGAGGTTTCCTAACACACTGCGTAAGAGCTCGTCTCTCAAAACCTCCTTTCTCCATATGTAACTTACTACCTAAGGAAACTACAAGGTCTTTCTTCTTCCAATCAGAGAAAAGATGCAGTTCATTAGCATTTTTTATTTTCCAATCGGCTGGGTCTGGGAATACCATCAGAAACAAGTCTCCCTTCTCATTAAATTCTTACCATGGGAAAGAGGCAAGACAGGGTAATGGAAACAGACAAACAAGCATTACAGCTTACGACAGAGCTAAGACCTCTCCAACTGGCACTTACATTCAAATATTCTTTCATACCCAATTTGAGCTCAGGAAAACTAGAAATTCCCAAGTTTCTTATGGAATACTTGGCCTTTACTAACCATTATAATAAACAGTGTTGCTTGAGACTGCAACATACTACCTTTGTATAAAAGCTCTATAACCAAGATATAACCTGCTCTGAATACGCTTTCATCCAAATGGTAAGCATTGATTCAGCTTCAACATAAAAGTTCCTACTGGAAGTCATAGCCTAGAAGTAATGCACAAAACGACTTCCAAGCAAATCCTTATGAATGCTACAGAGATGTCAAAATAAGACTATGTAAACGAACACAGTACCACCTAAGCATGGAACTACTGAAAATAAAACTGTCACTCACCCAAGTCTGTAAGACGTTTAGGTGACCTGCTTGAAAATCGTTCTGATGACCTCGACCTACGACGATCAGGTGATCTGCTGTATCTTCGTCTCCCTGAAGATCTTGACCGCCGAAGTCGAATTGGTGACCTACTGGAGCTCCGTCTTCTTCCTCTTGACCTTGATCGCCTTTGACGAATAGGTGTTCGACTCCTGCTCCGTAATCTGAGTGATATTCTACGATCTCTTGAATCTGATCTTCTTCTTCTTCTGTCAGTAGATCTTGATCTGTTTCTCTGAGATCTCTTACGCCTGTCTCTTGATAAAGAACGCCGCCTTCTTGATGCTGACCTTGACCTACTCCTCCTTCTGTGCCTTGAACGCGACAACGAGCTAGACCGAGAGCGACGATTAGATTTTGATCTTGATGCTCTTCTCCGTGTTACTGATCTGGAGCGATTCCGTCTAGAGCGAGAGTCTGTATCATACCTCTGGGATCTGCGCTGCGAAGACCTGGAGCGTCTGCTTCTAGACCTCCGTGAAGATTCTTTGTCTGCTGTTTTTTCAACAGATTTGGATCGACTCCGTTGGCGAGCAGCAGACCTGGAGCGTCTACGTCTAGACCTCCGCGAAGAGTCTTTGTCTGCTGCTTTTTCAACAGATGTCGATTGACTCCTTTGGCGAGCAGCGGACCTGGAGCGTCTACGTCTAGACCTCCGTGAAGACTCTTTGTCTGCTATTTTTTCAAGAGATGTGGATCTACTCTTCTGGTGAGCAGCAGACCTGGAACGCCTACGTCTAGATCTCCGTGAAGACTCTCCGTCTACCACTTTTTCAACAGATGTAGATCGACTCTTTTGGTGAGTAAGAGACTTTGAGCGTCTGCTTATAGATCTTCGTGGAGACTCTTTGTCAGACATTTTATCAACAGATTTGGATCTAGATTTTTCACGTTCGGAAGACTCAGAACACCTACTTTCATGTATAAAGGAAGAGTCCTGTTCCTCCGACCTCTCAAGAGGTGTGGAATCCTGTTTATCTTCATCTGCCAAAGAGGGCTCCACATCCTCACCCTCTTCACCAGTGGTAGACCTTGATTCATGATCATCTGACGATGTGGAATCTCTTCGTTCAGCTGTCAAGGAGGTCTCCACATCATCTACTTCTTCACCAGTGGTAGACCTCGATTCACGCCCATCAGGGGATGTAGAACGTCTGTGTTCAGTTGTCAAAGAGGGTTCCATATCCTCTGCTTCTTCACCAGTGGTAGACCTTGACTCATGATCATCCGATGATGTGGAATCTCTTCGTTCAGCTGTCAAGTCAGGTTCCAAATCCTCCGCATCTTCACCAGCAGTAGACCTCGACTCATGCTCATCTGAGGACGTGGAATGCCTACGTTCAGCTGTCAATGAGAGCTCCCGGTCCTCTGCTTCTTCACCAGTGGTTGACCTTGACTCACGTCCATCAGGAGACATGGAGCGCCTATCTTCAGCTGCCAAAGAAGGTTCCAAATCTTCTATTTCTTCACCAGTTGTAGACCTTGACTCATGGTCATCAGAGGATGTGGAATGTCTACGTTCAGCTGTCAAAGAGGCCTCCCCATCTTCCATATCTTCACCAGCGGTAGACCTTGACTCATGCTCATCAGAAGATGTGGAGTCTCTTCGTTCAGCTGCCAAGGAGGGTTCTGCATCCTCTATCTCTTCACCAGTGGTAGACCTTGACTCATGCTCATCAGAAGACACAGAGGATCTACGGTCTGTTGTCAAAGGCTGCTCCAGATACTCTGCTTCTTCACCAATGCTAGATCTTGACTCATGCTCATCAGGGGACATGGAGCGCCTATGTTCAGATGCCAAAGAGGGCTCCCGATCATCCATTTCTTCATCTATAGATTTCTGGTCATGGCCTTCAGGGGACACTGATCTTCTATGGTCAGAAGTCAAAGAGGACTCCAGACCCTCTTCCTCCATGGGAGATTTCAGCTCATGACCTTCCTGATATGAGGATGTGGAATGTCTACGTTCAGATATCAAAGAGGGCTCTAGATCCCCTGTTTCCTCACCAGGGCCAGATTTCACACTGTAGCCATCAGGGGACATGGAGCACCCACTTTCATGCATTGAAGAAGGCATTGCATCATCCGTTTTTTCAGCAGGGATGGATTTCAAGTCACTGCCATCAGGGGACATGGAGGCTCTATCATTTAGCGTCGAAGGTTCAAGACTGCCTACTTTTTCAACAGCGGGGAATCTCAACTCCTGGCCATCAGGGGATGCTGCATGTTCATTTTCAGGTGTCGGAGAAAGCTCCCCCACATCTGCTTTTTGAATAAGGGTGAATCTTACTTCCTGGCTCTCGAAAGACAAAAGATGGTCATTTTCAGATGTGAAAGAAGAATCCATATCCTCTGTTTTCTCAGCATGAGTCAATCTTGATTCATACTCTTGAGGGGACAGAGCATGTTCATTTTCATACGTCAGAGAAGGTTCCTCAGCCTCTACTTTTTCAACAGGGCTAGACTGCAGCTCCTGACCTTCAGGGGACATGGCACATTCACCTTCAGACATCAAAGACAACTCCTGCACCTCTGTTTTTTCAACAACAGTAGACTGCAACTCGTGACTATCAGTGGACATTGAACTTTCACTTTCAGATGTTTCAGAATGTTCCTCCATTTCTTCCTTTTCAGCAGGACTGGATCTCAAATCATGGCCTTCAGGGGATACATCATACTCATTTTCAGACAGCAAAGAACACTCCTGCACCTCTGTTTTTTCAGTAAGAGCAGGGAGCAACTCCTGCCCTTCGGGGGACGCAGCATATTGACTGTCTGACATTAGTGAAGGCTCCTGTACCACCATTTTTTCAGCAAGGGTAGACTGTAATCCTTCGCGTTCAGGGAAGATAGTATATTCACTGTCGGATGTCAGAGAAGGCTCCTGCACCTCTTTTTCAGCAGGGGTAGCTGTCATCTCCCGGCCCTCAGGAGATACAGCATATTCATTTTCAGACAGCAGAGAACACTCCTGTACCTCTGTTTTTTCAGCAAGGGAAGATGGCAATTTGTGACCTTCAGAAGACACAGCATATTCATTGTCAGGTACTACAGAAGCCTCCTGCATCTCTACCTTTTCAGGAGAGCTAGATCTCAACTCCTGGCCCTCCCAAGATACAGCATATTCATTTTCAGACATGAGAGCAGGCTCTTGCACTTGCATCTTTTCAACAGTGGGTGACTGCAACTCCTGGCTCCCAATGGACACT
Source organism: Fratercula arctica (assembly GCA_947846985.1). NCBI lineage: Eukaryota > Metazoa > Chordata > Aves > Charadriiformes > Alcidae > Fratercula > Fratercula arctica. The sequence goes on from CANTUZ010000001.1 coordinate 100,372,753, forward strand.
GAACACCTGTCTTCAGACAGCTGATGAAGTTCCCGTATCTCTGTTTTTTCAGCAGGGGTTGATGTTAACTGCGGGCCATCAAGCTCTATTCTGTATTCATTTCCAGTTATTTGAGAAGGCTCCTCTACCTCAACTTTTTCAAAAGGGGTGGATGTCAACACACGACCATCAGAGGAAACAGAACATCTGCTTTCCAGTATCAGAGGTGTCTCCTGCACCTGTATTTCTTCATCATAAGCAGATCTCAATTTGTGGCCATCAGGGGATGAAACGCATTTCAGTTCAGAAGGTAAAGATGGCTTTTGCACCTCTACTTTTTCAGCAGGGATAGGTGTCAATTTATGACTGTCATGCAACAGGAAAAGCCCATCTTCAGATGTCAAAGAAGTCACTGGGGCCTGTAGTTTTTCAGTAGGTGTGCTTACTGATTCACAAACATCAGCAGACTTGGAGAACTCACTTTCCAGTGGCTTCTGTAACTCCACTTTGTCAACTGCAGTGGATGCCAATTTATAGCCTTCAGAGAAGACAGAACACCTAAGCTCAGATGCCAACGACAGTTCTGCACCTTCTGTTTTCTCAAAGTAATTGTGTCTTGATATATGGCCATCATGGCACACAGGAATTACACTTTTAGACATCAAGAAAGATCCTGTGCCCTCTACTTTTCCAGCAGGCAGGTATCTCGATTCATGTATTTCAGAAGGTTCAGAGCAGTCAACTCCAAGTACTTGTGAAAGTGTCGGACCATCTAAATCTTTGTCAACAGATGACCTGGACTCATGAACAGTTGTGAATGCAACCTCCTGCATTTTTTCAAAAGATGACACTGCAATGAGGTCACCCGAGACCTCAACAGGACCACACTCAGATGTCAGGGAAACAGCTGGAGCTGGAGCCTTTACTTTTTCAACAGATGAAGATCTTTGGTCATTTCCATCAGGCGACCTGAAAGACCCACCTTCAGGCATCAATGGAAACTCATCTATTTGTGCAGCAAAGCTGGATCCTGACTCGTGTCCATCAGGAGACCTGAAGCATCCACTGTCAGAAACCAGAGAAGGCTCCTGCATCTGGCCCTTTTCAATAGGCAAGGAGGATGATTCAGAGACATCAGGGAACGCAGAGCATGTAACTTCAGGTGCTTGAAAAGATTGTTGAGCCTCTACTGTTTCAAAAGGTAGTGACCTTGACTCAGGGCTGTCAGCCAACTTGGAAGATTCACTTTCAGGTACTTGCAAAAAATTCTGAAGCTCTTGTTTTTCACCGGGGATATGTCTCAATTCATGACCATCGGACAAGTCAGAGGGTACACTTTCAGACATCACAGAAGATCCCTGAACCTCCATTCTTCCAGAGGATGAGGAGATTGTCTTGTAATCATCAGAAGATACAGAGCATCCACTTTCAAGTGTCAGAAGAGGCTCTGGACCCTCTACTTCTTTGAGAGAGGTAGATCTCGACTCATTTTCATGGGATGCAAAGTGCTGAAATTGCATTACCAAAGAAGTTTCTGGATCTCCACTTTTTTCAACAGATGATGATCTTGACTTGGATGTGGAGTATGTAAGTTCAGGTAGTGATGAAGACTCCAGAGACACTGCTTTTTCAGCTGATCCATTTTCAGATGTCACAGAAAGCTCTGAAACCCGTGTTTCTTCCACAGGCACGGATCTCACTTCCTGGTCATCTGGGGTTTTGGAGCTATCAAGTTCAGTCATCACAGAAAGCTGCAGACCCACTGTTTTTTCAACAGATGAGGAACTTTTCTCAAGACTATCAAAAGTTTGGGAAAATCCACTGTCAGATGCTGGCGGCAGCTCTGGGCCATTTATTCCTTCAACAGACAAAGCTACTGACGTGGGACCATTAGAGGATTTAGAGCTGCCTTCACTTGCAATAGAAGGTTCAGGAACATCTACTTTATCAAGACATTTGGTTGACTCCGTGAATTCAGAGGAGTCCACGTGCTTGCTACTGCACTTTACTGAGGATAACTTATTCTCTCTTTTTTCTATAGACTTGGACCTTGACTTAACACTATCAGAGGACTTGGAGCGTTTCCGTTTGGATTTTTTTGAAGATTCCTTGCGTTTTTTTTCAACAGACCTAGACCTAGACTTGTAACGTTCAGAAGATTTTGATCGGCGACGCTTAGATTTTCGTGAGGACTCCTTCTTTTTTTCCACTGATTTGGATCTAGACTTGTAACGGTCAGAGGACTTTGAGCGCTGACGTTTAGACTTTCGCGATGCTTGCTTTCGATCTCTTTTTTCTACTGATCTGGATCTAGACTTGTACCGGTCAGACGACTTTGAGCGCTGACGTTTAGACCTCCGCAGAGACGCCTTCCGACCTCTCTTCTCTACAGATCTTGACCTAGATTTCGAACGATCAGAGGAACCAGACCCTCTATGTCTAAACCTCCATGAGTATTCTTTGCCCCCTCTCTTTTCTGAAGACCTGGATCTCGATTTAGAATGGTCGGAGGACCTGGAACGTCTGCGGCGGGATCTCCAGGAGGACAACCTGCTCCCCCTCTTTTCCACTGACCGTGATTTAGACCTGTAGCGGTCAGAAGACCTGGAACGTCGGCGCCCAGACTTTCGAGAGGACAGTCGCTTTTCCACTGACCTGGACTTAGACCTGTAGCGGTCAGAAGACCTGGAACGTCGGCGCCCAGACCTTCGAGAGGACAGTCGCTTTTCCACTGACCTGGACTTAGACCTGTAGCGGTCAGAAGACCTGGAACGTCGGCGCCCAGATCTTCGAGAGGACAGTCGCTTTTCCACTGACCTAGACTTAGACCTGTAGCGGTCAGAAGACCTGGAACGTCTACGTCTGGACCTTCGGGAGGACAGTCGCTTTTCCACTGACCTGGACTTGGACCGGTAGCGATCAGAAGACCTGGAACGTCTACGTCTGGACCTTCGGGAGGATAGGTGCTTTTCCACTGATCTGGATTTAGACCTGTAGTGGTCAGACGACCTGGAACGTCTACGTCTGGACCTCCCTCTCTTTTCTGCTGATCTGGATTTCGACCTGTAACGGTCAGACGACCTGGAACGTCTGCGCCTGGACCTCCGGGAAGACACTCTTCTCTCTCTCTTCTCCACAGATCTGGATCTAGATTTGGAATGCTTTTTTCTGGAATCTGAATGGTTTCTGCTCCTAGAACGTGCTCTTTTAGAGGTCAAACGCCTGGAAGTAGAACGCGACCTTGATTTTTTCTTCCGCTTCCTAGACCTGGACTGAGACTTGGAGCGACTCCTTTTTTGTTTCTTTGCATCATGCTTTTTATCACTGCTTCTATGGCTGCTTTTTTCCATAACTTTCTCAAGTCTCATCAGAGTCTCCTTCATTCGTGCCGCCACATCAGGTTGCACATCGGATGTTTCTGAATCTCTTTTCTCTGACTCCTGTTCTGGAGTGGCTTCTTTGACAGCCCCAGCCTGTGGAATGACTTCTGACTGGCTTGCCTCTGCCACAAGTACTGGAACTGGTTCTGTAACAGTCTCAGGTACTGGAACTGCTTCCAAATCTTTTGTCTCTGCCTCCAACCCTACATCTGCTTCTGCATCTTTCAGCCCTACAACAGTCTCAGGAAGAGGAGCAGTTTCCAAATCTTCTGTTTCTGCAACATGAGCTGGAGCCGCTTCCAACTGTTTTGTGTCTCCAATTATTTCAAATTCAGGAGTCCCTGCTGAATCTTTTTCATCTGCTGCATGTGAAGAACTAAAAACTGTTTCTGCTATTAAAGGCTCAGATGCCTGAATTTGCTCTGCATCTTTCTTCTCAACCAGTATCTCACATTCAAGAGCTTGACCTGGAACTCTCACATCCTCCATTTGCTGACCCTGCACTCCTTCTGCATACTGTACTTCTGCTGCCACTTCATGTTCCAGCATTGTTTCCATACCTTTCATGTCCCCTGGTTTTGGAATTGCTTCAGAAGATCTCATTTCAGCAGCACTCAAGACTGCCGGAGCCTCTTCTGTGCTCTCCCATTCTGCAGCAGGTTTTGCCTCTAGTACTACTTCCAGATGCTCTTGTTTTTCAGTGTGAAAAGATTCTGGAACAGCTTCTGAAGCATCCTCTAAAACATTCATCACCCCAATGTTTCCAAACTTCTGGGAAGCTTCCAAACCTTGGATATCCATGTGTACCTCAGGCTCTTCAACTGCTTCAGAACCTTTCACCTCTACTGTCGCAGACTCTTTCATACTTTCCAACGACCTCAATTCTCTAGCTTCTGATGCTGGCTCCAAATATTTTGCTTTCATTACTTTCTCTGTTTCTGAAGCTTCTTCCAAAACTTTTACATCGCTAAGTGAGGGCTCATTTTTTTGCGTGCCTGTCCTCCTTGTTGCTATTATATACTCAACAGTAGGTCCCTGAGTTCTCACATCTGTCAATATCTGAGATTCTAAAGTTCCTTTCAAGTTTCTCACTTCTGTCACTATTTCTGATGCCATAGCTTTTTCTTCCACTCTGGGCAAAGACTCTAATACTGCTTCTGAATGACCTACTATTTGTTCCCGTACAGATTTTGAACTTGCTTCAGATCCCATAACCATTTCCAAATTTTTCATCTGTGTTAAGTGCAAAGTTTTTGATCTCGCTTCCACATCTTTCACCTCTGCAACTTCCGACAAGTTGCCTAAACCTCTCACTTCTACAGTGGCAGAACTGGTAGCTAATTCAGAATCCTTTATCACCCCCACCACCTCAGTTTGTGAGGTTCCTGTATGTGTTGTGACCTGAGAACATGAAATGATGGAACTCCCTGTTCTGCTTGCACCAAGAGGTTCTGCAACTGTTTCTGCTGTGGTTTTCAAATGTATCATTCCTGCTAATGTCTCAGGCCCTCTAACTGGTTCCATGCTTACAGATGCAACCACAGATTCAAGAGTCCTTTCTGTTATTGCTATAGGTCCTATAGTTGTTTCCAAACTCTTCATTGGTCTTGCAGATCCAATGGCTCGGAGACTGGCCTCTGAGCCTGCTTCTACTCCTGCCATACTACCTAGATTTATTTCTGAACCTTTTGACACCGCTGTTGAATCTAGCGTGGCTGCTAAGCCTCTGGCTACAGACCTACAAAGCACAGATTCTTCTGAAGCTTTCACACCTTCCATTTGCAAAGACAGGGAAGTTGCTTCCAAACCTCTCACAGTTGATTCACTCTCAGATCTTAATTCTCTCAGCTCCTCTGGTGGTCTCAGTAATGAAGTACCTTCTGAATCTTTTGACTCTGTTACAGCTACAGGCTTGAGAGTAGATCCTGAAATTTTTGAAGCATTAGTATTTTCCAGATGCAGAGTAGTTTGGCTTGTTTCTCGATCTTTTACTCCTGTTAGTGCTGTAGCTTCCACAGTTGCTTGGGGACCTTTAAAACCCTCCACCATCTGGATTTCTGGAGTTGTTTGGGGAACAAAGGTCTGCGCAACCGCTACAGGTTCTAGAGTTGCTCTTAAACCTTTTGCGTCTGCAACCACATTTACATCTGTTAATTCCGCCGGAAGTGCAGACTCCTGGATTCTATCCACACTTCCTGTTTCTGTCAAGACTTGAGGTTGTAGGAACACTCCTGAGGCATTCAGCACTGTCGCAGGGTCAGTGGTACCTTCCACATCTTTGACTACTTCAACTTGCAGACATTCTTGAGCCTCTTCGACTGAGCTAGAGCCTCTAGCTAGTTCAATATCCTTTACTTCTGTAAGAGCTCCTGATCCCAGGAGTATTTTGGCACTTTTTATTTCCACCTGGGTCACAGCAGTCGCTGCAGGTATTTTAAAAGGATGTTGCAAAGACACATCTGCCTTCAACACACTTGAGCCCTCCATGGGGCTGCACTGTGTCACTCTCAAATTATCAGATATAATTGAGGGCCTCACACCCCCTAATTCCAACGATCTTTCCACATTTTTCACATTTCCCATATGCAGAGATTCTTCAGTTGCTTCTGGAATTTTCACTTCTTCCATGGCCACAGACATGTGAGCTACCTTCACAGTATTCAGACCCACCTGATTTGCAGGAATTGTTGTGACGTCACTTGCCAAAGACACAGATTCTGCAACTGCTTCTAACTCTTTTGCTCCCGCCTGTGCCATAGATTGTAGAGATGCTTCTGAATATTTCAACACCTCCATAGTCTCAGACTCAAGAACTGTATCCGAAGCTCTTACTTCCCCAGTGCCTTTAGATTTCAGAATAACTTCTGAACCTTTTAGTGCTTCTGTTACCTCTGAAGCTAGAGTTGCTGACGAATCTTTCTGAATTTCAGTTTTATTGGCAACTCCCGATGGGATGCTAGATGAAGTATCATGTCCAGTATCAACACCAACATCCTTTTCACTTGCATGAATAGCTATAGGATAAATAGATTTGTGAGACTGTTTAATTTGTTCTTCTCTAGTGCAAATTCTAGTTTGAGTTATACTAGCATTTTCTGGGATAACAGACTGGCTGCCTTCTAAATTAAATGGACGATTTGTTGCACATAAAGTTCCCATCTCACTTCCAAGATTTTCCATAGATTGCTGAGAATCAGTTATTGAATGAGAAATAAGTCCTAGAGCTTGCCTATCAAGCTCCCCACTGGTTTTTAAGCACAGTTCTTCTGTCTGCACGTGGACAGCCAGATTTGCATCTCCAGATCCTCCATGCTGTACACTCAACTTGGAGCTTGATTTCTCTGGCATCAACTGAGAAGCAGGCTGCAAGTCTGCATGATCTCCATGACGTGTACTCAACTTCGACTCCTTTGGCTGCTTTTTATGCTTCTTCTCTTTCTTCCTTTTCTTCTTCTTTTTCTTCTTCTTCTTACTTTTGTGTTTCTTGTTCTTCTTGGATTTTTTCCTAGGAATTTCATCTTCACCAGTAGAGCTTCTTTTTGTAGACTGAGTACTATTTTTCACAGTATTTTTGTCTACATCTAGAAAAAATGATATTTTCCTTGTGAATGTTATTAAAACTATATTTCAAAAATTCTTTTAGACCAGTGACCAAGTACACAGATAGAGGTACAAAAAATTCAGACTTGAAACCCATGCCTTCCTCACTAAACTATCGTACACAAATAGCCCACACTGCCCTTTCAGCCGTCTTACCCTTCCTCACAGTAGTCACTTTAAATAAAAATAAGCCAATTTTTCTCAAAAAGTGAATAAATCTTCTTGGTCGGTAATGCAGTTACACTGGGAACATCACTCCTTCCAGGAAGTAGTTGGATGTAATTCCACCTATATTCAACTGGGTAGTGCATTATTCCAGGAGGTTGGAGATGTGCTTTAAAACTACACAAAGCTGCACATGAAAGTGAAACAAGAACTCCCATTTTCCAGGCAAATTATCTAAGTGGTACTATGCTTATTGTACAAAATGTGAATAGCCCATTATCCCCTACTATGCTTTAACTTGTGAGTGAGCCCAATACTACTAGTGTGTCAGAAATTATCAAAGCATATTTACTGATTAAGTTCCTCACAGACTAAGTTCTTCAAGCAAATTTGGGGAAACAGCATCTACTTCCCCAATCCCAAACAAACTTAAGGCATTGCAGGCCACCAGCTGCTCAGACTGGACTGCAGTTGTCACAAGCAACTGCAGACCTCCAAATACCTAATTGAGCTTTTGCTTCAAACAAGAAAGTAACAAATAAATTCAGGTGACTGCAGAGACAAGCAATCACTGAGGGGGAATGAAAAGAAGACTGATGTTTCAATCGCCTTCTTTTAATTCTATACCTCGTTTCCCTTGGCATTTAACCCACATTAGGTTCTTGCCCTTCTTTGGATCTAGTGCTATGTTTTCATGAGAAAGGCATTTCTATTAAAGGCAATTTGTTATAATTTCTCTTAAACGTGAACTATATATTCAAGTCTGCTTGCGTGTTATCCTCAATGGTTCTTTATACTGGCCAGTGCAACAACATGGATTCTCCTATTATAATCCGGCTGTGATCACAAAGCATACTCTTTCAAGTAAATAATGCAAAATCATTCATAAACTGTTGGTAACTGCAATACTATTAAATGAACGTGACTTTAAATTCCATAAACAAGTATCTTAGGTAGTTTTAAGCACATACATTTATGTAGAATAAACACCTTAACAAAAAATAGTGTTTCCATCAACACTCTTGTGAATGCAATGAAAAGGATAACAAAGCAGAGTCAAATGACCTTTTCTACACAGCTTTTCCAGATAATCTCTGTTGTCCAACAGCAATGTTAACTCCTTTCCAGATATGAACAGTGGGAAGGTTTACCATAGGTTAAGTTTATTAACTTCCAGGTTAATAAATCTCATTTATTACCACGTTAGCTTGCCTCATTCTTCCACGATAGAAGAACAAAAATAAATAAAAAAAAAACAGATGCCAGCCTAAAGTGCTGCTTGTACAGCATAAGTGAAAGACTGTTGAAAAATGCAAGGTAAACAAGCCACTGTGCATAAAAGAAAGAAAAGGCAATTCCAAAACCTTTCAAAAAGAATATCTGAAATAAACAATTTTGTACACTGCCTCCTAAAAAAAAGAGAAATCACTCTAGAACTATACTTACCAAGCACATCGTAGTCACCTATGTTTCAACTCCAAAAAATTAGAAATGCAATAATTAGAGCCCTTATGTCACTAACTCTCCTGATACAGAAATTTTACAGAAAGGACTAGTCCCATGAGAAGGGCTACTCATGCAACTTTTTGGAATAATAACTCCAGTAATCTACTGAAGTTATGAGATTGTTACACAAAAATTTCTTAACCTTTGGAAGATAGCAATCTGAGTATCTACATTTTAAAGATACGTGCATTATTCAAACAATCAAACATCTTACTCTGACAGAACAGATAATCATACAGTTCTGAATTCTAATAAATGATTTTTAGAAATAATCTTGTAAACCAATCCAAAACAACACAACAAGCAATGCTTCTATCCATCAGTACTATCTTTGTTAGTAAGAACTGCTCAGTGAGACCCTGGGGTAGATAAATACAGAATAAAGCACAATTATATCTAGAGAGAAATTATTTATATATTTTAGCATTATTGTAACGGAGAGAAAAGAAAGTAACTTTTTGACACACTAAGCAATGCTTTCATATAATAACCAGCTTCAATTTTTAAATTATGTATTTCTCCGTCCATCTATGGTTGCAGATCACAGTAGGACAAAAAAAAACCTTAATAAACATTACAATAAACATACAACTTTTCAGATGAAGCTCGGTGAGAGGAGCAGTACCAAAAAGTACTTTTTCATCTCTGTAAAACTGATTCAATTTTAAGCACTACGACAAGCCTCTTAAACAACGTATTTGCCAAATGTGTTTTCATTTACCTGATTTGCACTGCAGCTCTGTATCAAGGGCTCCAGAGAGCACTTCCTCTATTTTCTGCACTATCTGATCATTCTGACGACTCCCAGCACCAGCACCAGTGTCATCTGAAGGATTGGCTTGCTCAGCTGGGATTGTGTCACCATTGGGCTGGCCTTCTACCTTTCCACTAACCAAAAAAAATATCAACATAATACAAGCAATTTTGAGCCTTTTTTGACGTTTTTTTTAAATTCATAAGCATTTATTATACTTAACCCTTCAAAACAGTATTTTAGCCTCCTGAAGAAGCCATGCTGTTAGTGAAACATCTACCTTTTGATTAACTTCCACTTAATCACAACAGAACATGTTGTGACAACTGAGTATCAGGCACAAGAGGGAAAACATGTTCTCGAATATGCCACGCTCCCCGTACTTTTATGTAAGAACTTGTATAGGCTCCCCTCACAAAATAAGCACCCATCACTCACTTTTCTCCATCAGACTTTGCTTACTTTGCGAGATAAGGCTGGGGGGAAAAAAAAAAACTAAACGAGCTTAAGTGTAGCAAGATCAGTTAAGACGAATCGCACAAGACGCTCCCCCTTTCCCCGACACAAGGGACCAACGCCGAAAACGGGGGCCCGTTGGCCAGGCGATAAGGCGTGCAAAAGCCCGCCCCTCCCCCCTCCTTCTCTCCCCCCCCCCCGCCCCCTTCCCTCCCTCCCCGCCGTGTTTTTGCTCCAGGCGCTCGCAAGGGCGCGAGCCCCCGGGGCCCCGACATGTTGACGCCGAAACGACCCGCCAGGTGCCCCAGGCCGCGGCCCGCCTCCCTCCGGCCCTTCCCCTCCTCTCCCCGCGCGGTAGGCCCCGGCTGCGCCGCCTCGCCCCAGGCTGGCTCGTTTACCCGCCGTGCTGCTGCTGCTGCTCTTCCTGGATCTCCCGGAATTTGTTAACCACGAAGGACCGAAAGATCTGCTCGATGTTAGTCTCCATGACAGCCCTACGGCACCGGCGGCCCGCGGCCCCCCCTTCCCCCGCCGCCGCGCTCCGCTTTCCTTTCCTGCCCAGACGCGAGGCCTCCAATATCCCACAAGGCACCGCAGCAACCAGAGGCCGAAAGCCCGTGCTGACGTCCTCGCTATACGCCCTCTCGCGATTGGCTGCCCTCTAACGGATGACGTCGCAGGACGATGCGGGGGGCTGGGGGGGCGGGGGGGGGCGCTCTAGCCCTCAGCAAAACCCATAGAGCGCCAGCACCCGTCTGGCTTCCGGGGGGGGGGGGCGACGTCTCGTGTCTCGGCTCCCCCTCCCCTCCCCCCCCGCCGGCGCGCGCGGCGCCGCCATGTTGTTGCGCTCACCCCCCCCCACACACCCCACCGGCCGCGCGCGCCTCCCGGCGGCCGCCCCCCCGCCCCGCCGCGACCGGCAAAGCCCCGGCGGGCCGCCCTGCCCCCTCCCTCCCCGCCTCCCACACCGGATAGAACCGTTAACTGCCGTTCTGCCCCTACACCGACACCACCCTCCCCCCCGCCGCCGCGCCGTTCTCCTCGGCCCTTCTCGCGCCCCGTACACCGAAACGCTGCGCCTCAGCGCCCCCCCCCCCCCCCCCCCCGGAGACCGGAGGGGGGGGGGGAGTCGGTGGAGGGCACCATGGTGGCCGGTGACCGACGGTCCCTGCGGCCCAGGCCCTGTCCCCGTCCCCGCCACACACACACACGCGCCCCCCCTCACCCAACCCTTCTTCCCCCCACCCGCGATCGCATCCGTCTCCAGCGCGGCCCGCGGCCGCCCGGGCTTCCGCGGAGAAGCCCCGGCGGCCGGCACTCACCTCACCGAGGGCCGGAGCGGCGGCGGCGGCGTGGGGGCCATGGTGGGCTGAAGCGTGCGGCTGTGCGTGTCGGCGGGCTCGGGGCCGGTGGGGGTGGGCGGGAGCGATGCCATTGGTCTCCATGGAGCGGGGCCTCCGCCGCCCCGTGTGTGCCGAGCCGAGCGCGGGCGAGCAGCGCCTAGCAGGGGGGCCTGCCTGCAGCCGAGTGCTGCATCACCGGGCCCGGCGCGGCGCGGCGCTGCCCTCACTCACCGAGCGGCGGCTCCATGCGAACGGCGCCCTCCCCCTCCACCTCCGCCCGCCCCGGCAGCCAGGCGGCCCGGCGGTGACACGCACCATGTGCTCCGGGGGGCTGGCGGCGGGGACGGGGCGAGGTGGGAGAAAAATGGGGGGGGGGGGGGAAGAAACAAAGGAAAGAGGAGGGAAATGCCGCCGCCGCCAATAAAATAAATTACACCTGAGGGGGAAAACCGGTTTGTCCCGAGTACCGTCCCCTTCGTGCTGCCCCAAAACCGATTCTCAACTCTGTACGTGTCTAAATACGACTTTGTCGTTCCCGGTCCCGTAAAAACGGAATAATCCTACAGCTGGAAGGCTCTTCCCCCACCCCTATACAGTTTCTTCTGGTGTCATGAAGCAGCAACTTAGGGATGGGTTAGCTGACCTGCAATAAATGTAAAATGCCTCAAAATCTATGTACAGCCATTTAATTGCTGCCAGGGTCTTTATTTGCGATGTCGGCCTCAAGTTCAATGTGGCGAGACCCTTTAAAAGCAGCATTGTCCTTTACTGTGTGTTGCTGGGAGGCGGCCTGCCTTAATACTAACTTTGCAAAAATAATGGAATTGATACTTGTATCAGTTTTCTTACTTTTATATCACAGCGGATTTATTATAATAGAAAGTCATATTTAAGAGGCCCTTTTACAAAGAACCCGTGCCTTCCGTGCCACGCCAACACTGATACAGCGTAGATCTTGCCAGTATATAATTTCTGGTATTCGGTGAGCTAAAGATTGAAAACGTTTCACTTGAACAATTTCAGACATACTTGGATTCCCCTGATGCAAATGGCCTTGCCTAGACCAGGCACGTTTTTACCCAGATAGAAGTAGTGATACCCTACATAGGCATAAGGTTGCTAGTGGGGGACTGGCTGTAACCACGAAGCTGCAGAGGCTTTCACCACGATACGATCGTAACTCACCCCTTCCCAGCAAAACCAGCTGTACCCGAGAATGGCAGGTTTGACTGGCGTTACTTAACCTACGTGAGGGGTTTCAGACCAAAAAAAAAAAGCCGTTCCAGGCAGGGATCACAACTCCGATGCCGGCGAAGGGAAAGCCGCACCACGGACCTGTCCACCCTCAGGGAAGGGACCCCTTCCGACTGCAGTTAATTCATTCAAAGTAGCTTAACTACACTGACATCCCCGCCACTATAGGCCTCCATCTACACAAGGAAAATTGTGAAGAAAGGTACAAAAAAAAAAAAAAAAAAAAAAAGCCAGGGAAGGATTTTAGTGCGTGCTGCACATTTCACTCTGGCTCCCTAAAAACGAGCACAGACAAAGTAAAAACTACAAAAATCACTGTTCACAGAAATGAGACTCCGCAGGAAAATAACTATTCCTGCTCTTCCTTCCCATCTCTGTTTGCTGTGAAAAGACACAACCCTTCAGTTATACACCTTCATTCAGTTATGTCTTGTGTAGTTTTCAGCCTAATTAAATGAAATACTTCACTTTCATCTTGTCAAGGCCAGTGATTGTTGCTGGTACATTTAGCATTCAATTTGTAAACATAGTATGGGACTTTACTAATAGCAGCTCTGCTGCAATCCTAACTACTACTTAAGAGCATTTATTCATGTGACTGTTCCCTTTTAAAGCAGGAGTCAAAGGTGTCCTTAAGTATGCAAACAATATTTATTAAGCTGATATTTCATAAGCCAATATACAAAGAAGAGCAAGGTTTTCACATTATAGCTCGGGGGGGGGGGGGGGCGGGAGCAGAAGTATGGGTCAAATCCGGTTTTATTAACAGTATCGTTGCACAATTGTAATGCTAAATTGGACTAAACGTTGCCCAATACTCCCGGGTTTCATAAAGTAGAAAGTTCAGTGTGGCAGGAGCTAAGGCGCTGCTCCTACACAGCGCTTAAAAGCTATGCAGGAGCGCTCTGCCCTCAGGGAGCGCTCCCCCTCTCAGGCCATAGAAACAAACCCAATCTTTGCACAGTCCCAGCCAGCCAGCTCCATAAACCGCCACCTTTACCCCCTGGAGCGATACTTTACTCCCTAGATAAAGTAAATACAGCAAAACATACACACAGGCAGGGTTTTTCAGCCGGCTCTAGCACAGCACCGGCCCGGCCCCCGCCCCCCAGGCAACAGCCACCCTCAGCGGAAGATATTTCTAGACTTGAACCAATTTACGTGCAAAAGCCAATCAGCAGGTCTGCAAGCTGAGACATTGATCACCCTTCCTTTCTTCCCTCCCTTCCTTCCTTCCTTCGTCCCTTCCTTCCTCCCTTCCTTCCTCCCTTCCTTCCTGACCGCCCGCCCCGCTTTCCCGGCCCCCGCCGCCATGTCGCGGGGCCCGCTGGGTACTGTAGTTTTCGGCGGCGGCGCGGCGGAGGATGCCTTCCCGCTCCTTAAAATCCCCCTGAAGGAAAGTAAGTTTTTCTTTTCGCTCTGGAGAAGGGCGCGCTCCGCCGGCCGCTGGGTCTCGGTGTCGCTGCCCGTAGCCGGCTTCCCGCCGCCGGGCTGTGAGGCGGCGGCGGCGCGGGAGGGCCGAGGCGGCGGCGGCGGGGCCATGTGCTTCCCCCGCTGCCCGAGCGGTAAAATGGCGGCCCGGCCCGGTGTCTCTTCCAGCCGGCCTCTGCTTGCCCCAGCTCGCCGCGGGGAGCGGGTCTTGCCTAAAAACCCGGGCGGCTTCGGTTTATCCCGGGTCCTGCCCTGAGGCGCGCCGATGGCGGTGGAGGGGCCTGTGGAGATCTGGTTGCTGAGGGCTGTCGTGTTCAGCTGTATCAGCTATATAGCTATTTTAACTGCGTCTCTCCTGCCCGGAGTTACCCCTGGGGGGCTTGATGTGTAACGTTTTTTTAAATGTACTGCACTTCAAAGTCTTTTAAAACGCACGTGGCTTTTATTTCTACTCCCCCCCCCCCCCCCCCGTTTGGCTTTGAAAAAGTGGTGAAATATTTGCTTTAAAGTAAATATTAAACTTTTAACCGCTCTTGGTTTTGGACTTTGGCTCGCTTTGATTTTTTTTTTCCCCCTGCTGTTTGCGAAGTTGGGGGCTTACCAACTTTAACATTGCCCCTATGTTCTTTTTTTTTTTTTATTATTAAATCTATCCAGTACATACTTGAAATTAATGAACAGAGTTAATACTTATTTCACCATGTTGTGTGTGTACCTGAAATAGCGACACAGAAAGCGCATTTCTACCTACACCCCCCTCCGTGTCCTTCCCCCCCCCCCCGCCCCTTCATTCATTCTGGTTCTCACCCAGTAGCTCCTGCTGAGGCTTTGGTGGTGAAAGATGCTGAGCGCTTCCAGATCCACTACCTAGAGTTTGATGTGCCAAAAATTTAGTACTTTGGGGAGGGTGGTAAAACTTCTAAGGTCCGTTTATTTTTAGTAGTGAAACTTGCAGTAACATTTTTGCCTAAGGAATGCACAGTCAGTCCAGCCGTTTGGAGGATGCCACCGGGAGGCGAAGATGCCTGCCTTGCAGATACTCAGTTCAGGCCATGAAAGGTGTTTTGTTTTATTCTCTGCTCCGATTCAGGCCTTCAGCGTGATGCTCCAGTTTCTGCAGGGGTGAAACTCAGATAATGACTTTTCTTGTTTCATTTTGTTTTATAAAGCGGTCTGATACACCACACTATATGGCCAGGTGAGAGCCAGGAATTAGTCCTAAATAAAACACGTGAGCAAAAGAAGCTTATTTAAACGCAAAGCTATAACTAAAATCCATAAGTGCCACCTGATTATGGAGGCCTCTCAACTCCTCAAGCAGCTCTTTATGGTATTGAAAGCTGAGGAAATTCAAAGTTGTTTAAGGCCATGCAGTTTTCCTTCAAGGTGAGCCTAATGCTGCCCTAGCCTAAACTTGCAGTTCTGTCATCGTATTTTGGCCATTTTGCCAGTTTAGGCACCATGGCTGTTTGTTTCTGCACCTTGTGTCACACCAGCAGAGCTGCCTGCACAATTGGCACGGTGAATTCCCTCTGGAAACCGATCCACGTGGGAAAAAAATGTGGAGAGACATGGACCTCATCCCCTCCCCAGCCCTCATATGATTCTGTGGTCCAACTCACCCTGTGACCATAAACAGGCTGGACCAAGAAGTGAGAACGAGGAGTGAGAAGGTAAATTGTGAAGTAGCGTTTGCCACCGATTGCGTTATGGTCTCTCGAACAGTCAAGATGATCTGAGGGTGCCGTGCACAGGACAGCTGGGCTGATGAGCACCCTGCTGCAGCAAAAAACGAGCTCTCTTCATCTTTTCTGGCTGCTGCCTTCTGCTGCTCCTTCCCTTGTGCTGGCTGTGGTGATCACTTCATCCCTCAGGAAGTTAGTTTAGCTCACTAAACTGTCAGAAAATTGTTTCCTTTATATGTGCACACATATATATATATTTACTTTATACTGTGTTGGTTACTGTTGTAGTGTTAGTTTTCCAGCATTATTGGCTGCCTGATGCAAGTGACCTCACACCCACCCTTGGCACGCAGAGGTGGGAGAGGGAAGGAGGGACTGGAGGTGGAGAAGTTGGTGGGACCAATGGGAAGCTGCACCGGCAAAGGGCTGCACGAGCCAATTGTGAAACATCAGTGGGTGAACCTGCGGCTTGCGCATTTCAGCCTCTGGTTGGTCTCCAAGCTTGAATGGGGTCCAGCAGCTGGCGAAAGTTCACCAAGAAGGCCAACTCGGAGCTCGCTTTGTGTGTACCAAGATCTGTGCGCACTCCTGACGTGTAGCGGACTCTGAAGAAATGACTGAGCCTGCTGATTAAAGCGTTAATTCAGAAAGCAGAAGAGCAGGGTTCAGCCGCAGGGGGTTTGGGACCATGCGATCTGGCTGCTGGAGAGTTCAGAAGCCGAGTAAAGGAGGCAGGTTCCTGGGAGGGAGTACGGCAGCAGCCTAGCTGTTGAAGTTGGGAAGAGCATAGGTTTTGGCTTCTTCTCCAAGCGATTCTTTCAATATTTTATCCCATTACAGGCCTGTGAAAAAGAAAAATGCATAAATGACCCTGACTGCTAGGGCTAAGTACTACACTCGGTGGGGTGGCAGCAGAATTGCACAGCCTTCACGGTTCTGTGTTCTTGCTGTGTACTGTGAGTCGTCTTTTCTTTTCCTTTTCCTGCCTAACTTCAAGAGGAAGAATGAACATTCTCCTTTAGTCCAAAGCCAAGTGATAAGAGCTCTTCTCCAGTGACTGGGTAGCATAGGTTTGAACCTTCTTGGTTACACTGGGCTTGGGTTCTTTGTGCTTTGGGGCAAGCGCTGTCACTGCCGGGCCATTTTGTAGCCTAAGCTCTAGGCAAGGTAGGAATTAAGATGCTCCTGGCAAGGACCATATCTTTTGTATAACGAAACTTGAATGCCTACATCAGGTTTCATGAATCCCAGTGTTGGGAAGCTAAGGTATTGCAGCTTTTAAATAGGCTGTAGCTAAGGTTAGATGTTAGGTATGCAGTGATAGAGTAGATTGCTGCTGCCTGAAAGACAGTTGTTCTGCTCAGCTCTGTCATCCCATTAATTCACTGTTAGTGTCTCTAGACTGCGGCTTATTGCACTTTAAACCAGTTCAGCTTACAGAAGTCTGTTTTGGCTTGTTGGGTTTTTTTTTGCTCAGGTTAGTTTTATGAAATTTCAGCGAATTGACTATTGTCAGCACCGGAGCCAGTACAAGGAAAGGGAAAGTGTGTCTGGGTTCACAACATCCCCTTTCAGTGACAACAGGGTATATGAATGGGTCCAGCATTAATGCCTGTGTAAATTTTCGCAGCGGAGTATAAGCCTGCTTGAGCAGCAAATACCCTTTAGTGAAGGGCTGAAGCACTTTGGATGCTGCAGAGTACAACAGTTTAAATATACCTATGCGTTACCATTGTCACTCCACCCTCAGCTCAGATTTTGTTGAAGCTAAGATGCTAAAAAGTGTATTTTTAAACAACTTTGGTTTGTCGCACCTTTTCTACACAGGTTTTCAGGATTTGATGTGTTTGGCTCACCAAAGCAAAACACTCCATCCAGGTGTCTCAAATCAAAGAGCACAGAGAAACCCAACAGTACCGGAGCTTAATTTAAAAAAAAAAAAAAAAAGACACTATGTGAACCAGTGAGCTGCCACCAGTCATACCCTTTACTGTTTGTGCTATATTGCACAGATCTGATTTTAATTGGACCTTTTTGCTGCTTTAGTTAGGGGTGAGGTAATAAGGCAATGGCTTATTATGAGACTCCACCTAGTTGAGATAAAATATTTGGGTAACTTGCACCACACTTATGATATGAAACTGAAACTTGGGAAGAAATTGCTTAAGGAGTTTACATATTCTTATAAAGTTGTCTTCATAAATGCAACCAAGGAGCTCAATTTAACCCCCGAGTCTGTGCACAGGATCAGTTCAAGGAAAGAGTCAGTGGCTCCTGTCGCTTCCCTGTTAATAGGGAAGGGGCAGCAACTGAGTTAGCAACCTCATTTCACTTCTACCTGTATTTGAAATCTCACCATGCCTTGTGGAGGAGTCGGGATGGAGAAAGCTATCAGATACTGTTGGGTTTGCCTTCCTCACTTTATTTTCTCTGTTCCGCAGGCCCTGACCTAGTGGAAGAATTGCCTGGCTTCTTGGTGAGCCCTACCTTTTGTGGAAGATAAAGGTCTCTAGGCTGATGCTCGTCTCTGCTGACTTACTACTGGCAACCTCAGGGATAGGCTCTGGAAGTCGATTTGTCTTCACTCTGTCCTCATGTCCTCTCCTCTTGGATACATGGAGTGATTAGCTTGTTTCTGCTTTCCTGTTCTTATTTCCTATAAGGACCTAGTGATAGCCCCCTGCCTGAAATGGCGCCTGTCTTAATTTTAAAACATCTTTTAAACAAAAGTATCTTCCTTCTTTACGATAGCAGACAATGGTTGCTTAAGGTAATTACATACCGTGTTTTGCAATCTTTTTGTAGTTTAAGGATTTTACATATTGCTTCCAAAAAAACCTGAGTGTGTGATAATCCTCACAGAAGAAATATCTACCTTGTGAATGGCTTTTGGCCTTTTTGACTCCTGGATTACTGACAAAATAAAAAGAAATGTCACCTATTGCAATTTTCATTTTTAATGCAAGATACTGCTGGGCAGCAGAGGGCCTACACAACATCTTTCTATGTCGGTGTGAATAAGAAAGGCTGCAACTGCTAGATTTGAGCCTCCTGAACTGGGATTGCCACCAGAAGTTCTTCTCAAGCTACATCCCTAAATAAAAGTTGCTAGGATACCACTTGCGGGATGCACAAATAACCCTGAGTTTCAAAAGAAATGGCTGAGAGGCTGAAACTTATTTTTTACTCACATTTTGTTAGAAAATGGTTAAACTTTATTTGAACGTATGATATATAGCTTGTTTTGTTTATCTGCTCCCATATAAATCTCTATGCTGTATATTATTAATGTTTTATTATTAGAATATATTACTTCGGGGGAAAAAAAGGAAGCAATTACTTGACTGAGTTGCCAGCATGGTGAGTTACTTTAGCTGGCAACACAACAGTGTCACTGTATCTTCAAGCCTGTCCTTCTATTTTTAAGCAGTAGACTTAATGGAGCGTGAATGTGCATCATGCACCTTATTCTTTCATACTGTTGATATGCATAGGACTATGCATAGCCTCGGTTCTACGCATAGCAAAAATGCGTAGCCTCACTTTTAGATAAAAAGAGAATGTTTACAATCAGATTAACAAACAGTTCTTAACTGCAAAATATACCTGGGATGGGACAAAATTTATTTTGTATGTTTAGAAACAATAGGATGTGCTGCTTGTGCTCTGCAGAGTTTTTGCTCCTCACTCCCAGACCATTTATATGCAAGTTACTGTCCCCTCTTCCCAGCTGGAATGGCTGGACTTTCCCGTTCATTGGCTAGCTGCAGAGTGTCGTCAATGGGGTGGTAATATTGGGACAGGGGTACTACATTTTAACCAGAGGCTGCTTATCTCCTTTCTCTTTGTGCATCTGAACTCTTGACTACTACTTTACTCAGCCTGGCAGCACGTAGGATAGAGTAAGTATGTTCTCTGTTCAGGTTTGAATCGCTGCGCTCAGTTCTGAGGTACTTGTAAGAAAATATTGCAGTATATATAGTTCAACTTATTATTGATAAAATTGACCTGAAAAATTATTCTTCAATGATGACTGTCTGTGGACAGCACTGGAAACATGCTTATTTGATTTAACTTTGATGTAGGAGATAGCTGCCTGCTACACGATAAATGTTTATTCCTTTTTATCGGATTCTTTTGTCCTAGGTAACTGTCTTTATCTAATTCATCCCTTTGTTGGAGCCAGCCCCTTTTTTCTTTTAGTTTGACTTGTAATATAGAAGAGGTTTAGCATAACTTGGCATCCCAAATATGTATGCAGTAACTGTTAATTTTTACCCCAGCATACCTTTTTTTAACTGTAAGTAATCCTGGAGTTTTGTAACTAAACTAGCTCTGCGACTTTGCAACGTGTCTATCTTGTCAAACATTGATGATTAGAAAGCTATTGGTCTCCCCCCACCTGAAACTAAAATTAAATTTTAACTCTAGTGTGTTTAGTTCATAGCGAATAACTCAGTGTTAATTTTCTGTGTTTTATCCTTGTATTCACATTTGGTTTGTCTTTATTCTGACTGGATGCTTTGCCTAAAAGTATTACTCTCTGAACAAATTGTTTCTTCATTAATGGATGAAAACACATTAGCAAGTGGCATAGGAATACCTTCTAAAACACGTGTAGGCTCTTCCTGTCTGAAGTTTATTACAGAGGACTTGTATTTAAAAGTCAGGCTCACCATACCCATCGCGTAGTGCCCTCAGAGCAGAAGCGGTTTCCCTGCAAAGTCCAGGTCCTCGGGAAGGACGGATTTCTCCAGGGTCAGAGCTATCGTAGCAGTTGACATGGGGGAGAGGCCCACGCCCCTGCCTTATCAGTTGGCTGAAAATCTGCATTCTGTCATGCCTTTTTGCTTTTCCCTTAGAAATCTGTTGGGTTCTTTTAATTTCTTTAAGATGTGCTTTGTGCAAGCCATCTGCTCTTGTCCTCCCGCAAAGGAGGGGACTGCAGAGGAGTTCTGACTTTCTCCTGCTCTTGGAAATGGAGCTGTCACCTGTGTGTATTCAAGCTGCATTGGGTGTCAGGTTTTTTTTTTTTCTCTGGGCTCGCCTGAGCTCACCTTGGCAGGCTCAGTACACATTGGCAAGCACGGGTCAATGACCAGTTGCTTAATGGAAGAGGCAGAGGGAATGACCAAGGGTTGTGTGTTACGTGTGCTGGGATTACAGCAGGGAGACTGCTTGTTCCTTTTGTCTAAAACTCTTATCTGGGCTGCGTTCCTCCCCCGGATGAATGGGAGGCGATTCATACAGCAGAGGGACACATCAGGCCTCTTCACTGGCCATGCACAGTCCTTTAAACAAATCATGCCATTTTCCACACGAAAATAGTTTCGTTTATTCTCATTACTTAAAATGCTTTAAGCCATTTTGTATAGTTTTAGATCATTATTTCACATAAATGTTATGATTTAAAGCTTTTAGATTATTTTCTGCAAGTAGCGCATGCTGCACTTGGGCTTAGGACCAACTACCAATTTGTAGCTGCTCGCTTCCTGCCTCAATGAATAGATTCTTCAGGGACCATTTGACTTCTCTGAATAAAACTCTCACTTTAACCAGTGCAGTGGCATCATTTATGTATGTAGTTTATATATAGTTGGACTAATGTGACTAACAGCTTATTCTTTGAATAGCTTAGGAGGCTGGCCTTTGCTTTTGAGGAACTCTGAATAAAGAAATAGGTACTTATTTTATTTCTTTATTTACTATTTTCTGAATGCCAGTGGTTTGAGTTTTTTCATTACAAGTGAACTCTTCTCTTGCTAGTTGTGTGGTATTATTGGGATGGTGATTCTGAGGTGACACACATCAGTAAATATACAGAGAATACACATAGAAGTAAACACGTCTTGAAAAGCAAAGGCTCTCAAAGCTACTCAAAGGAAAAATTGTAATATTGACATCAATCCAAGGTGCGTAAGTTATGTGTACACACACACATAATGCCATAGGGAGGGAGAAACTGAGAGAGTTCATTTCATTTTTGTGACCATTTTATTTTCAAACTGCTGTAAAGGTTTTGGACAGTTTAAAATTGTAATGAAATTGCAGCCTTCGTTCATACACCTAATTTCCACAGGCCAAGGGAGTGTTAATGTGTTTTTCTAAAACTCAGTGGAATGGGAGAGAGGAGTGGATGTCCTGCAGTGCCTTGTCAGAGCGAGCTCCTTTGTTAATGGCAGCTGGTCTTCCCTGTTGTTTGCCTCCTGGTTGTTCTCTTCTAAGGAAAGCCAGAGCTGGAAGCTGATTTCCCTGTGTCATTGCTCTTATCCTTTCCTTTTTCTGAAGTGTTTAGAGCTCTTTCAGATATTACCTCTTAAAAAGTCTTAAGTGGTCCCATTCAGCTCCCTAAGACTTGTACAATTTGATGATCATCAGAAGGGCTTTGCCCTTTGCATGCTTGGATTCTCCATAAATTTCTATAGGTCACAAATCACAGCCCGGTCACTCATAAGGGTTTTTCCTGTGTCACAGACTTCTGTATAACTTGGAGCAGTTGCCAATCTGACTAAAGGAAAACCAGGATGCCTTGCCCTGCGGGTTACTTCTGTGTTCTGGAGCAGTTCAGTCTTTGACATTTAGTTTATATCACACCCGATTAGGTCAGTTATCCATTTTCATGTACATCTCTTTTTTTCTTTTTTTTTAAACCAACAAAAACCTTACAGAAATATCATTGCCTGAAACAAAGTGACATCATTCGCCTCTGTTAGGAGTTGTTTTGCACCCAGCCCTTAAACCCATGGTCTGTGAAGCTATTGCTTTCCTAACCTCACGCGCCTAATTCTGTCTGGTTTGCTTGTGTTCTGGTTTTTATGCAGACTAATGGCTGATCGAGTGCTTGTGATTGGAAGTGGAGGGAGAGAGCATGCGCTGGCCTGGAAGCTGGCCCAGTCCCCACACGTAAAACATGTGTATGTTGCTCCAGGAAATGCAGGAACAGCTGACAATGGAAAAATTTCCAATTCAGGTAAAAAGAAAAAAATACCCATTTTTAAATTTGATCACTCAACATGTAAGTTGTGCCATCTATCAATCTGTTAATGTGAAAGGATTAATATTATTACTATTTTGAAGGTTCTAGACATGAGAAATAGATGACATGCATGCAGGTAAGAAGAAAAAATGGCTGAGCAAAGTCCTGTGCAACTACCGTTCATCTTACGTGATCTCAGTTGTGACAGCTAATTCTTTGGGTTTGGCAGTGGAGGGTGCAGCCAAAACTCCATCTGCCTGATGCACATTCCTCTGGGAATACAGCTCAGGATAGCTGCTATGGTTCCTGCCTCCCAGCAGGGAAGGGGTGATGGTTTCTCTTGGTATGTGCTGCAGTTCAGCAGCTGGTTGGTGAACAGCTGAAAAGTGCCTGCAGCGAATGCCAGCACCTCTAGGAGAGTGGCAGAGCTTTGAGCATTAAATTTACTACTGTATCCTCAGAAGTGTATTGAACTCTGTGATCCATATGAGCTTTGATGAGAATACTTTCTCACCTGAACTGTTCAGCCTTTGAAAAATACTAATTTCTTTGTCTTAGTGGTCTTTAGAAGTTACGGTTATTTTTAAACATTTCTCTCTCAGTAGTGACGCCTGGTTTGAGCTTCTAGCTTAATATGTTAAGCTCTGACTGGCTGTAATTGAAACTATTCATGGTTATTACTTCTGAGAAATCAAGCTTAAGGTATTTCAAATTGGGCATCCAAAATTATGTGCTGTGTTTTAAAAAAAATACTGGTCTAAGGTACTTGCCTGGAGGCACAGTAGAAAGTCAGGGGTAATTAGTCAGAGATTCCTGTCTTGTGTCCTTTATATAACGGATCCTGAATTAGATACTTTAAAGAACCAACTTAAGTTTCACCTTCAAAACACGTGATAACATACGGAATTAAGGTTAACATAGTGTGTATGTGAACATGAATTATGTACATCAATTTTCTGCATTCATATTTATATGTGAGTAGAATCTTTTTTTTTGTTACCATCTCATGTGGAAACATGAATTCTGTTGGATTCTTGTACAGCAGGTAATTATCATATTTAATTCCATTGGAATGCTTAATTACAGGCTGTTTAAATAACTTTGTCCTTAATTTCTTTGACTAGTCACAGTATCGTAAGTAGTTTTTGTTCTATTTGGTCTCTGAGGAGAGGGCCCAAGGAAGAGCCTGACAGGAAAGTCATACATTTCCTTCTCATCCCAGAAAGTCAAACAAAAATCTTTACCCTTGTGCTAAATGGAGTCATTGCCAGCCTGTATGGCCTGCAGAATGTTAATTTCAGTATTTTTTTGCAAGCGGTGTCTTTTAAAAACTGCTGCACTTTCCTCTCACCTTGTTGTTCCATAAAAAATACTGCATCCTCAACTGGAAAATATTTGAGCGTGTGTGTAATAATGCTCAAGCCAGGCCCATGAAATCTACTGTGTGTACTAAATTCTTTTTTTCTAGACTATGGCCTCACGTACTTTGGGAGAGAAATCCTTAGCCAACCAGGAGGTGAGAAGAATCTAGAATTTGTGAAGAATTTGACTTCTTTGGTTTTTAATGAAATGATTTGTCTTATCTGCTGAGGCGTTTTAGTCATACCACAGGGGTCTAGATTTTAACTCGGGGGAGGAAATAGAAAACAGCATGTGAGCCCTGTTATGTTGTGGGAGCCTGGGCAAAAACATGTGTGAAACTGCTACCATTGTTTCTGGTTTTTTGGTATAATCAAGATTTGGCTCTGAAAGTTCTTCCTCCCTTCATGGTTCACGAGAGTGCCTTTAATTAGCACTTCAACTCTGGTTCGCAGATGATTTCTGAAATGTTTGAAGGTTAGCTTAAAATTATAAATAACCTTATATCCTTCAAACCTTGCCAGTATCTAAGTCAAAAAAAAGTTTTCGTGGTTAATTTGAGTCAGTAATGTTTCTGACAATAAAGACAGATATAGCTTGAGTGGGTAAATATAGTTTTATATTCAATTTATATTTAATTAGCAGGGCAGTTTTGGTGCCAGGAGCATACCGAATGGCTTGCTGAATCCAGAGATAGACATATGCATGTCTGTGAATGGACTTTAGCATGCTGACACCTCCTTCCATCACATTTTAGCTCTCAGCATAATGTATACTCTTCGCTTTAAGCTCTAGCTTTGAAAACCTTGGTCCAAGGTCCTTCTGTCTGGTTCAAAAGGAATGTTTATCTGTCATTTTGAGAAATGAAACACAGCTACAAAACCGTCCCCTTTCAGTCTACATCATGAGGAAAATGATGTTTTGTGGGAAAGTTAAAATTACATATTAACAATGTGATTTATTCCTTTCCATTTGTTAATAGGACCTTTCCACATCATGTAAATCTTGTGCCATGTTCACTGTTCATATTACTATTAGATCAGACCTGCGGCATGACAATTTAGGATGAAAAGTGCAATCACCTTACGGGGTCTTTCCGTTCCTTGCTCCCCTTCGCATGGATTAATCTCATGGGGAACAGGGATCATCCCTCTTCAGTGGCCCACCAGAGCTCCCACTCTCTGCGGTCGGGATCTGCTGTTCTACAGTTGCTTTCACAACAGCCCCTTGGGACTGAAAGACAATATTGACCTTTACGTTAATCAGTACTTTAAAGCCAAGTGTGTTATGTTTTTGTTTTTGCTCTCTCATGAGCCAGAAGTCAGTTGGCATGAATTGCACACGGAAGTCAAAGGCCTTTGCTTCTCCTCACTTAGAAATGTTGGTGGAAAAAAATAATTGAACTGCTAAATAGGTATCAAGGAGGTAATTTTTATTAGTGTCCAGTCTGTTTTTTTCCCCCCACTCCACCCAAATAGTGTAAACCTATAATCAAAATACAGGCTTCAGATAGTTGCTTTTATGCCATCTCTTAGGGCAGAAATAGCTGCTTCTCTTGTGGAAGCAGGCAATTTATTCATACAGGATGGCAGGAGCGCAGTGGGCACCGACACAAAATCGTGTCTGTTTGTCCAGCAGAAGCAGCTGGACAAATCACTGTCTCTCCTTTCTCTCTCTTCACTTTCCCAGAAACTAGCTGGAAGAGACCGTCAGCTCCTGGCATGCTTGACAGTACGGTCACTCACAGGAGATGACAGACAAAACTTAAAACAAAGTAGTGCAGCTGCAAGGAGGGTCTGTGCTGTGCTGTACCATACTCCCTTTGCCAGCTTCGTGCCCTGATGTGTTAGTCTCCTCCCCACAGGGGCAGCCAATCCACCCTGGGCTGCTCTCACCACTTTTTTGGCTCTCTCTGGGTTCATGTTCCCATCCTCGGTAGACCTTGGTTTTATTTATTCTTGATAAAAGCAGTGGAATTGCATTGCCTTTGCGTAAATTTTTTATCATGAGACTTGACATTATTGTCTTTCATGCATGCTCTTTCTTTTGTTTACACAGTTTTTGACATTCCAAGTATCGTCACGTTAAATGTTTGTTTATGGAAAGATAACGGTCCTACAAACCTACGACCAAATATCTTTATCCATAACTACAGCATCTGCATCTACCCTCATTGAGTTCAGCCTAATGTAAGAAAAAGTGTTCAGATTCCCCTTTGCTTCAGTGGGGTCACAGTTTAGCATGGCAATTTTTAGCTAACACTACAGAAAGAAAGAAAGAAAAAGTGGTTTGCAATCCCACCACCAGCCACTTGTTCTTGTCCCCTGCACTGTTCTGGCATGAACATGTGTAAAACTTCCTGGGGACCCTACTCAGGGAGGATACTGGCTGAAAAATATATGTTGGGGTTTTTTTTTTGGCTTGTGCAGTGCTTCTTGTGCTGGCAAACGGGATGTTCCTAGAGATGGGAAGAGTTTACTGTATGACAGTGTAGAGGAACCCAAAACTTTCTTTCTCACCTTCAGGAGCAAGGTGGGTTGACAAAGGTTGACAAGGTGGGCATGTCAAACTACAGCCTTTGCTTGAGGGGTTTGGTGGTGCATTTTGGTCCAAGGCTCGTGTGTAAGTCTATATATTAGCGTGTGTCTCACTCTTCCAGATTCACAGTGACCTGCCATTCAAGAACGTGAGACTGGTGAAAATGCTGCTTCAGCGTTATGTGATAAATAAGTGCTATGCAACAGTAATGAATGCAGTCTTACCGCCCTTTTGTATCTTCAACAGCTGTTTCAGTCAGCAATCATGCTGCACTCGCCCAGTTCTGCAGAGATCAGGAGATCAGGCTGGTTGTGGTTGGTCCAGAGGTTCCTCTTGCTGCTGGTAAGAGAAAGCAAGCTAAAAACCAGAGCTTTCATAAATTGGGAAGAAAAGTAAATTTTAGTCCCCATCTTCTGTGCACCACTCAGCAGTATCTGAGTGTCTTCAACAGGAATGGAAACAGATCCTCCATGGCATATTCCCTGAAATTCAGGGTTGTGCTGTGATGAAAATGCATTTCTGAAGGTTATTGTGTGAGTGATATAACAGTTAAAATATTCTTAAATGTTCAGTTTCTTTTTAAGTACTTGGGATTAGTAAGAGAGGTATTGAAGTGTTTCCATATAGGAACCTTAACTAGAGTTTTGATTTTTAAACACGTTGATAATTTTTCTGTTTTAACCTTTTATGTGATCAACAAGTGTCATCTTCACAAAAGACTAATGTCGACTAAAAGCTATAATAAAACAAGGGGGGATTGTCATCTCTTACCAAATGCAGCAGATCTGCTTAGCCCCAGATATTGCAGGGTTACCTGCTCCTGATAATAGTGAAAAATGCATCTAAGCCCCATCTGGTAAAGTAGGCACTGGATAGATATAAATGGCTTATCATTCTTGACATACTTGTTCCAACAAATCAGTGCATCTGTAGACTTGGACTACATGACTCCTATAAATCATCTGGTGATTTATAAAATTTTTGTACGTTGCCATTTTTAGGAATTGTTGATGACTTGACAGCAGCTGGAGTAAGGTGTTTTGGTCCAACAGCCAAGGCAGCTCAGCTGGAGTCCAGTAAGAGCTTTACCAAAGCCTTTTTGGATCGTCATGGGATCCCAACTGCGAGATGGAAATCTTTTACTGATACTAAAGCAGCATGTGATTTTATTAACAGGTAAAATTCTTGTAATTTTAGAAATATCTTTTTTTTATAGCAAAGTAACAGTGTGCTAGATATCCAGAACAATCAGGTGATTACTAGTGTATCAATACTTCTGGCTTTGATGGAACATCTGTAAAGGTTTTAAAGGATAATCTAACATGACACTATCATGCTGTGATAAGTCTGATAATTAAACAGTTCTTATTTATTGCTCTTAAATGAAAATAAAGTTCAGTGTTCAGTGTACAGGAGAATATAGAACAAGTTTTTATTATTTTCAGATTGCCTACTGTGGAAACCCAGCTTGCAGTTGGATAGTCATATGTTCTGCATTCTTTGTACCTTTTCTTCACGAATATAAATTCTGCATTGGAGACTTACTGAGCAAATGATGATTTACTCATCAGAATAGAATCCAGATGACCCAAAAATGATACAACAGTAAATTATTGAAAGGAACGCAACCTTTCAGAACAGTAATAAAATACAGTGGTGGGGAAAAAACAAGAAGCAGGAATCCTTTACAGGCATAGCATAAGAAGAGAAGCCTGGTTTTTGTTTGTGTGTTATTCAATAAAGGTAAAACAGTTGCTATGAAAACTGCTAAGTATTTTGATCTTTCAACTATTGAAATGTTCAAAATGCCTACAAAATATATTTGCAAGACAGAGTGTTTACTGTTGAATCTCTCTTCTCTATCTTTGAAGTGCAAACTTCCCTGCTTTAGTTGTAAAAGCTAGTGGCCTGGCAGCTGGCAAAGGAGTAGTTGTGGCTTCAAACAAGGAAGAAGCCTGCAGAGCTGTTACCGAAATCATGCGGGTGAGTAGAAATGTCATGCACTAACTGGAGGAGTTCGCACACAAAGTAAGTTAAAAGTAAGTTGTTAACCACCTCAGTCTCAAAGATATTCTTTATTTCTGTATAATAGGAACTTTGCTAAAAGTCGTCAGATCTTCTAGCCATTATTTGGACAGCTATGAAGCTCTGTCATCTTTGTTGCTTGAGGCAGGGTACTCTTTCTAGGCATAGTTCCTGTAGGCTAAAATAAAATCATTCTTAATGAAAACTCAGACTTATTTCCATATGGATTTCCTTTTTTTTCTTTTTTCTTTTTTTTTTTTTACCATTTGAGACTACTGCAATCAAACAGATACTACAGTGCTGTAATATTAACACTGTGATTGAGCTGGATCTTGGCAAGCAACGTCGGCTTTAGGACTCCAGTCACACAGCACGTTAACGTGTAGTTGAATTCCAATGGAATTATTTCAGCTTAAGTATATTTTTAGGTAGGATACTCAACAAATATATTAGGAACATCAAAATCTGAAGAGAAGCAAAATGAAGCGATTTCATCTGAACATGGAACATGAACATCTGGAAGATAAGACACATAAAGGTCAGGTCTTCAGCTGGTGTCAGCTGCATAGCATCTTACAATTCAGTGGAGCTGTGCTGATTCATAGGACACCCTTGTATTTCAAGAGTCAGAATATAGGGTCTGCACTCACGTTTTGTTGTGTGTGTATGGTTATTGGACAAATACATGTGTAGACATGTGGCCCAATGTCTTGAAAAAAAGAAATGTATATTAGAGATGTTACAGACCCACAAAATTATCCTGTCAGTGGCAGTTGGTTGGTCTTAATTCAGTAAATGTGCAGTCAGTGTTCAAACATTCCACTGGAATATGAAAATACTGCTCCCTTCCAGTGTATTCTATAAAATTGCACTTTCTTGTAAAGTAAAAATTCAGATTATAGACTTGACAGTCACTGCTCTTACTCTCAGTATCACAGGTCCAAACTTCAGAAAGTAGAGCATGAGGAATTGCTCAGTAAATCATAAATATCACCTGCAATTTAAAAATATTCAGGCATAAAATCTGCATTTATTTAAGAATAAACAGAAAACAGGAGCAAAGGTTTTACTATTGCTGACATACCCAGGTTGGAGAATGGATTAATAGTCTCAAAACTGTGCTGCGTTTTTATTGCTGTATTAAAAATATTTTTTGTTGTTGCATTTTGAATATTGTAAAATAACTGAAACAGAACTGAAGAGATTTTGTTTTTACTGTAGGATAAGACTTTTGGCACCGCTGGGGAAACCGTTGTTGTTGAAGAACTTCTTGAAGGAGAAGAAGTTTCTGTAAGTGTGCATGTCACTGTAACACTTTGATTATACCCATTCTAAACTATTTAGGAAACACTATGAAAGTACTTACAGAAGGGAAGTGTAAGATTTTATTACTTAAATTATAAACAGTTATCTGTAAATCAATAAAATTGTATTAATTAGACAGCTGTGTTAAGAACCAAACTTCCTGCAGCCCGTTAAAATAATTCAAATTAAATAAAAATAACTCAAACAGGAATCGACTATTGCCACATGGGAAAAAAAAAATGAACCTTAAAAATCTTGAGTGTCATTGAGCATGTAGTTCATAGTGTTATGATTTCTGTGACAGCCAAGACAGTATAAAATGTCCCTTCTCTTCCATATTGCTACCTCTTAACTGCTGTTTGCCTAGTTACCTGTTAGTGAAGCTACAACCTAAAGACCTTTTTTCAAATAAATCAAAACCACCACCTTGCCTGTTTTCTGTGTTCTGGTTTAGAGCCCAGTGTCATTTGTATCAGTACAAATAATAGGATAGTGAAGTGCAGAGCAAGGCAAGGAGTGCTTGGGAGCAAGGGAGGATGGAGACTTTCTTTATAATCAGCTTTGCTCATGAAGGGAATATATTGAACTGCATCATGAGGGAGCAGTAAACTCCTTTGGAGCAAGGGAACAGTCAGCTCAAGAGAGGTGCTGGCAGGATCCTCATTAACCAGTTCCATTGCCAGAAAGACTGCAATGTGGAAGTGCATCTGGGGACAAAGGGTCCGGAACCAAAGGCTGTTGAATGATTTGACAGTGTTGATTTACTCTGCAGATGTAGAGAAAACCTTTCCTTCATTTTAAGCTGATTCAGCTCCTTTGATTAAAAAAGTATATCTGATTTAATTAGCAGAGTGTGAAGGAGAAAAGGAGAATTAGAGCCTAGGTTTCGAGGTGGCAGGGGAACTTGACACTTGCATCACACAGTAGAACAGCCAAGTACCAGCTCAGGTTCCCGGGTACTGGAGCTGGGATTGACTTATGCTGGATGTTGTGAACATTCATCTTGGAGGCGGTGGTATTTATAAAGTAAGCGATCATCTCCAACTGTTGCCAGTCTTTGCATAGTCTGGTTTCCTGCCTGATACGAAGAAATTAGACTTGCAGATATTGGTCATCCTTATTCTTTCCTGGTTGTCTTGACCTTTGTAGGAGCTAAGGGGTTATCCATATCATAGAATGGTTTGGGTTGGAAGGGACCTTAAAGATCATCTAGTTCCAGCTCCCCTGCCATGGGCAGGGACACCTCCCACTAGACCAGGCTGCTCAAAGCCCCATCCAGCCTGGCCTTGAACACTTCCAGGGATGGGGCGTCCACAGCTTCCCTGGATAACCTGTTCCAGTGTCTCACCACCCTCACAGGAAGGAATTTCTTCCTATATTCTTCCTTACAGATGTTCACTCTCTGGTGGAAAATATGTAATGCTTTTAATTAGTCCTTAGAATACCATCAGACTATGATGACTGACAACAATGAAGAAAAAATACTGCTTGCCTTGCCTGTCAAAATAATTCACCTTCTGCAAATGACTGTAGCTTTTAATATATTAATGTTTTGGCATTTTCAGGTTTTGTCGGGGAATCCTTGCTTGTTTTTTAATGAGCATTATAAAATGTTTTTATGAGCACTGCTAGTAGTAGTCCAGACTGAACATCATCCAGTTACAGAAGATGCCAGCAGGCTTGTTATTATGAAGATATTGAGGATAAGAGCATCTGCTATACAAGTGATTTATAAATAATTTAAAACTAAATAGCTTTATAAACAAGGAAAAGGAAATCTTGAAAGGAATGTAATGCTTTCCTTCTGGGGCAGGGAGGATGAAGGGGGAGGGAAGCAGTAGGTTCCATCGTGGAGTATTTTAAATTTGTTTTTTAAACCTTTTTAGTATTTCGTTTCAGTACGACTTTTGATGTTATAATTTCTTATATGAAAGTTAATTTCTGTAGGATCATAAAAATGGAGGCACTGCTTCCTGAGAGAAAAGGGAAATGTTTAGAATACTATAGTTTTGGTTTTTTTATCAGGGAGATAGAATTTATATTCTTAAATATCTGTTTGAAACAGTGAAAATCAAATATATTTGCACTTTTTGCACTTTAATTCTAATCATACACTGGGGTTTTAATTATTCTCCTTGTTTTCTAGTGTTTATGTTTCACTGATGGCATCACAATTGCTCCCATGCCTCCAGCCCAGGACCACAAGCGATTAATGGACGGAGATGAAGGCCCTAACACTGGAGGGATGGGAGCTTATTCCCCAGCACCTCAGGTAAAAAAGTATTGACAAGGAGATGTTTCTCTAAAGCTGTACTACAGCTCCAGTACTGAAAGCATGTGTGAATTTTCAGTTCCACCATGATGAACAGGAGAGTGAAGGGGGCGGGCTCTTATGGATGGAAGGAGTTGCCTAAAACAGACATAGTCCAATAAAGTCCATAACTTAAATTTGTTTCTCTAAAGAGGAGGATATTCCTACTGAATTACATTTAATTATAAAGATGGAAGTGTTATTTCAGCAACCTTGTATTTTGGTTTGGTTTTCAAGTGTTATGAAATACTGATTGTAAGAGCTAAGTGCTTAAAACCACATTTTTATCTTGTGGCAAACTAAGCTAATGATGAGCCTAGGTCACTTGCTGTATTTCAAGGTAGTTTGGTTTCTGTTTGGCAAGGAACTATTTGCAAAAGGACTTCCTCTGCCTTCTATTCACCTATGTCACGGCCAGTGAGTTTTCTTTTTTAAGTTAAAAAAAAAAATTATGGGCTTTGTTTGTATAGAAAGCTATCAGTCTTGTTTATTGAATAAAATTTGATCATTGATCACTGTACTTTGCAACCATGATTTGTCTTTGGGAGGCTTTATCTGAATGCCAGTGTGTCTGTGCAAATGGTTTATTCCAGTGAAGCCAGCGGGATTGCTTGCACATGTAGATCTAAGCATGGAAAAATGTCTGAAGAAATGCAGACAGTTGTTTTAATGCTGTGGTATGTTGTCTGAGGAAAGAGAAAAAAATACTAGCTTTCTGTTGTATGAAACGTTTTGGAGTGAGCAAGAGACCATCCAAGTGTTCTGCTTGTCCCTGAAAAACGCTAGCCACTACAGTAGAAAAAAATCATGCACTCTTTTTTTACAAACGCTGTTTTCTAATCCTGTTTTATTAGATTTCTAAAGATTTGCTGCAGAAAATAAGAGATACTGTTCTTCAGAAAACTGTTGATGGCATGAGAAAAGAAGGTGTCCCCTATTCTGGTATGTAGAGAAGTTTGGGTTTTTTAAGCATGAGGAGTTTGTTTTTACTTTGTCCTCTTTATAGACCTCATTCACACTCTAAGTTAAGGAAGATAACTTTGATCTATTTGGAAGCTGACTTTGGTATCGGTGGCTTGATTTAGAGTCCACTGAAATCAATGGATATCATTTCATTAACAGTGGATAATGATCAAGTAAGGAGGAACAGGAAGGACAACATTTGGAAAATAAGATGCAAAATTGTAACCACAGCTATTTCTGCCTGATACATTTTTAACATTTCTAAAGTGTTAACAGCCTACCTTTAAATTAACACAAGTGGCATTCTTTTTAACAGTATTATGAATAGATTCAAAACAAATGACCTATGCAGTTGCTTCGATAGCTTTTTATACAATTTTTTATTCCAGGTGTGCTTTATGCTGGATTAATGATTACCAAAGATGGACCTAAAGTTCTAGAGTTTAACTGCAGATTTGGTGACCCAGAATGTCAGGTGAGTTCTTTTGTAGGTACATACACATTGTCATTATGAGAAAAGTCTCTTACCATTTACCATTATTCTTAACTAACTTTTGAATAAATAATTAGCTAATTGCACTAAGATTTAAAATATTTGGTTGGTTTGTTCAAGACACAAGGTCTGATACTAAATTGTTCCATTCCAGAGAAAATGTCAGCAGGTTATGCTCAAATATGGGCCTCAAAGGGTAAGCTTGAGTGAAACTCAGTATTTTCCCATCTTTTCTGGAATGGAGTTGGATTTGGTTTTACTTTATTAAAGAAGTGAACGCTTCTTTTCCCCACTCCCTGTTGACAAGTGGAACAAACCCCTTCATTTCCATTCTTCAGAACACAATAGAGTTCTTTGCCTTCTGCTTTTTCCCCTTTGTATGTAGCAGTTCTTTTACCCATAGAAATTATCTTCAAGGAAGAGTATTTTTAAAGATACATAGATTATGAATTATATGTATATATGTGTGAGAATACAGCATATGAGAATAGTTTATGTTATTTTTACAGTTGCATTAGTATTTTTAAAAGCTCAGTGAAGAAAACGTAATTATGTATGTTGTTTTCTTTAATTTGCTAATCTTTATTTCTGTAGGTAATTCTTCCACTGTTGAAAAGTGATTTGTATGAAGTTATGCAAGCAGTTATCAATAAAAAGTTGTCTAGTTCCATGCCAGTTTGGTTTGAAGACAGTGCAGCTGTGACGGTGGTCATGGCTAGTGAAGGGTATCCAGGAACGTATCCAAAGGGTTTGGAAATAACAGGTAAATGTAGCAGGAGGAACTGCAGAAGTCTTGATTCCTCTCCTGCCTTCTCTCTATTTTCTCTTTTGCCAGATGAAGGTGAATCAGTGTAACCCAGGTTCAAGAAGGTTTATACCTTGTGGTTAAGGGTCAGCAAGAGACAACTGAACTTTTACATATCAAAGTTTATTGGTAATACATTCGTAGCATTTTCAAATCTCCGCACCATATTGCTAAGTTCTGTAGCATTTCTTTAATATGTGTTACAGTAAAGTAGTTCTGGGCTGATCCCTGATTCTTACATAATGTTGATGCTGCAAAGTTTTGTGATCTCTATGTCAGTGAAGTGCAAAATCCAGCTGGAATTAGATATTTTATGCAGGTGTTTCAGCTAAATACTATGTCTCTGAACATATAAGTAGAGACTCCTTGTCTCCTCAAAATGTAATTTTTACAGATTTATTCCCATTTCCCAGAATGATCAAACGGAATTTGATTGTGGTTTCTAGACACAGTCAATAAATGCTGAATATCTGTTTATTTGTAATTTAATAGAGAATGTTTTAATCAATTTTTTTTTCTGCATTTATTTTCTTAAACGGCAATCACAGGACTTCCTAAGGCTAAGGAGCTAGGACTGGAGGTGTTCCATGCAGGCACAGCCCTGAAGGATGGTAAAGTGGTGACTAGTGGAGGAAGAGTCCTTACAGTAACTGCTATTAAAGAGGATCTAATGACAGCACTGCAAGAAGCTAACAAGGGAGTAGCAGCCATACACTTCAAGGGTGCCATTTATAGAAAGGACATTGGTTATCGGGCTATAGCTTTCCTGAGACAATCCAGGTAGATATTTGAAATACTTGAAATGGAAATAACTGGTGTAAAAGGGACTTAAGACGCTACTAGTTTGCATTAATAAACTGATGTTGATATTATGCATAACTCTATACAAGTTTTAACTACCATACTTGTGAGCAATATAAGCAAGACCAGCCAAGGAAGGAACAGGCTTTTTGATGGCTCTCATCCATGTTCTTATTCTCCCAAGTCTGAGTGAAACTACAGTGACAAGCACATAGGAGTAACTTGTGCTGTTGCTGTCTTTCTTACATCTGTTTTAGGGAAGGTGAACTTCTGGTTCTTAGGCTCTAAACCATAGCTTTTACTATAGATTTGTGGTGTCCATAAGTCTAACATTATCATAATGAAATGTATTTACAAACAAAGTTTGAGCTATTTTATTGGTTCGTTTTAGAGTCTTGAGAAATGGTTAAGATGGTCTTGAAACCAGCCTGCCTTGTTGGGATATGCATTTTAATGGAATGGCTAACGTCGTGGGTAGAATTTATCAGTCCTTTTTATTATTATTCTTTTTGTTTTCACAGTATTTGGTTTAGCAGTCTTGAGATCATGTAGGTGTCGGGATTTTTTTAAAGCACTGTGTCCTACTGTCTCTCTAAAGTTATTGAGAGCTTCCTCCAGGTTTTAGACTGATTTTTACCTAATATGAAGCATATCTGCCTGCCTATTTTCCAATTCACTCAAAACATAACTTTTGATAATAGGTTATTTTGTAGTCTATGAAGCATATTAGTAAGAGTCTCATTTTTACTGACAGTGTATACCAATTAGTATATTGTAAAATTATGATCAATAAACTTACTAAATGAACAAGGGTGTTGGTATCTAGTCTTCTTTCTCTCTCAAGTAGTGTGCATCTTTTGAGAAATTTATGTGAAAATGTGTAATTGGTATTTGTATTGTAGTAGAAAAAAAATCAAGCCATTGTGTGAGGCAAGAGAAGAAGGTACTTTAATGAACAGTTCTCTAAATCACTGAGTTCGTGGGCCATAGCCAGGAGGTTTCTTGACTGGAGTGCCTGTATGCTGGGAGGATCCCTGGCTTATGAAGGAGGCTCCTGGGAACTGTTTACAGGCTGCACCTGTTTCACTGTCCTTGAGTCTGCACCAACTTTTGCTCAGACATCCTAAAACTGGAAGAACAGACAGTCGGGGATGCTTCACTTTGGACTCTTGTGTTGCACACAGTTCAGGAAGGGTGATGGTTGGCTTTGTAAAGTTAGGGATGTCCCTCTTCTTGGCAGCTTTGCAGGATTAAGCCCTATACGTTTCGCTTTGTGAAAATATCCAGAATATTTATTTAACAAAAAATATTGCAAAACAGTGCTTTCCTTTTAATGAACCGAAGATACCACGCTTTTAAAGATAAGGTGAAAATATGATGAATATTCATCATGTTCAGACTGAAAGGGTCTGACTCTGGTCTGCTGTTATTGCAGGCTAATACTTCCTTGAGTCTTATTCACAGGCTGAACAGCTGCTTCTTATAATTATTTTCCTCTTGCAAATTTTTGAGCAGCGATATAATGTGAGTGCACATATCTTTGTATTTTCCTGGTAGCAGTGTTCTTTGGCTAGTTGTTTTGTTGTATTTGTCCTTGTTAATCAGCATTTCACCCTTAGAATTTAAACTATTTCTGAATCACATCAATAAGAGAGCTAAAATAGGTATGAACCTGAAACTGGGATGCACCAGGTAGCCTGGTTCATGCCACTGACAGTGTAGAAATAACAATTGCTTAACTGGAGTGAGATATGTTTGGTACAAATAGTAATTAAAAGTCATTGCACTCACTATCTCCAAAATGAAAAGGTCCCTCTGTAAATATGGGATGGTACTTAATGTCCCCAGTCAGTCATATGGACAGACAAGTTACATACACCAGTTTGTAGTAAGTGTGTTTTCTCTATTGCATGGCTGTATATACAAAAAAAAAACCCACCCAGAGCTTATGGAGATTTCTTTCTAGATTGCTAAAATGGACCTTAGGGTCTTAGGTCTTTTTAAGTAAACTTTAAAATGTGTACTTTAATAGAAAGTCCATCGAAGGAAAAAAGCGGTGTGGCTGGTTTTGTGGCGGTATCATTCTAGGTGATAAGGAGAGGCAACCTTTAAGCTACAGTTGTAAAACTCTCAAAGTGTCATAGAGGAATATTGATTGATGTGATACTTCTCTTTTGAAAAGGTACCTTGAGCTCGATCCTGCGTGGTGCTGAGGTGTTCTCATTTAGCAGTGTGCATTTTTGTATACGTCTGGTTTTGAGCGTAGGAACTAAACTACTGACACCTCAGTATCTGGACTGGGAATTCAAACCTTGCAAAATCAGATCCATTATTCCACCTATTTTACCTTGTTGCTGAGTTTTTTTGTTTAGTTGGTTTTTATCTTGGTATTTGACTGGATAGAGTATGATGCCAATTTTCTGATGCTGTCTTCAAGGTATCTGGAGCTATTTGAATACTACTTATGGCAGACACTCTGTGGTGCAAATCCATTAAGTTTTGTTTCTTTTGGTATAATACTCCCTACCTCCAGGTATATGTGTGAGGTCAGGTTCCAAACAGCAAAAAGATTGACCTTTGAGCCATTGAACCTGCCTGAAATAAGTACTGCAATACTTTTAGAAATCATTTTATATCAGCAAAGTTACTGCACAAGCAGGAAAATAGCGGTACTTGACAGCAGAATAGGATTCTGAATGGTTAATCCCCTCGTGATGCAATGATGTAAAGAAGTAAATATAATTTTAAAATACATGTTTGTGCGTTTAGTAATCAATTGCCGTAATGTTTTTTTTAACCTTCTTTCAGAGGCCTGACTTACAAAAACAGTGGGGTAGACATTGCAGCAGGGAATACTTTGGTTCAGAAAATTAAACCCCTTGCTGCAGCCACGTCAAGGTCAGGTAAGCCTTGCACCTTCTATTCCTGTTTCAGACAGGTCACGGCAATGAAGCTTATCATTTGATCTTGATCTTGATACAAAAGCTCATATTTATGTGTTCTGTGTGTTTCTAGATTACTCAACAAGAAATATCTGCAGTAAGCCTGTGATTTCTTCAAAACGCACTTCTTTAAATTTACAGATTTTCTTCCCAAAATGACTCTAAACTATATCTCCTGAATGTCCTGAATGTTAGAGAATACAGTTCAGCACTCTAAAAGGATAAATGCAAGCAAAAATCCTACCGTTTAGTGCTATTTTTGATTACATGGATTATTATTTCTAGCACAGTGAGCTATACAATTTTTGTAGATAAATGTTTAGAAAGGTGTACAGGATGTAAAACTCCTCAGAGATACTATCTGTTACTTGAGATAGATATGGAAGACACATCTTTTGGGTGGTTAAAAGAGAATCAGTTCGTCCTCTTTTTATTGTGATCTCAGGCACATTTTGCTGTCCCAAGTCCTTGTAGTTCGTTTGATAGATTTAAAATACCAGTCGTATGTAATAACCCTCTAACTTCAAATTAACTGAGAACCTTCAGACAACGTCAGATATACACAGAGAGAAAACTATAAACACACACGCACTTGAGCAGCCAGTCAATTCTTAGCATTCATAGTATTTTCTACTCATGTTTGTTTCACTCTTAGGATTTAACCAATTGTAGCTTAAGGTTACCATACTTACCTATCATACCCAGTCTGACGAGCAAGGAGTCTTAATATACTCTAAGTAGCAGTATTAACAAGGAGATAAGGACTCTCAGTTGGAAAATGCCTAGTTATCATCTTTTGCCAGAAAGCAGTGGGCTTCAATCAATTACCACAATTCTTTTTCCGTTTTTCAGACAAATATGAAGTGCAAGGGAGAAATATATCAGACACAGTAATTATTGAATGTACAATCACAAAGTTTTGGACTTTTAGCCTTAAGTAATAATGAAGAAATAAGATAAAGCAAACTTAAGAGGTTTAGGAGCTCCCGTGCCTCTGTGAATGGGCTCTAAATGTCAGAGAAAAGTTTCCTGGTGACAAAGCAAAGTCGTGTTGACAGACATCAGGGAGAATTTGTGTTGGAGATCCTGGAAAAGCCCATGAAAGTAAAAGTTTACTGTTTTTTCCTGTTTCCCGACTGGCAGGCTGCAATGCGGAGCTTGGTGGCTTTGCTGGCCTCTTTGATTTGAAAGCAGCTGGTTACAAAGATCCTATCTTGGTATCTGGAACTGACGGTGTTGGCACAAAGCTCAAGGTAATGTGAAAACCCATATAAAGGAAGGAAAATAGCACAGAAGGATAAAAGTTTAACAGAAAATATCAGTTGTCTTTTAAAAATACCTATTTGTATTTCTAAAAAGGGAATGAAAAATGAAATTGCCCATCAGGCAAAAGGATTAAATATATGTTTAACTTTAGCCATACTTGAAATGATGCTTAAAATAACTCATTTTTAATATTAAGTACATAATCAGGGACTCCATTTCACTAAGGTAGAATCTCCACCCTCAAAAAGATTACTCATGAGGAAAAACATTTAATTATACGGTGGCTATTGTGTTTATGCGAGCTGCAATGAAACCCTTTCCAGTTCAGTCCCCTTCCATAAAGTGCCTTTTGTACTTGCCCATTAAGAAAGTAACGATCCCTAAAATAAAATGTATGGAGAGGCTCACGGAGATGGTAATACATGAAGCTGCTCCTCAAAAAGCATCTAGAGGAGCAGCGTGATTCCGATCCCCTTCCATTGCAGACTCTGGGCGCGTGTGTCAGTTTCTCCAGGCTAACCACCGGCTTCTCTCCCTGTGTTTTGCAGATTGCACAAGTGTGTAAGAAACACGACACCATAGGTCAGGACCTGGTGGCCATGTGTGTCAACGACATCCTGGCTCAAGGAGCGGAGCCCCTCTTCTTCCTTGACTATTTTGCCTGTGGCAAACTTGAGGTTGAAGTGGCTCAGGGTGTCATCGCAGGAATAGCTGAAGCTTGCAAAAAAGCTGGATGTGCTCTTCTGGGTATGAACGCTCTTCTTTGAAGGATATGAAAAATCTTACGCAATACCTTTATAATTGCGTTTAATGTGTTTGTTTTCCTCCTCTCTTGAAGAATCTTAGAGGAGTGAAAAAAACACCAAAGCGTCTTTGCTGTCAGAGGACATAACCTCTACCTGCTGAAAGGAGACAGCACTCTAGAAGTGTTGCCATTAGCTCAGGAAGTTGCTTATAAATTCTCTTATTCATATCTTTTCATTTAACTTTGTAACTATAACAGCTACCTAGAAAACTAACAGTTCATGTATTTTAATTCTTTGTATCCTCCAAGTATATTTTAAAACACGCCAAATAGGTTTGTTTATTTTTATCCTTTATCCTAAAGGAAATCCTCATGTTTTCCTCTAGAAAAAAAGGTTTAGATGTGTTACTGTGCAGGCACATGTCCCCGTGTGTGCACATATTATCCTTTGAACCTCTTGGCTGATTTTAACCACATTTGACAGGAAAGGCAGAAATCTCACAGCTATTGTGTTCCCACAAACTTCATAAAACTAGAAAGCCACAGAATGTCCGTACGCATGCAACAAAAGCTTCAGCTGGAGCTCGCTACTTAAGACACAGAAGTTACCACAAGACAGAAACACAGAAGAAACCAGGTTGCATTAGTTACAAAACTAATAGCAAAGTTATTTCTCTACTGAAGACTTGCTGAAGATTTATTTCCCCAAGATGAGTATATTCCAACATATTAAGACTCAAATTTAAACATTTTCCTTTTCAGCCCTATAATACAAGTACATAATACATTTTACTAACAAATTATGTATGTATTCTGGTATACAGTAATCTAGTTATCCACAAAAATGATATGATACTTCACTTCTTGAATCTTAAAAAATACACTGTTCAACTCAATAAAAATATTTCTAGGTTAGTGAAAAATACATTCTTTTGTATAAGTCTTTAGTTTATAAAAGGAGTACAACGTTGGGTTAAATTTTAAAGCAATGAAACCCAGAAAGTTCAGTTTCCTCACATAGTTTTTGGTTTTCCTTCTTTTTTTATAAAAACAGACGTGGAGAATTACCATGATTTTTCCAAAAAGACCTTTAATTTGAGACTAAATGTGACAGTTCAAGTGTCTTACTTTAGGTGCCACTTTATAATTGATAATACAGTAATTCTGTCCTTTTTTCCAATTCTTAAAGAAAGTTAGTAACACAAGTCTTTTCTAAGTGGGAGTGTGTCATTTTGAGGTAATTTACAAGCTTTGAACAAGAGGCTATTTATATTCTGGTTTAATTTTTATGCATGAACTGTTAGTCAGCTTTATATTTGTCTTAAGGTGTTCTCTCAGTTTATCAAATATAATCAAACCATTCATACTTCATCAGAAGTACATGTTATGTGAAGTCTTGCTACGAAATTACTTACTGAAACGTCAAGATTTTATTTCCATTGGAAGACTTTAAAACTACAAAGGGCTTTGGATGTTGTAAATTAATTACCGGAGAATAATTTCTCAAAATTGTAAATGGGTTAGCAAATATCTTTTTGTGCCAATACAAATATAACTCTGAACTCATAAATAAAACAGCCGTGATTTGTTCTCCAAATTTCTGGCACTCTCAGAAAAGAAGGGACAGAGATGATGCAGTAACTCTGAACCTAAGGAGGAAACACTTTTCTGTAGCCTGGATCATCGAAATAAATTTCAGTTTGGGCTCCCACTTCACACATTCCTTCCGATGTGCGTGCAGATAGCTTGTAGATCTGTCTTTGCACAGCGTCATCTCATGAAAGTCTCGTTTGAAGCATGTTACTAAATTCCCACCTTGCATTTCTGCAATACCTGAATATTCAGCTCAGCCACCTTAAGCTTGATAGTGAGGCACTGAAGGGCTTATCTGCATGCTTGGTTTTGCACAAACGTTATTGAAGACAGATTAAAACAGATGAATATAAACAAATGAACTTTGATTTTAAAGTTGGTTATAGTAACGTAATCTAGAAACCTGGAAAAGCTTCCAGAGAATTTAGTGTGTCAAGCACTGAGCACAAGAGCAGCTTCCACCTTCGCTCAGGTAAATTTGGAGCCCCTTCAGGGACACTTTCTGGAAATAGAAGACTTTTGTATTGAATGAAACCTGGTGAGTGCCGAAGAAAAACCAGACGGTACTGGTCAGCATGTTCGGCAGAAGTCATGATATCATGGCAATTTAATCACTGTCAAGTTGTTTTCTTGTAGACATGGTGACCAGCGGAGGGGTTTGCAGGAGAGTAATGAGATGTCTGTGAGGATTGCTGGGGAGAGCTTCTCCCCTATATGAGGGAATAGTGTGAAGATGCCTATTTGGAAAACTTCGGAAATTTGGAAATATGAAGCGCTAAATATACGCTTTGATTTTAAAATGTGAATGCACAATTTGATCCTGGTTGTCAGAGTGAGGGAGGAAATGCTCTTTCCCGATTTTTTATTGCTTGTTCAATTGAAGAGCCTGTGACAAATGTTTTGTTTTTCAGTTCTTTTTAATGTTCATTTATCTAATTAAAAAACCCAGTCTGTTAATGCCTTATGAGTTTAAAACTTTGAAAAATTGCATGCCTACTGGTGCCAATGGTTTTCCAACATCCCCTTTCTCTTTTTTTGGTTCCCACAGGAGGAGAAACTGCTGAAATGCCGGGCATGTATCCGCCGGGAGAGTATGACCTGGCTGGCTTCGCTGTTGGTGCAGTGGAGCGAGGGCAGATGCTGCCCCAGCTGGAGAGAATTGCTGATGGAGATGTGGTTATTGGAGTCGCTTCTTCTGGGGTTCACAGCAATGGGTACAGCCTTGTAAGGAAGATTGTTGAGAAGTCATCGTTTGATTTCTCTTCTCCAGTTGGTGTCTCCGGTGATCAGACATTAGGTAACATTTATAATGCAGTTTCTTGCATTATAACTTGAACTTCTGATTGTTTTGTCTGTGCCTTTGCTATTGTAACTTTTCTAAGGCACTAAAAAAAAAATTTTATTCTTCAACATGTTCTCTTCTTTTTTCGTCTGAATCACATAAGCAGGAAAGAAATTAAGGGAGGGGGATAAATAACTAATTGTATGCTGAAAAAAGGTAGAACATTGTGTTTTTCTCTGTAGTACAATGCTCATTAGTATCCAGCAAATCAGTATTTTGAGATTTCCTCTATTCTATATCGATCAAC
Source organism: Fratercula arctica (assembly GCA_947846985.1). Lineage (NCBI taxonomy): Eukaryota > Metazoa > Chordata > Aves > Charadriiformes > Alcidae > Fratercula > Fratercula arctica. Next base: position 100,416,017 of record CANTUZ010000001.1, read on the forward strand.
ATTTATTTCTGTGCTGTAATGGGTCTTCTTTCATCCTCTTTCATCTACAGGAGATCTCTTGTTAACGCCGACTAAGATCTACAGTAAGACTCTGCTGCCTGTCCTTCGCTCAGGCCATGTGAAAGCCTATGCCCACATCACTGGAGGGGGATTGCTGGAAAACATCCCCAGAGTTCTCCCAGAGTCTTTTGGTGTCATTTTAGGTGAGATAAAAAGAAAAGCTGTAGAAATATCCACGTGTTAATATGGGTTGGGGGAAGCTCTGTACATGGGGGCCATGTCAACTGACTTGCACTGTAACAGCTAGACTGGCTTGTCTAGATGTAAGTTTGCTTTTTCTTCATTGTTGCTGAATTTCTCCTTGTGCCTGAAATGGAGACAGTCAAAACACTCTGTAGTCTTATGACTGCTGCCCATTGAATTCACTTCCCTGATGGTGTTTTGGATCAGATTTGTTTGGAAACTCTATCCATACCTGCAAAACAAGAACAACTTCAAAAGCAATCCAGAGTGAGCTGTCACCATTTGCAATAACATGCAAAATTATTGCTAATTAAATGACACTCGTGAAGTCTTTGATTGGCATTCAGATATGGTTACCAGCTCAAGTACATCTCATGATATTCAGCATACCTTAATGAATCCTCACCACAATCTCATCAGGTACGACAGAAATAGTATTTCCCTTACGGAGAAAGTGTAGTATGGAAAGGTAAGTGACTTACTACAGGTTATGCAGTGTTCATTGGGTTGTAGGATAAAATAAGGGAACTAATACTGAGTTTTGCACTCCAGAACTGCATGTAAATCATTCTTCCGCTTGTCACTTAAACAGTGGTCCACAGTGGACACTGATATATAGAAATGGGGATAATACCATTTTAAGTATAACATGACAAGAAAGAAGCTTACTGTCTTTGAAGTTCCTTTATAGCGGCTTGTCCAGAAGCATTTCTCATGCTGCTGTAAATCATCTTACCTTGTTGCAATTAGGGGCAGCGTGAGACTTCTGTGTCAGTTTTTAGGGCTATTGTTCTGGTACAATAGTTTCTCTAGAAGCAGAGCTGTCACCTTCAAAAAGAGGATTTTCCAAAGACTGCCTCAGAGCCTGTTTTGAATTACTGATTAACGGATTGCAGTGGAGCAATATGATTAATTTCCTCCCAGACTGACACTTCTTTCTACTCCCAAGCCTTGTTCAGTAAGGAAGGAATAAACATCCTGTTTCCGTGCATGGAAGCCAATTTCACTCAAGCTAATGCTGCTGTGGGACTTAGTCTGTGCTTTCCATCCAGATCTTGCCTCTTAATGCTCTAGAAATTGTAGTGTTTTTCCATTGGTAGTGATTTCCACTCTTCATTTGTATTTTCAATTTTCTTCAGATGCTCTTACCTGGAAGATTCCTGAAATCTTTTGCTGGCTCCATAAAGAAGGGAACCTCTCTGAGGAGGAAATGACTCGGACATTTAATTGTGGGATCGGTGCTGTCTTGGTAGTTCAGAAGGAGATGGCTCAGCAGGTCCTCAAGGACATACAGAGACACGAGACAGCCTGGCTGATCGGGAAAGTTGTCCCCCTACAAAAAGGTTATTAGGCTTTTCTTTTCCTTTTAAAAAAATTGCAGATCTAAATTCCTCAGCTGGTGAGTCTCTGTGGAGGTTAGCTGAAAATCTCTTAATTGGCACCTCCATGACTTTTTTGCACAGGGTATTAAAATGACAGTCCTCACAACTTCAGCCTTAGCTCATAGAACATGTGCTTAGCAATGTCAGATGTCACCAGAACTATAAATAAATAATGAGAAGTAAAGCAGTGCCACTAATGTCTTTTCATGGGTACTTTCCTCCTCTCTCTGTTTCTCCCTTTATTTACGTGTTTGTTTGGTTGTGGTTTTTTTTTTTCTCTTGTACGCATTCAGGCTCTGACCGTGTTAAAGTCCATAATCTGCTTCGAGCCTTGCAAGCAAATAGGTCGCTGTCTGTCCGCAGCCATATCCAAGGCAAAATCCAGTCAAACAAAGTGAAGGTTGCTGTCCTTATCTCTGGAACAGGTGAGAGTTATATTCTTTACTACAGTGTAAAACAGACTATTGAAAAAGGAGCTTCAGCTCAGATTTAAAATTTCTTAAATCCTTGCAGTTCTTCATGGAGGCTCTGATAGGCTTCTGACAGGCTTTCAGTAACAGGCAGAATAGATTTCGCCCTCGGATTAATTTCAATCACAAACAGAATGGTCTTTAACCTCCGCTACAAAAACTGACTAAGAATTGCATCTCTCTTAATTTTATCTACAAATTTCTGTGTGTCTCCAGATTTGAGCAACCACTGCATTGCACTGTAGGGACAGCAGCATTATTTCACAAATAGATCAGAATTTCTTCTTGCCATATAGGCACTCCCAGGGTTTCCAGTATTCTCACTTGCTAAGAAGTAGACCGTCATTGCAATTCCATAAATTACGATTTACAAATTTAATTGCTAGTAAAAGCCCTGTAGCCTCCAGCTGTCAAATTCAGTTCCCAGTAAGATCAATTAAAAAAGGATTACTGCTAACATCAGTGTTTTTTGGATTGGGTCTCACCCACGTTGCTGGTTATTTAAAACCTCTTCTAGCTGTTAACTATATTTGTTCTCCAGAAACGACGTGATATTAATGAATTATTTTTTCACTCACAGGCACAAACCTGGAAGCCCTCATAAATAGCACAAAAAAGCCCAACAGTTTCGCACAAATAGTTCTTGTTGTTTCTAACAAAGCTGGTGTGGAGGGGTTAAGGAAAGCTGAAAGAGCTGGTATCCCTACAAGGGTAAGTATTTCTCATCTTTTTAAAATTAGCCATCGTTAGCTCTGACTACAGGAGGAAGGTGCTGTGAGATGATGAGTTTTACTAGCGTAAGAGATGGTTTGATAGGATGCCTTAGCTTTTGTTTTTTGGTTTGTCATGAACTTGTGCCTTTGGGCAAACTAGCTAACATGGGAAGCAAAATACTTCCTTTTCTCCTTCTCAGAGATGCTGCTAGCAATCCTAATGGTTTTGGGAACAGTCATTATATAAAACCGGCACAAAATTTTCACAGTTACAGTTTGAACTTTGCCATTTATTTAACTGTAGTGCATTTGCACTAAAGTAACGAGCTATTTCATCTGAATTTAATTTTAAAATTACATGCTAAACAGATGTGGTAGATCATTTGAATGAAATAAAGGTTAAACTCGGTGGGACCTTCCACCGAGTCTCTCAGCATTGCTTCAGGCTCTCCAGGATTCATTCAAAGCAAACTGCGTTTCCCTTGGTGTCACTGGACCCAGTGCTGCATTGCTTTGTCCTTTGCGCAGCCATTTGCATTACATACGTGAAATGCTACTGTTCTGACTTAGGAGCATTTCACAGTCACTTTTCACTGATAACTACTTATTATAACACATATGTATAAAATGATATAACTTATTATAACACAGGGAAGATTTGGGCCCAGTCCAGGCTTTGTTATTAACTTGAATATTAGCAGGATCTGATTGTTAGCGCTGCTGTCTCTTACTTGGGAGTACAGGGAGATCACAAGTAGATATGTCCAGGGCGTGCGGGGGAAGAACAAACACATAATGAGGGGAAGAAATACAGTCTTGGAGAGCTGGTGGTCTCAGTGGTCAAGATGGAGAGTGAGGGGTGACAGAGGGGCACTGAGGAGGACGTGCCATGCCAGTTATTACCTGGTAGTTCACAGCAGAGTTGAGCCCAGAGCTGAGCTGGGCTCTGTCTCCAGTGGCCTCTGCCACCGTTTCAGCCAACCAGGTCTGGTTTTGCAAAACTACTTTGTGATACTTAGATGCGGCACCCGTGGTAAGTCTGGTCGGGATCAACAGGTATTTTTATTTAAAAGGCTGTGGATGTTGTAAGTTATGTAGCACTGCCTTCTTCCTGTTTAAATTAGGGATGTGTCCTGGATGGAAAATACTTAACTCGGTTATATTGACCTTTTGCAGTGGGGGCTGTTTTATCAGCTTGTGATTAGCCTTTCCTTCAAGGTTTTGCGATACAATTTTCGTCAAGGCTCAACTGCTTAAAGCTATCAGAGGCCTTAAATTGAGTGAAATCATTCTAAGACTTTAGGTTATCTTAATGACCTACATTTGTAGGTTGTTAAATTGTGTCCAAATGCTGGGGCCTACAGCTGTGGCCCTTATCAAATAAAACTCTAATTAATTCTGACAACTGCTCTGTGTGAATAGGAATAAAGACTGCGTATTTGTCTGTTTGCTGCGTGCATTTAGGAACCGCTCTTCTTGCTGTGTATGTGCACCCAGCTCCAACCACATGTGGAGATTTACTTGTTTTTTGTTTATTGCTGCAGGGTACCATTTCATTGTGCTCTTCAGGCTTTTAGATTAAATTAACATCATGTCCGTATTTCTTTGTCTTTTGGATTATCACAGGTTATTGACCATAAATTGTATGAAAGTCGCACCGAATTTGACAGTGCGGTTGACAAAGTCCTGGAAGAATTCTCAGTTGAACTGATCTGTCTGGCTGGATTTATGCGAATACTGTCGGGACCTTTTGTCAAAAAATGGGAAGGTAAGCGCAGCATAGTAGTGCATGCATTAAAAAAAAAAAAAAAAAAAAAAGTAATTTTATAGCTTATCCTCAGGAAAAAGAAAATGGGAAAAAAATATAGAAAAGAGACCGTATTAATTCCGGGTTTGCAGGGAACTGAACTCTTCCCATCTTGTAAGGAGAAGAAAAAGACAGAAAAAGGCAGTATTTTTTCCCCTTCCCTCCATCATTTCCACAGAGGTTTAAGGAAGCCAAGGGCAAATGCAGACTTTGTGTTCTTTGATTTATTAGAACATATTTTAAAATAAAGCCGTGACAACTTTAGACCCCTGCAAACATGAGGTGCAGGGCAAATTGTTGCCTCAGCAGTAGGTGTTGGTTAGGGAGAGGTGAGCATCCAGCCACTGAGAATTCCTCCCTGTAACAGATGAGCTGCTTTGGCTGCGCATAAAACTGCAAAACTAGGCAGCAGTACGCGGGTCCTGTTAAAAAGACCTTGCCGATCTTCTGGTCAGACGTCCCAGGAGCCGCCTGAACCCGAGGGTGGCACGTTTCACAGGCAGATTCAGCTCTTGTTTGTCCAAAGCGTTCACAGTGTCTCCATTCTGGTCGTTGTTTACAATTTTTCCAGGTCTTTGTTAGAGGCTGATAACACCTCTGCCTCCTGCAATGGTTGCTCTCCCTCCCCCAGCTGTTACATTCCTCTTCGTATCTCTTTCTGTTTCTTTTAGGGAGTCCGGAATCACCCAGAGGCAGCTGCTCTTCTCACTGTTTGCTCCGCTTTGGGTTCAGTCATGGTTACTTAAACTAGCTCTTGCTCATACCAGCGACAGGCTGGTCAGCCTATGCATTGCAGCTCTCCGGGCGGCCTTTGCTGTTCATGTGGTGACTTCTGTGTTAGCCTGGGTGTGTCTGTGACACAGACCTTTCACACCTGATCTACTTTTTCAAACCTCTCTTTAAAAAAAATCAGTGGAGCAAAACAGGCATTCCTAGGAGACAATTCATTTTATGCTGAAGCTGTCAACTGAATTGTTTTTGTTTCTCTCCATTCATTACGGAGTGCAGAAGATGAAGATGTACGTGTCTGTGCTGTAGACAGCTGTAGTTAGCACTCACTATGGGAGATGTGTTTTGAGTAGAGCACCTGTGTAGAGGATGGAAAAGAACTCTCTCTAGCGCAGAAATCTTACACAAATGAAGGATGAGCTTAGTTCCCTCTGATTTAGGGACAGAGTACTTCCAGTGCTGATGACCACCCTGCACAGTGCAGGACTTGCATTACATGTATGACTGGCCCCAGAGCAAAACACTCTCTTCAGTACAGGTTAATTCATTTTTTCAATATCCAGCGCTGAATCGAGCTTGAAAACAGATACCTACCTGAGCTCCGACCAAGAATATCTGTCAGTTAGGTCTTAGATGTGAGCTCAAACACTCAACTCAGCTCGGGCATCTAACAGGAGCATACTGTAAAACCCTCAGCCAGCCATGCACTGACCAGCCAGAATCGTCCAGGAGCAATCAGTTCTTGTTGCTGCTCTCCTAAAAGCTATTACCTTTTTTTTTCTCCGTCACTCACCAGGACATAGAGTGTGAAGCTAGTTGTGAAACTCTCTTTCTTGCTTAATGGCCCTGAAATGTTGAGTGTTAACAAAAAGGACAGATTAAAAACAAGACAAAATAAAAACAAGGAAGCCGAAAACCACTTTCCTTTAGAGCAGTTTCTGGTGACACAGGAATGAGAAACTGGGGAAACTCATTCAGAAGCGCAGAGTGTTGTTTTCAGCTCATGGTCCCCAAGACTTTTTTGCTCAAGCAGCAGGCAGGGAGATGCTGATGCTTAAAAAAGGGGTATTCCTGAGATACTGTTGAGGATCAGTAGATACATTTGCCTCTGTAAGTTGCACAGGTCAGTATCTGCATGAGTTACTGTAGTGAGAGTGCAGGTTTTGTATCGTGCTGCCAGAAATGGCCTTCACTTGACATTACAAAACCATGAGCCTCTATTTCGGTAACACCGCTGCCTCCGGCCAGCATATGTCAGCTCAGTCTCGCTGCTTGGCATTTAGGTGGTGTTCAGTGAATCCTGATGACATACAGTCTTCCTAAACAGGAGGCATGCAGAGACAGCATGGGCGTAGCATACTGTGATATAAATAGTATCGATGGCCACTTTTTTTTTTTTTTTTTTTTGAAATCCTGTAAGGGTTTGTACTGAATGTAAGACAAGATCTGGGGCTGTCGAACACCTTTTGACTCCACCCTGGTCCAGAATGGGCAGGAGGAGTTGTCAGAGACATATGAGGAGCAGACAGGGAGAGTCTGCCAGAAGAAGGAAGGTTTTCTCGTGGTTTAACCACCGCATTGCTGTAAACTCAGGGTGAGGCCCTGAGGTCACGGGCAGCCACTCTCTCCTGCTTTACAGCTCGGTAGGAACTCAGGCGCATGCTTTCTCTTTTAAGGGAAACGTAAGGTACAGGCTTCCCAGGGTTATAACCATGCTCGCACCTGCTTGAGCGTTAGAGGTTACATTATCGATTTCAGGATCCCCCGGCCAACTTTCTGTGTGGAAAGTAGTAGTGGTAGACAGGTGCTTTTCGGAAGGGCAGAGAGAAGGGCTCCTATAGGAGCAGCTGTTGTCTTTTATTAAGCCAAAACAGGTGTGGCGGAAAAGTCCAGGCTAAAGAATTTTTGCCTTGTTACAGGGAGGGGGGGGGAGTCTGTTGTGTCATTTGAAACTGCCCCGAGTTTCTTCCGGGTGCTGAGTTTGTAAGAAAGAGGATTGTGCTTGTAGATCAAAGAAGAGAAGAACAAGATGCTGAGGGAAAGGACAGCTATGTCCAAAAATTAATCATTGTTAGTCCCTGGAGAAATATGCTTTAGCCAGGCAATTAACTGTAACTGATTGCTGTCTTTGATTTTTCTGAAATAGTGAGAGGTTCTGAAATGCTTTGGGCTGGTTATCTGTCAGCATCATCAAAAAAAAAGCGTGTGCAAAAGTCATGCAAAATCTTTTTCACAAATGTATTTTGTTCCTCTGTCAATTATGGTGCTTTGAACACTGTGATAAGGCTGAACGCTAAAAGACAATGACCTCGCTTATAATTTTCCAGGAAAAATACTGAACATCCACCCATCTCTACTGCCTTCTTTTAAGGGAGCAAATGCCCACAAATTGGTGCTACAAGCCGGAGTCCGAGTCACGGGCTGCACTGTACACTTCGTAGCTGTAAGTACCTCCTTGCCCCCGCTTTAACTCTATAACTGACCAGTCTTAAGATTGTCACGTCAGAGCTTGCTTGGAACACCCTTATGCCATCACGTTTGATTATATTTTCTCCTTTGCTCACTCATAACATTATTAGCCAATACAGTGCTTTAGTTTGCTGGCCCTGGAGCAGGAACTGGAAATGAATAGTCTAACCAGGGAGTTTAAGCTTTACCTAAGTTAACTTCTTCCCTAAGCATCCCACTGCTCCCTTCCCCAGTTGCAGTGGGGTTACTAGTTCACGTAAGGCCTTGGCTAACCCCAAATCTTTATAACTACACAGCACTAACTTCTTAGACTTTATCATACAACCTTTCTTATTTGCTGCTTTCAAGAAAAAGAAAAAAGGAAAAAAACCCAACGCTGGAAATGGCACGAGAAGCTTAGATTTGTTAAGAAGTAATCAAAAGTTTGTGGGAACAGAGGAAAAACTTAACAATTTATGTTAGTCAAAAACTAAGAAAACAAAAATCAGACACCTCTCAACTTGTAAGATGCACGTTTTTATCAGTTCAGGGAGCACTTTTTCCACCTTGTTCAGTTCTCAGGGTTGACAGTAGCTAGTCTCCCCTCCTCTGCTGCATTCTTCAAATTATCTTCCCCTTTTCCACTGCTCCTGAAATCTGTTCTCATAATTTTTGCTTTCTCTTGGAAAAAGAGACAAAAACTATTTTTCCAGATAGAAGGAAAAAAATGCATTCCTTTCTCCGTGATATGACTTAGGGTTTCTTCTCCGAGTGGCAATGTACTGAGAAACAATAACTAAACAGCAGGGATCCGCCTCATTAACATGCAAAAGAAAGATCTGCTGGGTCCTATAGTCCCGCTCTGTGCCAAGGCTTGGCTAATTCACTCTTCTGAATTGAAATGCCATCATTTTGTCCAATTTAGCCTATCGTGTCCCCAGTTAACATGGCTTTTGTTGTTTCCTGTAGCAGAAATGTTCCTCGCTGGTGTTCTGCCTATCATCTCCTCTTTTATTTTGAAGCCTACGCTTCTGTTGGCTCCTCACAGGCCAGCCTGAGTGCCGGCATCTTTTCTGCAATCCTCACATTAGCCCAAAATTCATGTTTCCTGGAATAACGTAATGATAAACAGGTCCCCGAGGCAGCTGGATTACATTCATCGTCCTAATGCTGGGCACCCCCTCTCTCTCCTCTTTCAACCGCTCAGACTTTCTGGCTCTTGCTTTTACAGGAGGAAGTTGACGCTGGAGCGATCATCTTCCAAGAGGCAGTTCCAGTTAAGATTGGCGACACGGTGGAGACCCTTTCAGAAAGGGTGAAGGAGGCCGAGCACCGAGCCTTCCCAGCTGCCCTGCAGCTGGTGGCCAGCGGGGCCGTACAGGTGGGGGAAGCCGGCAAGATCTCCTGGAAGTAGGAGCAACGTGTCCATGAAGGTCCTCAGATGGGGCAGCTGGGGTGCCTTAATTGGTAAAAAGAAGAGGTCATAGCCTAATAAGACGCACACTATTTTCTCTTCACGAAGTGTTTTCAACATAGAGTTTACCACGTCACGTTCTCACTCAAATGGTTAAAAGATTTGAAGTAAAATCCGGAGAAAGCCACAAATGGGAATATTAAGGCAGGGGGCTGTTCTTAGCAATTTCAGCTATGGCTGTGACATGCTTCCTAATTGTAATCACTTCCTTGGCCAGCATTTTGGTTCTCGATCACTTTCTGAACAAAACAAAACAATGTTCAGTTGGTTGCAGTGAGATCTCAGCATCTCTGAGATTGACTTAGGAGCATCTGTATTACTCTCTAGCAGATCAGGCTGTCGCAAGGGACTGATTCTCTTGTCACGTGCTGTGAAGTGTTTGTGAGGAAAAGTAATGGAAGTAGTACAATGGAAGAGACAGCTAAAGGCAAAAAACTTCACTCATAAAAATCTCTAGCCAAAACAAGAAAAACTGACCTCCCAAAACACTTAACAATTCTTGCAGAAAATGGATTTTTTTCCATGTAGTTTCTGTTTTAATGTTGGTAGATCTTGTCTGGCCCAGATACTCTGGACACATCCTGTAATTTCAAATATTGGACCTGCTATCAACCAGACACTGAATAGAATTAAATGTCTGCTGACCATTTGTCTTCAAGCATCCCCATGTGAATCCACGTATGAATTCCCCTCAGAGATTTGTTCCGAGCCAAAAGAGTTGTTGGCTTTTATGAAATGAGCAGAAAGGGAGTTAGGACTAGATACAAAATGTGTTCTTGACTTGTGAGATGTTCATCAGAAATTCTGCTGAAGTTAAGTGCCTTTATTATTGGAACAGTATTTTCACCTGGAATAATACTGATAGAAACCTAGTAAAAGTTGTCATTCTGAAAACAGTAAGGTTTTTTGCACAGCTGAACTCTTGTGAAAAAGCACCTGGTTTTATTTTAATGTTTTAGCATAGCTGTGAAAACATTTTGATGTATTTACTAAAATAACCGGTTTTCCCCCATACAAACCAGAAGCACCTGACTGAAGCTGTTTACGTATGTTTTAGTGCTCCCCTTTAATACAGAGAAAGCTGATGTGTAGTCTGTGCACTGATGGCCTTATGGTACTTCCGGGTTGGCATAATCTCAATTTGGATTTGAAATAAAGTCTAATAAAGTTGAAAAATTAAATACCAAAATCTGTCCTTGGAATTCTTTTACCAGGGGTGTAAGCTGGAGGAGGAGTTTGTGAAACGGAATCTAACTTTGTCTACAGTACAGCAACTGCAAATCACTTGGGGAGGGAGATTACAGACACGTGCAATTCCGCGTAAGTTAGTAATGACTCGAGGAGTTGCCGTGACCTTACTGTTTCAGTGGCCAGATGGTCTGTGAGGAAGAAACTTGCTGACAAAATATTCCTGTCATCGTTTCTTGCCAAGGATAAAGCTCAAGCAAATAGAGAGGAAAATGACATGGTCAAATTTAATTTGCTTCTAAAGGGCAAAGAATAAAAGCTCAGTCTTCAGCCCAGCAACTGTCTTTACAAACCTGCCTTCCCACAGAAGGGCCTCCCCCGCAGGCGAACTGCCCGCCTAGGCTTGAAATCCAGCCTGTCCCACTGAGAATGTGAAAGAAGCGGGGAGCGTCCAGCGCTGGCGGGGCTTCACTCTGCACAAGTTCAGTGCCTTCGCTGGGACACAGCAAACCTTTTACAAGTCAAAAAGAAATTGTACTTAAATTAACTCACATGTTAGAAGAAGTGAGGTTACTAGGGGCAAAATCACTACCTGTACAGTTAATAACATTAACATTAATAATCGCTGCCAGGAAGGCCAATAGCAGAAGACCTGGGCGCCCCAAATCCCATACCCTATTCCATCACAGACATCTTGAGCAAGACTCGGGTATTTTGGCATCTAAGGCTGATGACAAATTGGATTTAAGCACCCATCTGTATAAAAAGAAATTTCATTGTAAACTGGATCTTAGACGGCTTTGCTTTAATTATCATTCTGTAAAAAGAATAAATAGATTAATAGCCTATCACCACACCCAATCTCAGAGGAATACCAGGAACATAATTAGAGAGCTGTTCAATACCATGGTGATCGTCTGGAGACCTACCAGAGCACAATCACTAGCACCCTAGTCTCTTTTAACATTTTATTCGTTAGGTTTGAAACATTCAGTCATGCGTGGTAAGCAATTCAAATAACATACAACGTGAAGTTACTACACAGTTACAACAGACCGAAAGCAAACTAAGCAATGTGTTTAGCATAAATACTACCTACATATACCAAACATTTGTTAATCTTGCCATGTTACAGTTCCTCCTTCTTCTCCCAGGTCATGAAAAGTATGTGTTCCTTGCTGCAGTTGTTAGAATGCAATAGACAAATTTCTGTACATAAATGGTAGGGCTTACAGGAGGGAACTGAATTTTTCTGCCCTCCCTAACTACTGAAACACCACTAGCTACACTTTTTTTTTTTTTTTTTTTAAAAAGGAACAATTTAGACTTTTTAACTGGAGCTGACTATGATCTCAATCAGCCTGATACAGTATGTCTTTACTAGTACAGTACACATAATCCCAAAACAAGATTACACTTTTTTCATTGCATCTAATGGCTATTAGTGATGTCTCCCCTGGACAATTCAGCTCTGTCTACTTCGTTTCTACTTTGTTCAAGTAGCTTCTTAGCTAGCTTTCTTCCTCTGATTTATGTTACTTGCATGCAAGTCATTATTCCGGCAGATATAAAATAAGCTTCCCACAGAAAAAGGTTTTATTTAACAGCAGCAACTCTCTGGACCAAGCCAATCATTCAGTCAACAAAGAAAATTGAGATTTTCCTGCCACTGCAAGTCAAGGTGAGGATATCTTATCCTGATGATTTCAAGGTTCAAGGAAGAAAATGCCTGAAATCTGGTGTTTCTAATCCCTCTAAACAAATCTTCATCCCTCAAGATCCAAATGTTTCAATATGAAATTTGGGGAATGTCTATGCGCCGCCCCCTTTCAAGGAGCAGGGGAAAGTGTCCAGATGTATGTTCAGTATGCACTATTACATCGTGTCCACAAATAATCTGTGAAGGGGAGTTTGTTTCATTTCTTTTTGCCTTTTAAAAGCTCCCTGCCTTGTTGGCCTTCGGATCTTCCGCTTGGCAACTTACTAGATGCTGGCTCCCACACTGGTGTACATGTTTGCATATCCTCTTTTCCCTGTACCCTGAGGTGCTCCCACAGTGGCGGGGCTCACAAGGACAAGGTCCTTGTAGACTCCCCACCTCCTCCCACAGAACTATGCATTCATCCGTAACGCTTGTTCACCCCCGAATGCACACCGCACCATGCTTGGCCTCGCTTCTGCTCTGCCCTGACAGGTCTGGCCTCTTCCATCCAAAAGCAGCTGGTCACCCTCTTGCAGCAGCATGGTTTGTGGGTGTGCTTGCTTTGTGAAGCTCTTGGCGCTCTGCAATGTGATGCAGCCAACAAAAAGAGAAGAATTCATTTCCCTCTGAAGCACTAGACCATCTCTACAGCTTAGGCCCCCTCTTTGATTTGTAACACAGTATCCCCTCTACAGATGAAAAAACAAAATAAAGAAATTCAAAATCTGAAATGATAGCTTGGCTTCCACCACCAGTTTTGCAAAAGGAATGCAACTAAAGCTGCAAGCTCAGGGAAAAGGATCACAGCTCAGAATGGAAACCTGTGACACTGACACGCCTGCAGTCGGAGAGAAGCACATCGAGAGCAGGGAGGAGGAGGCAGGAGGGAAAAATGAGCGAAGAGCAAGCCACTCATTAACCTGGCTACGCCACATGATTTTCCTGAGGCTCCAGAGCCAGGAGAGAGGATGTGCAGTCTCTCTTCTCTTCTTGGAGACACAGAGTTTGGCTCTCTTTTTTCCAGTAAGTTTTACCATCGGCTCCTAACTGCACTGCTCCACTGGCCACCAGCTGCAGGGCAATGGGAAAAGCCCGACACTCGGCTTCTTTAACCCTTTCTGACAGTGTCTCCTCGGTGTCATCTGCCTTCACAGATACTGGCTCTTGGTGGATCACTGCTTTCGGACTAGGTTCCTCCTAAAAGGGAGATATTGTCAGTCTTTCAGAAGAGGCTGGTGAACAGTCTCAGGAAGGTTATGGACAACGCAGACAGGGCAGAGAAAGTCTCATGAGAGATCTCGGTGAGCACATCTGTAGCTGTGTGCAGGAGGCTTAAAGTACATCTGGAGAGGCTTATGACTTCCATTAGGGGGTACATTACATTACATTAGGGGGTACAGCGGGGAGAGAGACATGGGCTAGAAGATTCAGAGGGTGGTTTGCGGAGGGTAGGAGAAACTGAAGAAAAAAACATCATACGAAGGAAGAAGACAGGACCTCAAGAAACCACAAATGCAATGTAAGCCCCACATCTTCCCATTTTTACTGGTAAGAGTCCCAAGATTTCCACATGTTCCTATTACCTCTTCCTGCTTCTGCCTTCAGAAAGAAAAGAAAAAAGCAAATTCTTTTTCATAACTTACTCAATGTTAGGCAAGAGGACACTTACCAGGACAAAATGCACGGTACAGCCTGTGACTTTGAATCCACTTTGCAGGGCTTGCTGATGGGCATTTCCATCCTTGATTGGTGGGAAAAGTGATGGGGAAGCATTCAAAATTTTCCCTAGGCATGAATGTGAGAGAAGAAAAAAAACATCAATTTGAACTGAATTTCCCTTAAAAATAAAAGTGAAATGTGATCATCAGCACAAAACAACAGCATTGAGCACCACTCAGGAATGTAAATGGTCTGAACTGCAGTCAGAATGTAACAGGACATATTCAGATTCAGGTTAAAAAGCAAAAAATATGTACATGGTGCTACAACCTTTAAGGAAATCTGAGGAAGCGCTGCTTTGAGCTGAGGAAATACGTCTCTTCTAGGAACACAGGTGATGGTCTGCAGGCCTTGGCAGTAGCCAGGGAAGCATGTTTCAGTTAAGGCCAAAGACCTTGTTTGCTTTTGCGTCTGTGGATGGACAGACAGCGTCTTAAGTCTCTCCCCTCCCAGGTAACTGGCCCTTATGCTGCAAATGAGGGGCTTGGAAGTAGACTTCACACTGCAGGCTCATGCAGAGCCACTGCACAGATGGCAGTGATTTTCATAGGAAACATCATTCCCAAAGGAGCCTGTCCAAGTGCAATCCGCATACTGAGTAAGTAACTTCTGAGCCAGGCCTCGGGAGCTGGCACTTGGTGCCCAGAGCCAAGAGGAAAGAGGAGTGTGCATTCCCCCATCCCCTGGCCTGGAGCACATCTAAAGAAAGCTCTGCCCCGCAGCAGAGCCACACTCACTCGGGGGTCTGTGATGGCTGTATTTCCAGCACACAGTACGGAGTAGTGCTACGCTGTGCGGCCCTCAGGGCAGCGCAGGAAGGAGATGAACTGAGAAATCAGTCTCTCTCCCATGTTTTTCTGTGTGACAACTGCAGGGGGTAAGTTCAGCGCAACTCCCCAGCGTGGCTCCTTGACAAATGACACAGGCTACCTGTCCCCTACTGCAGACAGAACCAAACTCCTGCCGGCTCCGCAGGCATTTCTCCTTCCCAGCAGTAAGGCAGGCAGACCAACTCTGTGACCCTGATTTTGCCCTCCTGTTACTCATTATGCCAGCACAAGGCGTTTCTCTGCCAATGCACAGTCAGAATCCCAGCGCAGTCCCACTGGCTGGAACAAACGAAGGCATAGGGCAGCCCCACTGATTTACATGCAAAACTCAGTGTCAGCAAGGCTGTGAGAGATTTAACCAACAGACGAAGAACTATGACTGTGTAATTCTGCTGAGACCAAGCATACATATTTTAATTTCTCTTTTACAGTTCCAAGTTCTTACCTTTCCATTTTCTGAGAAAAGGACCAGACAAAATTCTCATAAATCCCGAAAGACATATTAGTTCAACAGTGAATTCTTCAAGAACTCGGTCAATTGTGCTGTCAAATTCAGAGCGACTCCCATATAACTTATGATCAATCACCTAAAACATTAAAACACATCAAAAGCTATATCAAAGAAACAACTTTGTGTGAATGAGAGATGCTACTTGGGCAACAAAGAGAAAGCAAAACAGATTAATTCCAGGGCACTCGAGGACTTAACGAGTTAGAAGTTTGTACATTTTTCAGGACATTTGTGATTTTTCACATCATACAAACATTCCTGGGAACACCCCAATCACTTGCTAGCTAACACTGGCTGTTTCACACAGGATGCTTTCTAGGACACGGAGAAAACCAGCCCAAAGAGAAGCCAACTGTGTAAAGAGAAACATGTGAGTAATGTGGTGTAGAGGGAAATAAGGGGGAACACATTGGAAAATACTGACCTCTTACTGCAGAATGTCATAAAAATAATAATGACTCATTGACAACATTACCACCAGTTAGTCTATAGTTGCTTACTGAAAATCATGAACTTATCTAAAAAGACAACAAAGTGGCCAGACATTCTGTGTAAGGTGAGGAGTCAAGTCTTGTTCTATTTCTACTCCACCTCTCAGCCCCAGCTCTCAAGGTAAGTGTTGGTTCCTGACTCTGATCACGAGGACATTCCAAAAAGGGGCTAACAAAGCGGTAATGCTCTTGCCTATGGAAATGTGAATGAATTTTGACATAACTTTTTTTACCAGAGATGTGTCTTTATATCGCCATAAAAAAAGTAATGTGAATCCAACTCAGTTGTTGAGGAAGCTTGCTGAAAGATTTTTAATGCATGGAGAGCCTCTACCACCATTTAATTCCATCTGTGCATAGCTGTACAACCATGGTAACTGCTCAAAATCATTAAATGTCCAAAGTAGGAGTTCCTGGTGGGCTGTATTTGAAATCCCAAGTTGTTGAATATTTTCAAAAGCCACATTCTACACTTTTGTCAAATATGATGACGTGATGTTACTCTCTTTTTCAAGTCTTTGTTTTACGAAACAAACCAGTGAAAATTTCCACATTATAGTGCTACTTTACTGATTACAGGTAGGAGAAGAGACTTGTATGGTGCTGGTGGAAGTGACTGAACACAACACAAAGGTCGTTCTAAGAAGGGATGAGCCAAGGAGACAACATGCTTATGTGTTTCGCAGAGCCTGAAGTCTTACTGCTTTCTGGTAAAGCTGGAAGCTGCATGGGCTACAGTCTCAGACCCAAATCATCAAAGCACTTGCAAAAGTAGAATGTAAACATACTGATTTCAGTGAAACTTAAGCCCATCTCTAAATGTAGGCACATGCTTATTTTAAGTCCCTTCCTAACTCTGGACTGTAGCATTCACTGAAGAGATGGGAAAGACACTCACAGTCTCCATAAGGTCCATGCAGTTTTCAGCTCTGTCTCTACTGATAACTTTGACAGCTTTGTGCTGCATCCACATAAAAATTTTATACAAAAGTGAAACACGAATTCTTACCAAGCATTTCATAAAGACCTATGGATTCAGTAGCTGTGAGCTGGTCATAAAAAGAAAAGGAAATGAGTGTCTTTACCCTGGTGGGAATTCCAGCCCGGGCTGCATTTCGTAGTTCTTCCACACCAGACTTGTTGGAGATGACAAGGACAACTTGAGCACAACTGCCTGGCTCTTTTGCATAACTGATGAGTGCAGCAAGGTTTGTGCCTCAAATGAAGAGAGAATACATTCATGAAACAGATGAACATCTATGTCACTGAGAATTGGCTCTCAGTTCCATTCATCTAACAAAAATCTTGGTTTCAACAAATGCATGAATAGAAGAGGACTAAGGAATTTGTGCACTAATAAAGCTCATTTGTTAAGCAGTACAACACACCTTCTTGACTTCCAGTCAAAATGCAACCTTGGTTTTAGAAAGTGCCGCTGAAAAAAAAGGCAAGGTGGATGCACGTGTATCAGGGCTGAATTCAGCCTCTCCTTTGTAAGGACATTTCTCTGTGTGATGATAAATGAAAGCTCACCTGTTCCAGAGATGAGAACAGCTACTTTAACTTTGTTCTTTCTGGGTTGGTGTTGACTCTCGACAACAGTGCTGTTCAGCAGATGCTGGGGGCTGCTCAGCTGCAGAGCTTCTAGAAGATTCTCGACTTCAATACGAGAACCCCCTCCAAAAATGTGAGGAAAATGTTAAAATACCTTAGATTTTACTTTTCCATCTAAATTTACTTCGTATAGTTTATTAATCGTAAGTTTCAATTAAGAGAAAACCTATCAGCACTGAATTTATGCTAGCACTAACTGAACTACAAAAACATGTATTACTTGAACAAACCAACTCATACTAGTGCTGATCTCTTTTGTGTTACTCACCCGTAGAATTGTTTACACAGGCCTACGTATGGCATGTTTTTTTCAAGGATTATCCCTATCTTTGATACCTGTCTTCTTTTTTCTCTCGTGTTGCAAAATTATACTTAAAATGATGTTGACAAAACTAAGGCTGCATTTTGGGCAGCCAAAATGCTCCCCAAGCTGTTTGGTCTCCAGAAGGATTTTGGCTCCTGTCTTGCTGTATGTCAAGCAATGGACATACCAGAATGAAGACTTACCATCACATATGACTGTACACACCTGTGGCCTATCCTCAGTCTTTACACAGGATCCATGTGAGTTGGGAAGGGGTTGGAAAGGAGGTGGGTTGATTAGTACAGCTGCGGTAAAGTATAATCGACTAAATAATGTTTGAGTCCTTACAGTCAGCAGAGGGATTCACTCAAGTCTCAAACAGGTACCTAGGTAAGACACTACTCAAGTACTGTCACTCTGAAAAGAAGTCATTCACTTCTCACTGTATTTAATAATGAAATCAAGTTGTGAAGGTATCCAGTAGCCTCCAACCTAATCAAATGACAGAAAAAAGATATGAACTACAGAAACTTTGCAATAAGGAGTCTCCTCAGACCCTACAGAACTGAGGATAACTGGCTCCTCCCAGGAGATGCTCAGCACTTCACAGAATCAGACACTAAACCAACTTACCCTGTATGAACTTAAAAATTAAATAGCGCATCCTAAAGTGGAAACCCCTCTGAAGTGAGACAGATGAATCTGTTACACCTTGAATCAAACCACACTGTTTAATTTTTATGACTGTCTTCACTTCCCATTAGGACATTTGCTAACCTGTGTGACAAGGGGCAACAATTTTCCCAATCAGCCAAGCTTCCTCATGTCTCCGTACGTCTTTGAGAACATGCTGAGCCAGATCCTTCTGCACAACCAAGACTGCACCAATCCCACAATTAAATGTCTGAGCCATCTCCTCCTCAGAGAGGTTTCCCTCTTTATAAAGCCAGCAAAAGATTTCAGGAATCTTCCAGCTGAGAGCATCTGAAAACAATTGAAATTTGTACATGGTCAGCACAAATGTTTGCTACCCATCTTTTATTATATACAATGACAATGGTATATTACAAGAGCTGATAGAGACTAATTCTTGCTATTTTAAGAATACTGTCCAAGGAGGACACTGACCCAACTTCCAGTCAAGTTTATAGGTGCTGCTTAGCTAGAGGTTTCTAGCCATAATTTGTGTGAGCCAAGTCTTCTCTAGACTTTCTAATGAGAACATGTAGGAAATGATGGCGAATTAAAATGTATTCATCCCTCATCAGCCAGGACAAAGCTACAGATGACTTACATCTCTTCTGTAAGACATAAAGGAGCTGTGGGACAAATAATCTTCTGGCTTTTTTGGATTACTTAAGCGTATCCTCGTTTTCTGTTTCCAAGAATCAATAAATAGTAGAAGAGTGTATAATTAGGTGTATCGATGGGCAGACTGGAACAGGGCTGAACATTCTACACACAGATGGCAAGCATGGATAGGCTTTCACAGTGACCTTACTCACACAGGCATGGCCTGAGGTTGCCTGTAGAAAGCTTGATGATGCAGACTTGCCATCTTGACTTCACTTTAGAAAACTAACAAACCCTTGGGCTTGTTATCTTGTCTGTGGTTCCAGGCACTGGCAAGCAAGCTAGGCACCAGCACCACCTCAGTAAGCTGGAATTATTCTTTTCCTTTCTAGTTTAATTCCAGAGAAATACAGACAGACATACTGACACCTTCCTTCCTTCCCTCATTTCCACAATATTTTTGGACTCACATAAATACGGTTTTCTTTAATATTTTGAACTTTTGAATACTTTGCCCAATTTTGGCTTCAAGAGAAAAAGTTTTACCTTACTTACAGATGGCAAATGCTAACCTGTTGTGGGGAAGATACCACCTACCATAAAACTGCATTAAATATGTTTGTGTGTGTGTGTGTGTGTGTGTGTGTACATGTACTGTGAAGCAAATCTTGCAAATTAATTCTCTCAACAAGCTTCACTGCTTGGTCAAAATGTTTAGTATAGAAAGGCATGTTGGAGAACACACAATCTTCTCAAACACCTTTTGTCCTAGAGATGAGCTGCCTTCAAACTCTCCATAAATTTCCCTTCTTCAGTGAGAGAGTGGTGCTCATTAGCTGATGCTTACTTGAAATAGGAATGCTTTTGGTAGGCTTTTTGGAAAAGCACTGACTTCGGGTCATTCAGTCTCCAATTATGGAGACACATACATTTCTGAGTATGTCTTATAACTCAAGTGGCAAAGTCAAGTCCATGCTATATATAAATTTTGTGAAACAGAAACATTCATCTTTAATGTTTACCTAGAACCGCGCTGACATGTTCTGGCAGGATTCTGGAGATGCCTTCCAGCAAACCTTCCTCAGCAATGAAGGCAAAAGCCTTCACGTGCCCTGAGCGCAGGACAGGCAGCAAAGATGGACTGTACATTTTAGCTGGGGTCAGCAATATATCTCCTGCAAACAAAAGTGTCAATTCAGTGAAGCTGATTAAAAGGTCATTAGGTGTTCAGTGGGAATGCTTCTCTGAACAGGGTCCTTTCTGCTCTTCATGGCAGACAGCCTGGGGAAGTAGCACAAAATGCTGGCCCACTCTCCAAAATTGTGAAAGCAAGCCCACACACCTACCCCAAAGACTGACTAAACCGAACCCATCCTGAAGTAAGCAACCCTTGGCAGTACCTAGTTATGAAAATGTCTGAACACAATTCATTTACAGGTTTACTTTTGAAAAGAAAGATATTGTACCTAGAGTCTTGTCACCACAACTGCCAGGTGCTGGTGAGGAGTAGTGTAAGGAGGACATTAAGAGAATCTTCCTTATAATGCTAAAGCCACGGCCATGAATCCCAGAAGAGGCCAGCCCAATAAGCACATCCTCCTCATCAGCTCTCTGCAGCCCCAGAAGCATCTGCCCTCGCTCCACTGCGCCAACCACAAAGCCAGCCAGGTCATACTCTCCAGAAGAGTACATGCCAATCACCTCAGCCATCTCCCTGCCTACGTGGGGAGAGAAAGCAGTCAGCACTAGCTGTAAACATTTTTTATTGTTAACTTTAAATCTATAGCATCTCCTAAAATAAGCAATGTATCCAGGACAGCTGCAGAGACATGCAGCCTAAGCAGCACGTTCAGATACATTTTAAAAATCCTTGTTGGTTTCTTATATCACCTCAAGACTTCAACAAAACAAAGTTTCATGAAGTTATTGAAAGAAGAAATTATTTCTTTTCATTTCATGCTACTTATCTGGCACCTCCCTGCTATGACTGAGTATCAGAGAGAGAATGAAAACATATTAACACTTCAAGAATGTGAGGCATCCAGTTTTGCTCTCCTTTGTACAAGGATAAATAATCAAGAATCAGGATCCAAATGCATGAATAGTAAAAATCATCCCTCTGTGCTGACCCATTTTAGAGATAAGGAAGAGTGTAAGCACAAATACTTGACTTTTTTCCACCAAACAGAAACCAGCTGTTCTACTACCACATACTGCTTCTGCCTACAAAGTCTATTTCCCTAATAATTGTTTCAACATCAGAACCTTCAAATATCAAAGGAGAGGAATGTTCATACCCAGGAAAGCACATCCTGCATTTCTGCAAGCTTCAGCTATTCCTTCTTTGATTGTTTCAGTCACTTCAACATCAAGTTTGCCACAGGCAAAATAATTGAGGAAGAAGAGAGGCTCTGCTCCTTGAGCCAGGATGGCATTGACACACATGGCAACCAGGTCCTGACCTATGGTGTCATGTCTCTTACATACTTGTGCAATCTGCAAAACATGGTGGGAACCAGCAGTGGTGACAAGAAGTATGCAAAACTCAGATATTAATCAGTCAAGTAAGTAGAAATAGTCCTTTGCCTGAAAAGAATCGCAAAAGAACATACATGCAGAGGATGCCCTGGTGCATCGTCTAGTTTAAATCAAGAGAAAACAGCTCATTTTCTTTCAAAGAAAAGAAAAATCCATTTTGTTTTTTGAAACATTAATTCCAGCTCTAGTTCCAGATACCCAGAAATTGTCATTTTGGATTGTTTGTTTGTTTGCTTTTTGGAATACTATGTCAAATCCAGAATAAGAGGTGTCTAAAAGCAATTACAAACTCCCAGGATATTCAACCTACAGAACATCCTAACAATTTCCAAAAATAAGATTGGGTTGCTCAAACACCACTGTGTGTTCTGCTTTACTTTTGCCTACTAATTTCACTGGGCTACACAGCAAAACTGAAACAATTTATTAAGTAAATTGTTTTCCTCTCCTCCAAGTCCACAGGGAATGAGATTCTTCACTCCCACCCTCCCCAAGAAGTCTTTTGATCTCAGCTATCTCATGTGACAGACAACACCGTGGGCCTAGTCTGTAGGCTCCCTTGAAAGACAGGTCTTTCACAAAGCAATAATGTTTCCCTCAGGAAGGCTGCTATTTGCTTTTAAAAAGAACTTATCAAGATGTTTGCATCCTACAAGTAACGAAACCTGACTCAGACATCATGGCTTCTATAAAGTGGTGATATTTACACTACTTTATTACAAGCAGAGGTTTCTACACTGTCAGGGATACACCCGAGCGGCTCCATTTGTGCCAACTGCTGATGTATATGCACAGCATCAGCTCACACGGTGCAATTCATCTTTGTCAGTTACCACTTTAGGGTCTGAAAAGATTGCATATGTATGGATAAATTTTTAAGGTTTTTACCGTTTAAGGTTTAAGGACCTTTTACTGTCACAGCTCTATCAGTGTAGTTATACCAGTACAGAAAATCTCAGTACAGAAAGATGGGTAAGGAAAAAATGCAGATAAATACTATCACTGGCTTCAAAATGGTAACAGATCAGCACCTAAACAAAATCTGAGTTTGGATTACAAGCCTGATTTCTTTCACCGGCTGATGGATTTAGAAGCGCTATGGAAACCAGTCATCCCATGTCCTTTGTTGCATTATAACATCTCCCTCCCACTGATCTAGTAACAATTCATATAGGCGTTAGCCAACCTTTTTTGGCCAAGGAAGAGTCTTGGGAACAGTCTGTGTAAACACAGTTAGGAATGCCTTTCTGCCAAGCACTTGGAACAAAGACTCACAAGAGCCAGCACCAATCGCTTTTTCATGCTCAGAGGTGTCCAAGAATGTAAGACTGCAAAAGACCTTTTGGATTATATTGCTCAGACTCCTGCTGTTGCAGGAAGCCACACGATAGCATCATCCCATTACTAAAGGTATAAACATCAATTTGAAACAAGTTAAGTTGCTGTGCTTGACCAGTAAAAGGCAGCTTCAGACCTCCAACTTCTCTGATGGCTGAAAGCCTTCTTCTGATTCTCTACATATATATGCATATATTTCTGGCTCAACTTATCCTATGTGTTCTGTTCTTGTGTAATTAGCATTCTTTATCTATGGGCTTCTCTTACCCTTTAATGTTTATCTCCTCGATCCTTCTTTTCCCTAGTGCCCTGACAAAGGTAATCATGCTATCTCTCTGCATACAATTTATTAAGCTAAGTCTGATAGTTATCATTTCAACACTCTCCTGGACTCCTCTGAACCGATCTTTCTCAAAGCCAAAGGACCCTCTATTTTATAGCAGAAATTCTGGTTCTTAGTTCCTCAAGTGCTTAGCTATACGCTTTATTACCATTTCATTACAAAATACCCAGAGCCTCTACGTTCTCAATAACATATGCACAGGCCTTGCTCAAATGATCATCTACAAAGTTCAAATGACCATTGCAGTGGTCTTGAGATGTATTTAGAATGCTCAGAAGGGTACAGATGGTACAATTGGCTGTGGCATTTAAAACAGTCCTGGGAGATAACATGAGCTTTGCTACAGTCAAGTTGCAAGTTACCTGCAGTTTAGGTCCAAGGCCTTTAGTTTGAGATACCAAGATAGGATCATCATAACCAGATGCTTTCAAGTCAAAGAAACCAGCAAAGCCTCCTACTTCTGAATGACTGCCTGCCAAGTACAAATATGTCAAGGATCATTTTTATGGGAAATAAAAAGACCGAAAACACTCTTCAAGGCAAGTACTGTAAATAAGGATCTCCTGGAGAAGACAGCACTGTGTCACTGACCGAAACATGCACAGCTTTATGAAGCATGGACCCCAAAGTCACATATTTCATGGTCTTGTAAATAGATCTTTATTATTCTGTATGTGACCTGTGGATTGCATATAGTAAAAGTTAAACATTTTACCAAACTGTTAACAGCTCACCTTTTTTCTTTATGTAACTACTTTTTTCTAAGGGGGAAAAAACCAACAAGAAATCTTCCTCAGTAGATCACTGCTAAAAGTAAAGAACACAGTCTGAAGAGCAAGTAAGTTCAGAGATTGTTAGTCACAGCCTAATAACTGTTTGGGTGTTGTCCTTATGTATACACTTGGTAGGATTACTTCTGTCCAGTGACATACCAAACCATTCCATTAATCCAGGAGTTATTCTGTTCACTAGACTAACCTTGAAAAATTGCAATCACCCCCATGTTAAGCCAACTATTTTTTAATTAAGCAAATGAGGAGTGATGAGAAAGAAATGAGAGTTCTCTTTCTTTGTGGTGATCCCAGCCCAGCTTCTCAAGCTCAATTTCAATGCCAAGAATGCATGGCTCACCTCCTGAGGAAAAAACCTGCTGTTGCATTCAATATACTAAGGAAATTCAAACAGTCTTCCCAGTCTTACCTGATCTGGTACCACTTACAATTGATGTTTCCAGCTGGTGAAACAAAACATCACTGGTTACAGCTTCCACACGTCTCTCTCTGTATATTAGACCCCTGCGGAGAGTAAAGGATGTGCTAGCAGCAGTAGTGACGTTTTCTGCATGGACCATCATTCATGACACAAATGGGAACAACAGATTGAAAACTTTGGACTAGCATCTATTTCTGCTAGTGCCTTTGCTTACATACAGAGACTGTTTGAGAAGTCGTATACCCCGATGGCCAATGTCCTTCCTGTAAGTGGCACCCTTGAAATGTATAGCTGCTACACCCCTGTTGGCTTCTCCCAGTGCTTTCATCAGGTCCTCTTTAACAGCAGTAATGGAGAGGACTCTGCCACCACTTGTCACCACTCTGCCATCCTTCAGTGTTGTGCCAGCATGGAACACCTCCAGTCCTAACTCTTTGGCTTGCAGCAGTCCTAAAAAAGCAAAAGGAACTCTGAGTATTTTAAATCACATATTATGTTGGCAAAGCAGTGAAGACTGAAGTCCTTTCTTCAGGCAAGGCAGAACAAGAATAAAGCTTCCCACCTTACCTTTCTTCCAAGAAACAGCATTCCCACTGAAGGGTACCTCACTCCACTGGCCCTAAGACTCCCTTCTGAGATGTCCAGTTAAGGACACTGATCACACAGGAACAGAAATAAGGGATCCAGGAGCCACAACAGGACATATAACTACCCTGTGCCAGGGCAAAACTGCGCTGAATATTGTAATTGTGAATAATTTGTGTAGGGCTTTCCTGTATGAAATCACAGTTCACAGCAGTTTACTGCTTGGATTCTCCCCTTTCCCTAATATTAAACCATTAATGCTAAAGTTAGGTCAGCTACTCTCCTGCTGTGCCCACTCCACACGATTCCCTACCACACCTGGGATCAGTGCTCTACAAACACTTGTAGGGGGCTGTCCAATAGCTAAAACAAATGACGTATTTTGTTCTTTTAATTTGTTTCCATGTATTTTCCTGTTAGAGGAAAGCAAGATTGCTCAGGGCTTTTTTTAGATTCAAATTTTGAGAAGATAAGGGTAGAGGACGAACTGCTGCCATCGCTTGGAAAAAGTGAAACAGAACAGTTTTTCCCTTGCTGTCAGCTAGCCAGTCTTTATAAACAAGTAAAAGGAACCTTTATCCTTGCTGAAGGTGCAGTGTGTTATGTTGCCACAGCACTGCCCTGACAAGGTCAAAGCTGAGCCCCAGCTGGCCTTGCTGTAATGGAAACCTAACTCCTTCCCATGATGTTTTAGCAAATACTCCAGAACAAAATGTTTTTTCAAAGCCATTAAAATGTGGTAATCAATGTGGAAAACAGGAAAAAAAACCTAATAAAACACACACAACCCCAGGGGTTGGAGGATAATAATAAAAGAATGAATTGAATTCTGTTGTTTTGACTGTCTGTTTTTGTGATTAACAAGCAGGGTAGTCATACAACCTCACTCTTAAAGGTATGAATACCAAGTTGAAAAAAGTTAAGTTCCTTAGTTTGACTAGTGAAAGACAGCTCATTAGCAGAGGGATCCATTTGGTTACACAGTTTGGATTTCTACAGTTACAGATATGCAGAGTTTTGCAGAGTATCACTGACAAAACAAAATAAATACAGTGAGTGAACTGGAAGAGGAGGGTGGATGAGGAGAACATGACAGAAGAAATCGCAACAAGGGAAAAAACAATATAACCTGACCTCCTCCCTGGTTGATGTACGGTAACTATAATTCTGAAAAAAATAAGGTAGCCTTGATATAAGATCAGTTGTCTGTGTTGCTTTACACAAGGCATACTATTAGACAGGCACGGCAGTAACTGAGAGGAAATAGTTTTGCAACAGTTCTCTCTGTAAACATTTTTTTTTAAAATTAATCTTAATATTAAACCACAAGAATTTTAATACAGAAAATGAGTATTGATCTAAAGCCCACATGCCCAACTTCTCAAAAACCCTTTGAGCCCTATGAAGAAGGGGTCTTTATTAGCATCACACAGTAATGACCTGGCTGGCTGGCACAAGGGAAGGAACCAAACTGATGGTGGAGGCATGAACCGCTGCTATTTTAAAGGCCGCAGGTCCTCAAGTCTCACCCTTATCACCTGGTTAGGCATTAGCTAAGATAACATGACCTCCTGGCAAGGGAGCAAAGCTAGGAAAAAGCAGTCATGTGCTGACAACACTGTGGTCCATGTTTCCAGCACAATTTACGGAAGCACTCCCTGTGGACACACCAGAGTTGCTCCAGGAGAACATAATTCCCCATCACATTCTTATCTCAGCAACCAGCTACAGACAGAACTTCATATAATGATATAACTTTAAACACTTATCTCCTGTGCTACTTTGGACAGGCATACATTCTAGTCAAAAGACCTTACTGAACAGTTATCCCTTGCACAAGGACAAGGAGTGATGGATGAAGGCACACTCTGGCAGAGTGTGAGGGGTGGGATGGAGGAAAGCTGTAGAGATCTCTGGGAGAAGAGGTATGTGCAAACCTACTAAAGTACTATGCTGAAATTAAACAGTAAACAACCTACTGCAGTTACCTGTTACCTCCATGCCTTTGTCACAGTCTCCTGGGTATCCTGGACTTGCCATGACCACACACACAGCTGTACTATTTTCCGACCAGGCTGGCATGAAGCTGCAGAGTTTGCCATCAATTGTTGCTTGAATAACTTCATAAAAATCATTTTTAAGCAGTGGAAGAATTACCTGCAGAAAAATTTTGTAGAGATATAAGTTAATTTTTATTTTGCTGACTTGTTGAAATTCAACATAACAAAAAATCAATTAATCTGTAAAATCTGTACCTGCCAAACTGTGAATACTGTATTTCCATATACCAGTAGATTTGGAAACTACAGGTGAGCATTAAATTGCAGCATCTTATTGCAACAGTCATAAATTTACAAAAATGAGATGTGAGATTATGTAGAAGGAACATGAATTTGGGTCCCTCCTGTTCTCCTTCTATCCAGAAAAATAAAATCTGAGGAACAGCTCTTTAACTTATATTCTTTAACTAACAATTCACAGAAGCTGAAAAGCTAAAATTTTAAGTTACCTCATACATTGTCTAAGACATTCTCATTGAGATCTGCATGTTCAGGGGAAGGAAGACATAAATCCAAATATATCACACAAGTTTCCCTAAAAGTAATAGTCAGAGGTAAAAGAATAAAGCACATTTAAGTTTCCAGTATCTTTCACTCACCTGGCACTGAGGGTCACCAAACTGACATTTAAAGTTTAAAATTTTCAGACCATCTTTGGTAAGCATTAAACCTGTTTGCAGCACACCTGAATAGAAAGAACACAGCCAAGCAATGAACTTAAATATTTATTTTTCAAGAACTCCTTTAAATGCAACACAGTATTTTGGAATGTGCGATGCATTTCTGCAAACTGTAAGGAATTAGGAGCAGGGATTCTGCAAGCAATTACACACAAGTCATACTAATTCTACAATAACCAACAAAGTGGCTAGCAACAACCTGAGGAACATTGCATCACATCTTAGACTGAACACAACAGAAAGCAACCCCTCTGCAGCAGGAAGTCAAGTTCTGCCTTCTGCTACAGCCCTCTAATTGCAGGCATTCAGTGATCAGAAGGAACTGACAGGTTGAGAAACGCAGTTCCCATAAAACCCCATTATGCAGACCTTGTGACTTTCTTACCATTAAGCGCACTATTGTTATGCATAAATACAGATGTATAACTCTGTATGTCAGGCAAAAATACCAAAATTTGCTACTGCTACTAACAAACAAAAACAAACAGAAATTTACTGAAGTTGGTATTCTGTGATTTCTCCTGCAACACACATACATGTGGTAGTCTAAAGCAGGCCTTTCATTGTATAATCAGAAAACCAATCCCCAGAGAATAACAAGGGTTAAATTTTAAACCCCAAAAAACATCAGGTCCTCCAGCATCACTCTGAAAATGCTCAGCTCCTACTAAATTCTTACGTGGATTTAGTCATTGTAAAAAAGGTACCAAATAGCAGATAATACATCATGGACTGGAACCCAACTCTTCACACGTGATCTCGACAGTCTTCAGCATCAAAAGCAGTCATTGGCATTAAGTGACAGCTATGAGTATCAGTTTCCTTTTTCAAAACAGCCTTAAGACAAAGATCTTAAGAAAACTTACATTGATGTATATAGGAGTGAACAGTACAACTGAATTTAAGTATATATTATACCCTGAAATACAGAGAGTCTGGTTGCAACTGTTTTAATTAACAATATTTAATAAAAATACAGTATACTTTATGGAGAAAAGATAAAAGTTCTTCTCTCCAAAGAAAGAGCTATAAACCAAACCAGTAAGGCTTAATACTCTGTGAAAAATTACCTACTTTTTTTTAAAAATACATATTATTTGGAATTCAAAAGTAATCTCTAACAAGGAAACTAACAATCTCTAACAATGATATGATTTTACCTTGTTTTTCAGTTGAATGCTTACTCACCTACATATGCTTTTCCTTCTTGTCTCATACTATCAACAACATGTTGAAGGACAGCATCATTGATTTTCTCTAGAAGAACTTCTGGAACCTGACGATCAACATCAAACTGATTGAGACAATGATGACATTTGCTGGCCTAGCACATAGGACCTGGAAGGACTGGGGTAAGTAGATGCCTCAGCCATGTTTTCTGCTCTCCCACCCGCAACCAGTGCACTCCTTCCATTAGGGTGCTGCTGCCTGAAGGACAGATACACTGATCCTCTGACTCCCAAGATTTTTTGTTTGGTTCTTTCTTTAGAGGACCAATTTTAAGGAGGTTTGAGACACTGGCAACCTGGTCTGTACACGGAAAGATTGTTTCTATACTTATAGAAAAACACACTAATAATGTACTTGAGCAGCATATTTAGAACAAAGCAGTCAGCTTTAAGAATCAGCAACAAGAAAACCAAGGTTATGTTCAAGACACAAAGACTCCAGGCATGCAGGGAATTTTGCAGCGACATTTCAAGTGATGCTAATAGGAACAGAGAAAAATCAAGTTGAGGAACAATGGAAAAGGTAAAAGAGAGACTATTCCTCAGAATACTGGCTCATTAAATCCTAAAGAATGACTACTAAAGTTTGAGCCCTGTATTGCACTTATACAAGGAAAGTGTCAGTTAATTCCAGAAAAAATGTGGCCTATGTGATAGAAACAAGACTGGGCCTTAAAGGAGATATACTAACCGCAGATGTGATCAGCCTTACTGCAGGCTGAGGAGGAGGACTGCTATACCTGAGGAACTGGGCAATAGGCTCCCATCCCTCCAGTGTTTGGACCCTGGTCGCCATCCAATAATCGCTTGTGGGCCTGGGCTGGGGGCATTGAGGCAACAGTGACACCATCCGTGAAGCACAAGCACTGTTAAGAGATGCACACAACACAGAAACAGTGACAATGTCCTGCCCTAAAGGAAGTTAACACTGCTGGTCACAGGCTGAGTCTCAGTTCTGACAGGAAAATTTAGGAATCAAAGATAGAAAGCAATAGGATCCACTTATTCTGCAGCAAGCCCACTGACTTGAAGGATTCATTGAGCTTTCTTTCTCATTTTTAAATAATTAAGAGAAATGGTGGCCCTCATAACAATTCCTTTCTGATGAATTAGGTCTTGACTGGTCAGTCACGTGGACATATGCTTACCTCAAGGCATGTGAATAGTCTTCATTGACTTAACAGAATTATTCATATGTTTCATGTTAGAAATGTGTGTTTGCGAATCTGGGGCCTGAATGAGTGTGAGGTCTTCTCAGTGCAGGACAAACCTTGCACAAAGAACTCGTTTTCAGTTTTCATGCTGCATATGTTGGACCTGTTGGAGAGGGTCCAGAGCATGGCCACAAAGATCAGAAGGCTGAAGCATCTCTCCTATGAAGACAGGCTGAGAGAGTTGGGGCTGTTCAGCCTGGAGAAGAGAAGGCTCTGGAGAGACCTTATAGTGGCCTTCCAGTACCTAAAAGGGCCCACAGGAAACATGGGGAGGGACTTCTTAGAAGGGCATGTCATGATAGGACGAGGGGTAATGGCTTCAAACTGAAAGAGGGTAGACTTAGATTAGATTGCAGGAAGAAATTTTCCACTATGAAGTTGGTGAGGCACTGGAACAGGTTGCCCAGAGAAGTTGTGGATGCCCCATCCCTGGGATTGTTCAAGGCCAGGCTGGATGGGGCTTTGAGCAGCCTGGTCTAGTGGGAGGTGTCCCTGACCACGGCAGGGAGTTGGAAACAGATGATCTTTAAGATCCCTTCTAACCCAAACTATTCTATGATTCTATATAATATGCATGCTTAAGTTTTATCCTAAGTAATCCCTGGTAATCCCTGGTAAAGAAAGTGCTAATATAGGCACTAAATATTAGCACAAATTTTTTGATGCAACAAGACTTGCCAAGACAAAGTCCATACAAACATATTTTAGGTCACCTTAGGAAAAAAAGATAATTTTCCACCTAAAAAGATCACCATAATTGCAATTTTACGACTAACGTAGAAGAAAATTCTACTGACAATGTACGTTGTATGACATGAAGTTGCTTAGATTGCATATTTATTTATGTAAGTGCAAATAAACCAAAAAAACCTATTTGAAATGATAAATTTGTGTGTTTATGCATAATGCATAGCAATTATGCCAAAGAATAAAAGCATATAACCACACCATTGATTACATACAGAAAGTTCTTCCCCTTGAAGAAGTTCTTCAATAACAACCATCTCTCCAAACATTCTGTCCTGTACAAAAAAAATTTTTTCAGTTAGCAAATATGACATCTACTGGCTGAATCCTCTCTTTCTTTTAACAGAAAAAACAATGCATATGAAGACTACCGGCTTGCTTGAACTCTGGTATGCTAAGCAAAGCCAATAGAATCTCATTTGGAGATAAGGAAGAGATGTTGAAATGCACATTATCAGGCCCAGGGAGCCAATGAAATATGAAAAAGTTGGAGGGGCAGGGCAGCAGGACTCGGTGCTGGAACGGGAGTTTGGTCACAAACTACAAAAGCTTGCTCACTACCCACTGTCTGGGGCAAACATGAGGAATTTGAGGATGATACCCAGAGAAATTCCTTAGTCAAACGGGCAAGTTTCTCCTGAAAATACTCTCTGTGGCTGAAATCACAAACCCACAGGCTACAGAACATCAAGAATTGGATTCCCACTGATTAATTAAAGATTTATCCACCTGCATAATCTCTTGGACAGCTCTGCAGGCTTCCTCTTTGCTGGCTGCAATAGTCACTTCTTTTCTAGCAGCAGGGCCCCTTGCCCGTACAACTCGTGCAGGAAAGTCTGTGCTTTAAATGAAAGCAAAAGTGAGATTCAGGCATCTCTACTGCATCCAGTGAAATTACAATTTTTAAGCTGAATGCCTCCCATATTCTTCCTGTTTTTCTGAACATTTGAAGAATAACACTTCAGAAAAATACAGTCCTTGCTAGCCCATCTTGTCATGGAGGTGAATGGGCTCTTACAGACCTCAGCACAAGACTGTGAACCAGAAATCCATGAATTCTGTTGTTGTTTCTGACGCCAATTCAATGTATATCCTTGGACAAGTCACTGAACTTCGCACTGAACTGTGCAAACTTCATGAAATTCAAGAAGGCCAAGTGCAAGGTCCTCAAAGCTGATCAGGGAAATCCCAAGCACAAATACAGGCTGGGCGGAGAATGGACTGACAGCAGCCCCAGGGAGAAGGACTTGGGGGTGTTGGTCGATGAAAAGCTCAACATGAGCTGGCAATGTGCGCTCGCAGTCCAGAAAACCAACTGCATCCTGGGCTGCATCAAAAGAAGCACAGCCAGCACGTCAAGGGAGGTGATTCTACACCTCTACTCTGCTCTGGTGAGATCCCACCTGGAGTACTGCGTCCAGCTCTGGAGCCCTCAACAAAGGAAAGATATGGACCTGTTGGAGCAAGTCCAGAGGAGGGCCACGAAGATGGCTGGAGCATCTATCCTGTGAAGGCAGGCTGAGACAGTTGGGGTTGTTCAGCCTGGAGAAGAGAAGGCTCCAGGGAGACCTTATAGCAGCCTTCCAGTACCTAAAGGGGGCCTACAGGAAAGATGGGGAGGGACTCTTCATCAGAGAGCATAGCGATAGGATGAGGGGCACGGTTTTAAACTGAAAGAGGGGAGATTTAGATTAGATATTAGGAAGAAGTTCTTTACAATGAGGGTGGTGAGACACTGGAACAGGCTGCCCAGAGAAGTTGTGGATGCCCCATCCCTGGAGGTGTTAAAGGCCAGGCTGGATGGGGCTTTGAGCAGCCTGGTCTAGTGGGAGGTGTCCCTGCCCAGGGCAGGGGGGTTGGAACTAGATCATCTTTAAGATCCCTTCCAACCTAAACCATTCTATAGTTCTATAACTTTAACACCTCGCAGTTTCTTCCTCTTTCCCCTGAGTTTCGTTACTATTTTACTCCTGTCATAGGTTTGGAAAGATGAACTCATTGATGATTTATAGGTTTATAACACCAGATTACAGTACCTAATCCTATAAACCACTATAGAAGTTCTGTTTAGGGTTGTAAGGTTAAGGCTGAGTTAGGTCTTGCATGTAAAGGATATGTTAGAACTAGTGTATGAACAGAATTGCTCCACTTACTCTTAAACACAAACTAAATCTAGAAGGAAAAAAAAGAACAAACCAGCCTAATGTTAACATATTTTAACTACACTTTATCCGTGCATCTCTTTCCAGCTTGTGGACAGTGAAATAAAATGTCACTTTTGAAGAGTTGATTCTACACACTACTAGCCTGTTTTCTGAAACAACATCTCCTTTCCCCTTTCCACATTAGAATTTATATTAGGATAAATCTCAACTCTAGAGCCAAAGCAGGCTCACACAAAGCTCTCTGTATCTATGCTGACCTGAAATACAGTTTTCTTGTTTGGGTTTTATGCATGCTTACAGACATACAAGTTGTTGGCCTGTTCTTCCACACAGCAGTAATACAGACTAAATGCTGCTACAGAGCAAAGTCAGTGAAAAGGTCGTTTTTATTTAAAAAAAAAAAAAGTTCCACTAGATTATACCACATGTGGCACGTGACAGCAAAGACAAGAACTCTGTGAAACCAACACACAGACACAGACCAGTGTAGCTGAACACAGCAGCTGCTGTGAGGCCAGACCAAAATAGCCACAGCGGTAAGTTACTCTCCCAAAGGATCCCCCATGACTTCAGAGGCATTGCCGCTCAAAGCAATTGCAGAGATACGCAGTTACATTTCTCTCTCCATGGAAAAGATGCTGTCTAGCCTCGAAGAAATCAGAATATCCTCCTTAGGTTATGAGTACTTGACCAGTCCCTCCCAAATCACTCCAGAATAGCATTTTGCTGGTATCTGTCTGTGTAGAAAATATTCTTGCCCTTACAGAAGGATTTATGGAAATATTTTATTCTGACATATTTTTTTTGCCTTTTAAATAGTTAACTAGCATCCTGAAGAAGGTGATCAAAGGGAAGAAGAGCTGTGATCTATGAAGAGAAAAATCAAACTGTTTAAGTTCCCTGCACCTTCACCATCCGTCTGAAATTACAAAACTAATTCATTCAGTAGCTACTTGAGAAGACCAACAGTTGAAAAGTTACCAAGTTCTAGGCAACTATCATGGACGAAGGCCAAATGCAAAGATAACTTGACAGAGGGTTCCCAGTATCAAAATATTTACCTGATAATAAACCTACAAGCTTCCTGGGGATTGGTGAAGGCTTTCCATCTGGCTGTTGGGATCCCATGTCGATCCAGAAAGGCTTTGGCAAAACTGGTGTTGGATGCCAGCTGGGCTGCTTTTGCAGATGGTCCAAAACACCTAACTCCTGCTGCTCTCAAGTCATCAACAATCCCTAATTACCAAAAACAGCAAAAGAACCGAGTCATCTCTTTGGAAACATTGAGTCATTTTGGCAAAAGGAAAACCACATAACCATTACAGCAGTCTGTTACACTTTTCCATGTCTTAGATAGCTAATTCATCCTTAAAATAAGGTTCTGCATATCCAATGACCTGTTTCATCATTCAGTGTTAAGAGGTCTTTAGCTCTTTACATTACTAAGCACTTTCCCAGTTACCACCCCATGACTACTGTTAGGACTGTCTGGTAGTTCCGTTCACTATTTCAGACATGGAGATCTTACTGCACATTACAATAAATGCATGTGATGGTCTGGGTACTGTTGCATTTAGCAACAACGTTAGGGCTATTGCAAGAAAATTCTTTATATAAAGGAAAGCGGAGCAGAAGACACAAAAGTACTTGTAACCATCATTGGTTCTTGATCCTGCATGATTTCCCCTGCTGCTTTCTAACATACAAAAAG
Source organism: Fratercula arctica (assembly GCA_947846985.1). NCBI lineage: Eukaryota > Metazoa > Chordata > Aves > Charadriiformes > Alcidae > Fratercula > Fratercula arctica. The sequence goes on from CANTUZ010000001.1 coordinate 100,450,757, forward strand.
CAGCACACAGCTATAAAGACAAGCGTTTTAAGTGACTACAATTTACATTTACAAGATAATCCAGATTTTCTTGCTCTTCAGTTTAATTAAGTCAGTGTGTGTCCTAATATCCACAAGAGGTAATTTTAAACCAGAATCCAAGGTGCTGATTTTTACTGTCAAGTTAATTTATTTCAGCCTTACCAGCTGCCAAAAGAGCTTCTTGTCCAACTAACACAAGTCCAATATTATGATCTTTGCAGAACTGGGTAACAATAGTGTGATTGCTCACTAATACAGCTGAAAAGGAAAAGGAAATATAATTAAGTTACCACTGTAAAGCCTAAATAAGAGATGGGAGATGAGAATGGCATTGTTCTTCACCCTAAGTATGATTAAAATAATGAAACAGACCATGAAGGGCAAAGTAAAACAAACAATACAACAATGATAACAGAGTCCAAAAGGAACAGTGAACATTTCCAATTTGCACTACTGTTTTTAGTGCACATCTACTAACTTGCTAAATGTATTTTATTTGCTATATGTAATCAATATAAACTTTTAAAAGCTGCTTATCATAACAGAATAAAAACTTTAAAAAATAAAGCTGCAAGTTCATAGGGAAACTCAATTTCAACATGTGAGCAAAGATTTACTCAATGCCAGTGCATGATGTAGCTAAATTTAGCTGAGCAGTCTGGGCAGACACCAGAGAAGTTTCTATCCAGAAATTAATAACTTTGAGCCTTCTGTTCCTCTGTTACATTTTGCTGAAATTGGTGAGTGAATTCAAGCACAACAGTGGGAGAAAAGAGATGAGGTGTACAAATACACAGTCTCATACAAGCCTCACTATCTGAAGAAGCTATGCTGAAAATAGATATAGTATGATGTTTTATTAGTCAGTTCTAAAATTCAGAAACAAAACACACGGAAAAAAATAAATACATGCCTTACATAATTTGTGGTACCAGTAAAATAAAAGAATAATTGTTATCTCCTACTGACTCAACACAAATGTGGTCAGTTTTGTTTCAGTTCCAATGCCAATATTACTGATTACTTGGCACAATATTCTATTTTTTCCCCCTTTTTACCTGAATTTGAAATTTTTCCATTGTCAGCTGTCCCTGCGTTCCCTGGAGCAACAAACACATGTTTTACATGTGGAGACTGGGCCAATTTCCAAGCCAGCGCATGCTCTCTCCCTCCACTTCCAATCACAAGCACTCGATCAGCCATTAACCTGTGCAAATCCAGAATCATCATACATAGTACTATCGATTTATTTCACAAACCCATGTAAAAATAAGCAAAAATATATAAATTATATCTCTCACTTATAACTGGTAAATAATTTCAATCCAGTTTGTATTAGAAAGGTATCTATAAGACAACTGAACAAAGTGACTGTACCAGTAGTGTCACTGGATGGATGCATCATTCACATTTTGTTTAATTGGTTTAAATATTGACAACAGTGAAATCAGCAGGAATTTTTTCCACTTGTTTCAGCATAGTCAAGATTTCCTCTCTTAAGTATCCATGTTGAAATAATCTTGTTATGACTAGGTCTCATCAAGTCCTTTGCACAACTACTCAGGACGGGACAGAGCTTCATACAAATGCTCTAGGTAACTTACCAGATAAATAGATTTCAAACTGAACACTGTGGTCAATCTAGGAACTTTTATGAGTGTAAACATCTTCAGTAATAAATGGCAAAGGCAGTTTTCATAACAGATTTTATACTTGGACAATTGCTAAGAGGGTAACTTCCGCAGAACAGCATGCTCAATAAAAGAACAACTGTTAATTTCACTAGCACACTGACATTTAAAACAGTTCCTCAGTAATATTTCTAGGCAAATTAGTTTTGATTTATTTCAGAAATATTATCATACTCAACGTAGGTCACATCTGCGAACTTAATTTTTTCATATGTGCTGAATGTGGACAAATGTCAGATAGGACTAACACCCCAGAACATGACCTTTAAGGAAGACGCGAATGGCATAAACCAGTCCTTACCCAGGAAATAGATAATAAATTACAGACATAATAAAACACCGGATTTGCAAGCAACATGTCAGCAATCTTTTCCCAAGAAATCGTCACCATTGGTTTCAGTTCATTACACAGTTTCTGAAGGCAAACAGAAGCTAAATAGTGACACTGAAGTATAGTATTTCAGAAAAGATGTTCATAGAACTGTGATAAATCAGTTTCAAGTTTGTGAGACAGTATTAAGACACCTTAACCTAATATCAACAAAATAAAATTTAACTATATATATTTTTTCATAATTATTAAATTGTGTAAGTACTTCAAGTAACCTGTCTCTGGGGATTACAGACCGTTGTGGATTATCCAAGAGACTAATTTTACATTTTAGGTATTGCGCTCCAGGCATATAAACACAGAGCATACGCTTAATGCTCTGTCAATCACCAGACTGATTTCCTTGCAAAAGACTTTTCGAAGTCTTTATACTGTGTAACTATCCAACATGTCAGAATTTGTCTTTGCTTTTGTCACTGCTTGGCAAATAATTCTGAAATCATGAGGAAGTTGCTATGAAGTTAAAAGTAAAGGGTTACAACTGCTCTATCTCTAACAAAGACATCAACATGCTTTACAAAGCTTCATTAGGCACTATGGTACAAGAGTTATTAATAAAAAGCAAAGTTTTTTTTTAAAGTTAAATTAGTTTTTCCCTTAAATATAATTTCACAATTCATTGAAGTTTTCTAAGGCAGAATAAATTAAAGTTCCTGACTGGAACACAGCGAAACCAAGCAATGCCTCCTACCCTGTGGAAAAAATGCACGTTTCCATTCCACATCATGGTGATGACACTAAATACATTTTTTGCAAAGCAATTCAAAAGAGTTCTGGAAGAAAACAAAGCTGGTAAGACACCTGGTCCTAGAGGAAAGGCTGTAGAGAGGGACATCTCACTTGAATTGTCTTCCCTTACCGTGTCAGACCCTGCTGTTTGTCCACACAAAAGGCTGAGGAGTCCTCCAGATGGATTTGAGTTCTTCCTTCAGCTCCTGCTTCAGACCCCAACAATTTCTGATCTCCTAAAGGTAAGGATATGGGTGAGAGGGTGCAAGAAGCAGACAGACCTGCATGCTTCCCTGTCACCTTTTATCCTCCTATTTAACAGGAGGATCGCCAGCAGCCCTTAATGCCACCACCCTTCGAAACAGACCTCCCTACAGACTTCGGCAGCATGGACCATTCTCCTCTCTTTCCTTTTTCCCTTAGCTAACAACAAAAACAACTCCTCCCCACCAATCAGTCCTACAATGTTAATAGTATTCAACCCTAGGGGGAAAAAAAAAGAAGCACAATGTGGTATCTAAAAGTTGAGATCATTGCTCAGGTCCCATGTTAAGAGCAATTTTATATCCTCTGACAAGTAAAGAATCTCAAAGACTTGTAAAAATAAAACATAGCTTTCATGGTCTACAGCTAAACAAAAACCACTCAGTTAAAACCTGCTCATGTAACTCCCAGAGACCTTTGTAATGGAACATATCCTTAGATGTATATATAAAGGTTATTTTAATATCTAGTGCACATTGGAATTGTGACGCCCTTAATTACTACCATTTTTACCTTTTGAAGAAATTTAATACTAGCAGTGCCAGAGATACAATGTATAATAGGTGTTATTTTATTCTGGATTGGTTCCTACACCATCCTCTTCAACAGCCTAATCCTTTCATGATAGCATCTAAAATCATTCGGCTAACATTTAGCAAGCTTGCAATGCTACCACTCTTCACTGAAAACAAGATTAATTTATCCCAACATAGCACTGCGCAGTATCTGTGTGTCTTAAAGTCAGGCAAAAAGAAATTAAAAATGGTTCCAGTGGTGTGAAAGAAATGGCCTGTGTTTCTGTTAATATATTTTTTTAAGGAAATCTGCAAAGTTTGTTTAAAGATTCTACGGAATTAACTGTTTGTGTACTGCTAGACAGAGGCTGTACTGGAACCTCCCAGTTTAAAGAGACATGTCTGCTACAAGTCTTAAGCATCACTTACCTATAGACTGCCTTAGATTTGCAAACTCACAGTTTCACATTTTCTAGCCATGACTGAAGAGCAAACCACGACAAGGAAAGAAGAGTCCTATTTCTTGCAAGACAAAACAAGAATAAATTTTCCTCTCTTTTGCAAAAGTTTTTGGAATTTTTTTCTTATAGTCTGTAGGCTGTGACAATTCAGGTCAGAAACAGAATTTATGCAGCCCTGAAACGTCTCTCTGCTACATGACTGGCCAGAAGAAGATAATTTAAACTTGCATTAATTCCAACAGGTCAATTTGTATTACAATTATTTAATCAAATTGTTTTCTTACATGATGAAGTGAATATGCAGCAGAGAAAAACAATATACACGTACATTTCCAATACAAAATTCTGACTTTTACAGAAAGCGAATTTGAAATTTAAAAAAATACAGCAAATCATTACCTAATGAATAGAAAAGCTCTCTGAAATGATGTATTTTAGTGTTGGTTATTCACCAAGATAGCATACTGGCACAGCTGTTAACAGCATGAGCTGTCAAGAGTATAATGCTGAAAGCTGTAAAATGAAGTAGTTTGCTCTACGTGGTTGCTGGTTCCTTTCAGACATCAATGCCACCGTTTCACTGGCTGGATATGCAGCATGCTCAATCACACCCTGATGTCAAAAGAATATGCTTTAAAAGTTGCATAAATGCTTTCTATAAAATTGTAATAGAACTTTGATTGAACTTTAACTGAATTCCTGAAATTAAAACTTAATTGGGCCTTTTGCACTTGGATTAGATGGAGAAGCAATTAACCGAAACTTAGATCAAAGAAAATGAATTGCTGAAGGATTACTCTATCAAGAGCTTACTGAAGGTGAACAAGGCCCATGGAGGGAGTACATACCCGGTCTGTGATCTAAGTATGGGATGATAAGACGTAGAGTCTTTGGAATAGTCTAGATAACAGTGTGTAAGAGAAGAGCCTTAGGAGGTTGTAATACTAAAATGCACAACCTCTTGTAAATAATGAGCACGATAATTAAGGGCAACTCCCAAAATGTTTCAAACATTAACTTGAATGCGTATGTACGATGAGGGATGGTACAGGAACTGTAGCTCACCCATCAGCTCTACCTTATCACTATAAATATTGAACTGTCAGAAATGTGTGGCATGCTGGCTGCTGTTAGATGCCTGGCACCTGATTCTGCAGACTTGCAATAAAGACAAATATTTCAACTCAGTGTGTTGATTGGTTTTTGCATACCAGGTGAAGAACTCTTATTTAGGGACAACAACGCCATTAGGTACCATTAATAAAAACCACAGCATTATTGTTTGTTTGTTTTTTAATAATAGTTGCTGGTGCTTGGAGACAGAACAAATGATTTGTCTTCCATCTGCTGGGCCTGCATCTGGGTCCTCCTCTCCAGGCTGAGAACCGCTTTTTGGCTTCGTGTTTCTTTAGCTGAAGTTGCCATTCCCTGACAGCCAGCTGATGCCATGCAGGGAGGCTGCAGAAAAACCGAACAGGCATTACCTGCCCTGCAGCAACACAGCAGAGGCTGGGAGCTCTGGGTCGCTACAGGTCTGGCACTGCCTTTTTGAGTGAGGCCAGTGAATGCCAGCTTACCCCGCTGCTTAACACAGCTGCTCAGAGGCCTTCAGAGCATTTTGACAACCATGTTATCGGCAAGGAGAACGCAGTGAGAGCCCAAGCCTTTGTCAGGTGAAAGCTGCAGGGGAAGCTGTGTCACAAGCCTGTGAAAAAGCAGGGGAACTTTTCCTCTAATAAGGTGGAATTCACTCAGGAGAACGAAGGCTAAAAAGGAGTTAAGGTCTACATGTATAAGCGTACATATAAAAAAAGAATAACAGAATCATACCATGGTTTAGGTTGGAAGGGACCTTAAAGATGATCTAGTTCCACCCCCCTGCCCTGGGCAGGGACACCTCCCACTAGACCAGGCTGCTCAAAGCCCCATCCAGCCTGGCCTTGAACACTCCAGGGATGGGGCGGCCACAGCTTCCCTGGGCAACATGTTCCAGTGTCTCACCAACCTCACAGTGAAAAATCTCTTCCTAACATCTAATCTAAATCTACCCTCTTCCAGTTTGAAGCCATTACCCCTCGTCCTATCATTACACACCCTTTTAAAAAGTCCCTCCCCAGCTTTCCTGTAGGCCCCCTTCAGGTACTGTAAGGCCGCAATAAGGTCTCCCCGGAGCCTTCTCTTCTCCAGGCTGAACAACCCCAACGCTCTCAGCCTGTCCTCACAGGAGAGATCACTATTTTTCATAGTAAAAGCCGTCCCTTCCACACACCCTCACCGAGGTCCGCTGGCGCCACAGCCCCGCCACCATTTTGGACGCCGCTGGGCCGCGCACCGCCACCCTGCCGCGGCCGCCCGCGGGCCCCCCCCTCCGCACTGCGCATGCGCCAGCCGCCCGGCCCGCCACCGCCACCCGCGCAGGCGCCCTGGTAACCCGCCCCTCCCGCTTCTCCCGACTGGCGGTTACGGCAGGCCTGGGGCTCCCTCCGCTGGCGAGCGGCGCGGGGGCGGACCGGCCTTCCCACCCGCACATGCGCCCCCGCTCGGGCGCTCCTCCTGCCGTTAGGAGACGTCCTTGAGCGAAGGGTAAAAGCAGTCGCCCTTCCTCTTCCTCCTCCGTCGCTGGCTCTTGCCGCGCCCCCTCGGGCCTACCTCGCTGTGCGGGAGGGGGAAGGGCGGGCGGCGGCAGGGAGCAGGTGAGGCGGGGGGCAGTGGGCGGCAGGGCTCGGGGCGAAATAGAGCGTGTCATGGTGCGGGGAGTCGTTCCCCCCCCCCCCCTCAGCCCCATAGAACGGCCGTTAAGCGAGGCGGGGGGGGGGGGCGGGATGCCGGTGACTGCGTTCCTCAGCCCTCCTGTGGCACATCGCCTCAGGGGCGGGAGCTCCTCCTTGTCCCCGCAGCCCGCGCGGGGCGGCGGTTGCGGGGTAGCCGTTGGGGCTGTAACGGCAGTTGGGGTCCGCGGAGGGGAAGGCTGACTCGTCCGCCAGGCCCAGCGTGTGGGGGGGAGGACGGTACGGGGGCCTTGTCCTCCCCGTTTTTACCGAGCCCCAGCGGGTAGAGCCGAAGTCAAACGCCTGGGGAATAACACACACACACGCACACCCGGCATCCTTCGGTGCCGTGGGGTGAGAGTCATACCTAGCGCTCGATACAGTTTTTTTTAAGCACAAATACATTAAAGTCAACTCTACAGAACTATGAGAGTGTCTGTTTCCAGTTAGCATGTTGAATTTCAAGAGTGTATTCCTTGATCTTTCTGTTTGAGTATTAGTTATTTGGAGTTTTGTGGCCATATGGAACTAAATTAGTATTTTTGCCAACCACCTAGAAGGAAAGAAATACTCTATATCATAAACTAAACAACAACAACAAAAAAAAAACCCTACATAAAATACTGGTAAGGTCCATTATAAGTACCACAAGCTGATGATTTAATACCTTACCTGGATCAAAATCAACTGAAAACATTAAGAATTGATCCAATCTTACATCCAGTCCCAAGCACATCTACTTTTCCGTCTCTTTTCAGGTGGGTTAGTGTGGAAGGGCAGTTGGGTATGTGCAGAACATATAAGCACTGTTTATTCCTTAACCTTGATTTAACCTAGTTTTATGTTTGGAAAGGAAGTCAGCAAAGGCTTTGTTGCAGTCACCGATGAATCTGCAAAAGGAGATAATCTTGAGTGCCGTGTATGTGGCATTTGTCGTAGGATTTTCATTAATAAAGAAAAATCAGCTGATGTGTAAACTGTGTGTGCAGTTTGTATGATATTTTTCTACTTTTGATTTTACGGGAAGACTTAACGTTGTTTGCTGAAGGTGTTCCTTTTGCTGTTTCCCAGAATAATTCAGAAGCACTGATATTCCTGACAGAATGAGATACTGTCTGCTATTGATCTGTTCTGAGTTCCACATTTATAACTTTACCTGGCACAAATGAAGGAGATTGGCCACTAGGATGTGAGAGCCCGGCTGGGATACAAGAGTTAATCTAAATGAATCTATAGAGTGCTGCTTCAGTTATTGCTGTGAAATACCGGAAGGGTACTGTAATGAAATCATTCAAGAATGCACCAAGTAGTAGATCTTCAGGAACTGATGTATGTGAATAGAAAATTCAGTTAATGGCTGAATGTCATTGTATAGAGGAAAAGGGATAGATTTGTTTCAGTAGAATTACTGCTCAATATAAAGCATATTTCCAGTTTACATTGCACTGAGTTTGCAGAAAGGCAATAAAGCTTTGGCCTTTTGGGAATTCTGCAGTGCAAAAAACCCTATCCTACTGTTGCTATACCAGGAGGAAACTATACTGTGAATTAATTTTCATTTACATTGTAATACTACTACTAAAATAGTAATTAATAAGAAATGCAGATTTCTATATTAGCCTGAAAAAGAAAATAACATTGTATTCTACCCTGAAATTTTGTAGGGATTTCTTTAAATAATATAACAAGTTAAAGGTAAGATTTAAATCATGTAAGTTCTTTTGAAAACCATGTTTAACACAATTTTTATAAAACTGTGTTTATAGGTCATTGTTTATAATGTAGCTGCATCTGAAGAAATTTAAAGTGGCTTTGTGTCATGCTGACTAACAACATAGGGCATCATTTAATGGTACGTCAAGCAATGATTCCGAGAAACCTGAAGCCGTTTCCCTACATTTGTGGCAGCAGAATGTTGTCGGGTTACAAACCAAAAAGGAACATCAAGGACTCTTACAAAATTCTAGAGCTTGAGGAAGGTTGTTCCCTTGATGATATCAGAAACTCGTATCGAAGTCTTGCCAAAAAATACCATCCAGACAGCGGTTCTGCCACAGCTGATTCCGAAGCATTTATGAAAGTAGAAGAAGCATACAGAGTCGTGCTGAGCGATGTGACGACCAAAAAGAAATCAAATGAGAACAATGAGGAGGAGGAAGACCAGTTCAAACCAAAAGCACCGCAGCATAGACACTACTTGAGTTTCGAAGGCGTTGGTTTTGGGACCCCAAGCCAAAGAGAAAAGCAATATATGCAGTTCCGAGTAGACCGTGCTACTGAGCAAGTGTTGGAGTACCGGAAGCAGAGACTTGAAAGCCAGTATGCTGGGACTGACCTAATGAAAGCCAAAGATGTGAGGGAGAGCAAAAAGGTGAAAATAACGCAGGCGGTTGAACGGTTGGTTGAGGACCTCATCCAAGAATCAATGGCGAAAGGAGACTTTGACAACCTCAGTGGCAAAGGAAAACCTTTGCAGAAATTTTCCGACTGTCCACATATCGACCCCATGACTCACAACTTGAACAGGATTCTGATAGACAATGGGTACCAGCCAGAGTGGATCCTGTTGCAGAAAGAAATACGTGAAACTATTGAGCGGTTACGGAAGAATATAGTGGCATCTAGAAGTCAGCTTGGAGGGCCAATGACACCGTACAGGCAAAAGCAATGGAATCGTATTTGTGAGCAATTTATAGAAGATATCAGGAAACTAAACAAAAGAATTGACAACTTTAATTTAGTCGTTCCTATTCTGAGCAGACAAATGGTGCACTTCAGTGCAGACAAAGAAATTGTTCGGGCACAAAAGACTTACGAAGCTTTGATGGAAAACAGAGAGGCTTCTAATTCAGACACAAAGGAAAATGAAGTGGAAAATGTTAAAAGGTTTGGGTGGAAGTCTTCTCTATTTAAGTGGTTAAACCTACATTGAAATAAGATAATACTAATTCATCTGTCTTGTCAAAATTTTGAATGCACTTTATTAATGAAACTTGTAGCACTAGAGAAATTTCAGGTACACTGAAGATGTAAAATCCAGCTGTCCACTGTTACACCAGTTAAAAGGAATTGGGTTGTCTGATGTGCATTTGCAAGTGCTTAATGGATTTATTTGTGAATGTTGTTAAGAAACAAATAAATTCAGTTATCCTCTTGCAGTTCAATTTACTTCTGCATAAATCAAAATTAACGCTTCACTTTAGCATAGAGTTTAATCACTTAGAGTCTGTTATCTCTTCAAAAGTTGAAACTGAGGCTTAAGAAAAACATGTTAAGGACAAAGTGGAAGTAAAAGTCTCGCTGTGCCCTGTTAGTTCAACCTTTATCCTTTCTTATTTAAATGCTTACAGCTCATAAATTATTTCATGCTTTTTCTAAAAAGTGCATTTATCTCTTCAAGGTTAAATGGGAATGAAGGGAGGGTTCTGGATGTGTGGACTTGGACTGTACATTCTGCAGAAGATCCATTTTTGCATCTGGCTTTTAACGCACAAGGAGGTCTCAGAAAGCATCCGAGCAAATAAGGAAGACTGACCAAAACTGTAGCCCAGTCACAGGGCTTTTGGAGGCAAGAGGAGAATGGAATATTAATTTTCAAAAGTAATTGCACCATTTAAATATCTTAGAATATTGGTATTAAATAACTTATTGTGAAATACTGCTGTACTATTAAGGTTTCTGGGCAATGGCTTGGAAGAATCTCCATGATGCCAAAGATTTATTTACCTTCAGTAACGCCTCAGCTCCCCCACACAATCTGATTTTCCTGGGGGACTTTGCCTTTGAAAAGGTGCCACTGGATATATCCCTTTCTGTGTGGACCCCCTTCCTCACTGATGCCCCCGTAACTCAGACTGTCGCTGTCTCTGCACGTGCAGGAGTTGTGCTGTGCCCTGCCAGTCTGTGGGAAGGTGTCCCACAGGCTCTGGTGTGCCATGGGAGGGGGATTTCCACTCTTCAGGAGTTTCAGAAATGGAAGCTAGATGATGGTGGCAACCACCGTCCTTCGGCAGATGACCCAGCAGCAGCAGAGGCTGGGTTTATGGGTTTGCTTTTTGTGCAGATAATGCTGCATGTGCTCCTTTTGATCTCCGTGCTCTTGCTCAGATAGATAAAGTCTTAACGTGCAGGCAGAACATTATTTATGTTTGTTGGCAGAATGGGTTAATTGAAGTATCATTTGTCAGAGGGTATTATATAATCTAGTAATACAGTTGAATATAATGTATATATTGGTAAACACTATAGGTTTTACCTATCACTGAGCTTTCAAGCCTCTGTGATATGGCAAATAAGTAATAATGGCAAGGTGTTTGTCATGTTTTAGAGAATAGGGCTAATCTCAGCTTCCTTTTTGTGGGAATTAAGGTGGTAAAAGTGAGAAGAATGGCATTATGTGCAGACCGATCTGTTGCCCCTAGGTCATGCCGCTGGGGTGCTTGTGCTGTGCCCTGCCCTGGTGTTAGCTGAAAGGGTTAGATCGTGGCTATTAGTTCCTTTCTGCCGAGATTCAGTTAGGAGGCAGAGGTATATTACTAGTGCATGGGTCAGTTGGGCCAGCCAGTAATTAGTGTCATCTTCAGTGGCTCCCCAAGTTTGCAAAGATGTTAAGACATAATGGGTGTCTTGCAGACACAGGAGTTAAGTCCTCAATAGTAGTGAAGTGGGAACAAAATGTGTGTGTGGTCTTGATCTGCCATATAAGAAGACCCAGTCTAAATGCTTGGGAAGAAAAATCAGGTTCCATGGCAGTCCTCTGTTTCTGGGGTCTCAGTAAGAGCTCAAATTGCTGTCCTTTCCTTTGATATGATTAATTGAGATCGTGGCGTTAGACCAGGCAATAGCAGGAGACTTTGGCCTCATAAGCTCTTCACTTGTTTTAGCAGCTGCATGTATGAATGTCTGTTTATTTCAATAACTTATCTATGTATTCTTGCTTTTAATGACAACTGTAAATTAAGTATACTTTTATGGAAGTCCTTTGACATAGTACTCTTAAAAAGATCAGATTTTGATTCTCATTATGATCTACAGGAATTGGATCTGCGTGGCTGTTTAATTCAGTGACAGATTTAAAAAGAACTAATTGCAAATCAAATTCATTGCACAAGAGTAAATAGAAACCAGATTGCAGTAAATCCAGCTTTGATGGAATCCACTTTGGCTCACAATGAAGATAAGTATCATCAGTTTAAATGTTTAAAGTTGCAGGAATGGATGAGTCATCATAGCGAGTGATTTTTATGTTCCTTTTAAAACTCCTTGGTTTTAAATGGAGTAGATGAGACCTGACTCTCAGCACTTTAAATCAGCCTTATACGGTTGTCATGACATATTGCCAGGCACAAAAACCCACTTCTTCAACAACGACAGCAATGATGATGAGAAAATAATTTAAGTTTTTATTTTCCCCAGGTGTGTGGAGGAGTATATTTTTGCAAGGCTGGTCTATTTTTTTGTTGCTCTGAGCTCACAAAATCTTAAGAGCAGTATTCAGTCAGTACTTCTAGAACAAGTAATGCCAAGTACTGCGTACAAATTGAAAGAACCCAGAAGAGGATGGCCTTCAGAAGTAATTTTGTCTGACACTAGACTGTTAATTTGAATTTGATGACTGTTACCTTATTGCTGACCTCAAAAGGATGGAATAATTGCTGATTCCAGACACAAATACATGTTGCTTATTCCCAGAAGTCCCTATGTGTTGGTCTAATTACTGCATGGCTTGTGGCTTGAAAGGCTTATGTAGATGACATCTTACTATGAAGACAAAATATTATTGTTATTAATTATTAGGATATACTAATAGAGGTATCAGTTTTTCTCAGTGTAAGGAATCTGTTTCTTGCCCAACAGTCTGATGGCTCTTGCAAGCACTATTAGCAAGCAATACAATTATACATGTTGGTGCTTTCCAATAAAAGGAAAAGACACACAGCTGTAGGCTATAGAATCATGGAATGGTTCGGGTTGGAAGGGACCTTAAAGATCATCTAGTTCCAACAGGGACACCTCCCACTAGACCAGGCTGCTCAAAGCCCCATCCAGCCTGGCCTTTAACACCTCCAGGGGAGGGGCAGCCACAACTTCTCTGGGCAACCTGTTCCAGTGTCTCACCACCCTCATTGTAAAGTTCTTCCTAATATCTAATCTAAACCTCCCCTTTCTCAGTTTAAAACTGTTACCCCTTGTCCTGTCACTACGCTCCCTGGCAAAGAGTCCCTCCCCATCCTTCCTGTAGGCCCCCTTTAGGTACTGGAAGGCTGCTATAAGGTCTCCCCGGAGCCTTCTCTTCTCCAGGCTGAACAACCCCAACTCTCTCAGCCTGTCCTCGTAGCAGAGGTGCTCCAGCCTTCTCATTGTCTTCCTGGCCCTCCTTTGGACTCGCTTCAATAGGTCCATGTCCTTCTTGTGCTGAGGACTCACTGCAAAGCTGGACACAGTGCTCCAGGTGGGGTCTCACGAGGGCAGAGTCTGAAGTAAAGTCTCAGGCTGTCTTATAAACTGAAGAGTTTCTGCATATGCCGTAAATGTTCAGGCTGCTGAGTATCATTCTGTTCCGGAGTAATAACAGCTCTCGGGATACAGGTGGAGTTATGGATAAGGCTCGAAGGAGAAGGAGTAAAAGGAGAAGCAAGCGCAGGGCATGCTGTAAGGGACAAAGACAAGTGGTAAACCTTTATTAGTTGGAGAAGCTGCCACTGCAGAGGAGAAGGGGGTGTGTGGTGTCTCCCTCGAAGCTGTTGTGTTTCCCTGGGTGTGGTGACCACATGGTTTACCTTCCTATAGCTGAGCTCAGCCGGTGAGCAAACAGAAAGGTGTGTGTGCACGCATGGAGGTGTGAGGGGTGATAGGAAGGGCCTGGAAAGGAGAGAGGAGATTTAGGGGAAAGCAAAGTGTGTAATGCTTCCAGGTGAGGGTGAGAAGTTGGTGGCACACATATTTACAGGAATTAAAGTTGGTGAGTGGACACATGTGAATTACTATCAAAAAAGGCTATGGTCCTCTTCAATGAGTAGCAACTTTTTCTTTATGGTATGGTGCTGAGCATCATGAGTAAGAAACCACCATTGCTATTGATCCACTCTGCAGTGGATAACCTCTTCCCTGGGCCAGATAAAATGAGAAAGGAGAAGCTACTTCAGGAGAAGACCATGGCTCAGCTCCAGAGCTGGTGGAACTGCCTTGCCATAGGGCAGAAAGCAGGATGTATGAGAACCATCTTCTATAGATTTTATTAGACTTCCATGCAGAAACGGGGAATGGCCTACCCAAGGATGTTGTGGTCATGGAAACAGGCGTATAGAACACAGTGAGCATGTATAACTGAAGGAAAAAAGGAGGGTAATGGAGAGTAGACGACTTTGGGTACAACTTCTAAATTTGAGTAGGATTTCATGGGGTCACAACTTAACTGCGGTTTGAAGAGAATGTTCTGTTGCCATTTGGTTGCCTCTTTATGGGCCTGTCTCATAGCGACAGTGCTCCTTTTCTGCCTTAGGGCCCCGTGTTCCTCTGCATGAGCTGTCTCCTTGGAATGCCTTCCTCTTTTTGTTTGGTTTCGCTCTCAGATTTCTACTTCTCACTTTTCACAGGGTGACTCTGCTTTTTTTTTAATGTTATCTGAACGTGAATGTTCAAGACCGGCCGCTTACTAACTTCAGTACTTAGATTCATCTGCAGTGTTTTGGCATAATATGTCTAAAATCTTGACATCCAATCTTTTGTAATTCTGTATTTTCTGAGGAGATGGTGCTTCCTGGGGGTGCCTGCGGTTCTCGGGCAAGGGATGGTCTGGAAAGCCAGAAATCGAGAAGTGAATCCCGTCTGTGGGAAGCGCGAACGGAGTCCAGTGAGGGTCAGAAATTTGGGGTCAAATGGCACGCTCAAAGCCACGTCTCAGCCCGACGCCTATTCACGGCCGTTTCGCAACCGAAACGTTCCGAAAGGCTTTCCCGGGAGAGATCCCGGGAGAGATGCCGGGACGAGCAGCGGAGGGTGGGGAGAGGTGGGCGGGGCCATACGGAGCTACGCCCTCCCCTGACCCCGCCCCCGCCGCGGCCTCCCCCTCCCTGGAAGACAAGGGGCGGGGCTTGCGCCGGCCCGTCCTGCCGCCGCTAGCTGGCGTGGGCGGCCGCCTCGGCCAATCGTGGCGCCCCTTTCCTCACCCGGCCTCCGGTGACGCGGCAGCGCTGGCTTCCGATTGGCGGGCGGCCGCGTCGCTCGCGGGTCTCAGCCTCCCCCCTCTCCCCCCCCCACCTCTCACCCCCGCTCCCGGCAGGCGGAAGAGTCTCGCCCAGGACGGGGGGTACGTGCGGCCAGCGCCGATGGGGGCGAGGGGCGGCGGGGCAGGGGACGGCCGCGGCCGGGGGGGACAGGAGGCGGGGGGGTAGTGTGGGACAACTGCGTCCGGCGGCAGCGCGCGCCCGCCCGCCTCCAACGGCCCTCGCGCGCCCCGGTGGCCCGGAGCCGCCTCCCCTCGCCAGGCCGCGGGGGACCCTCCGCTGCCCTCTCCGCCCCGGCGAGCGGCGGCTCTTCCCTTCGCTCGCCCTCGGAGCCTGGGGCGGCTGCCTCGGTCCCGGCCCGGTGCCCTCCAGGCACCCCTAGGTGCTGGCTGGGGGCAGCGCGAAGGGGCGCGGGGCGGGGGGGCGCTGCCCTGCCCGCCGGCCGGAGCCGTGACCTTCCGCCGTAGCGCGGCCGCGGGAAGCGTCGGGCCTGTCTGTCCTCGGGGGGCGAGGCGGCGGGGTTCGTCCCGACCCGCCGTAGGGTCACGGCCGGGTCTTTGTCAGGTTGCCGTTATCCCCGCCCGGCAGCGGAGGCGGTGGGACTGAGCAGAAAGTTTGAGCTCCGTAGATGAAATTTTCTTTAAAAATGTATTTTTTTTTTTTTTTTCTAAGTAATGCTGCCCTCAGCGTAACAATTACTGCCAGGACTTTGATTGCTGCTTTGGGATTCTGCCTCGTATCGCCCCGTCATGGCTTGAGCCCATTAAATAAACATTGATGCACGTAATAGACTCTCGTGAGCTAAAATAGGCCCGTGGTTAATTGCAGGATTGATCTTTTTTTCCTGCCTCTCTCAAGTCCTCAAACTTTAATAGCACGCTCAGAGAGTACTTGCTGTAGACAGCAGTCGTGTTGCTCTGGGGCTGAGCATCACACAGATTCATGTAAGGTTTCTGTTTAATAATTTTTCCACATAGCCTTATTTTGTGTAAGTTCATTTAAAGGTTTCTTTCTGTTCTCCTTCCGTCTTTCTGTAATACTTAAAAACTAGACAATAAAGTATAGGGCTATGGTATATGGGAAACTGAAAGTGAAACTGCATGTAATTGCTGAAATGAGTGAGTAGTATAAAGACCCTCCTTAAAAAAAAATAGTGGACTTGATAGAAATGTTCACATAAGCTCTTTACAGCCACTGTACCTTTTCATAGCATGTGCGTATGGGGAAAGTATGTAACTTAAAGCATATTCTGATTGGTTGCTTGTGGAAGGTGCTGCTTTCTTTGAGGAAAATGTGTTTTTCTTATTGACTTTAAATTTCTTTTCTTCCTTCTGTCTGTCTTTTGCTTTCTTGTTTGGAAATAGGAGGACCCGTTCATTGCTAACCTGACAGTACTCCAGGGCCCTTGCGCAGCTGAAGACAGTTTTCTTTGTGCAGGATTTTTGTATTTTCTTGCAACTGCTTTAATATTTTGTTCAAGTAATGAATTCATTTTGGGAGAGAGACAAAGTGATTTTCAGATGAAAATTTTGAGCTCCGGTTCCTGTGTTTTCATTTCACTTAATTTGTCTGAATAGTATACTAGCTGTTTTTATCTGAGTGCTAGTGTCTACCAAGTACTATTTTTACAGTGAGTATAACTGTCCTTGTTAGTTCTTCAGTCACCAGTTTGTTCTTGCAAGTCTTCTTGTGTTTCCGTTTATTGGACTTGAGTGAGAAATGTTTCCTGAGGACAGTGGGAGAACCTGTCTGCCCTTGGAAAAGGGGAGGAGACAGACTGTAGGAAGGGCATTGAAGGACAGCTAATGCAAAGGGGTTTACCTGTTTCCTTGGTGTGAACTATGTGGATGTAAAAGTTTAAACCAAGAGAGTGAGTTTTGTACCTTTATTCAGGTAAGAAAGTCCAGCTGAAAGCATCTGTCTTCATCAGAGTTTTCTGTCTTTGTAGTAGGATACATTTGGGCTGAAGCCTGTATATGTATCAATATTAACCCATATGAGGATAAACTTTAGCCTAGCTCTGGTGGTCTCGGTGGAGACTCAGCTTTGCAATGTCACTGGTCTTTCATAGTTTAAATATATCTTGTTATTGTCTTCCTTCTTTGCTAGGGTGTTGAAAACTACACACATATGGAACATTATCATAGAATCACAGAATGGGTTGGAAAGGACCTTCAAAGAATATCTAGTCCCATCCCCCTGCCATGGATAGGGATGTCTTTCACTGGATCAGGTTGCTCAAAGCCCCATCCAGCCTATCCTTGAACACTTCCAGGGATGGGGCATCAACGGCTTCTCTGAGCAACCTGTTCCAATGTCTCACTACCCTCGCAGTACAGAATTTCTTCCTTATGTCCAACTTCTTTCAGTTTAAAACTGCTGCCCCTTGTCCTGTCGCTACAGGCCTTGGTAAAAAGTGTCTCTCCATGTATCTTATAAGCCCCCTTTAAGTACTGAAAGGCTGCAGTAAGGTCTCCCTGGATCCTTCTCTTCTCCAGGCTGAACAACCCCAACTCCCTCAGCCTGTCTTCACAGGAGAGGTGTTCTGGCCTTCCAAATGGGAGGCCCCCATTTTTGTGTCTTTCCTCTGGACCCACTCTAACAGGTCTGTGTCTGTCTTGTGCTGGGGACCACAAAGCTGGAGGTGGTACTGCAGGTGAGGTCTCACAGAGTGGAGCAGAGCAGGAGAATCACCTCCCTCCACCTGCTTCTTGTTATGCAGCCCAGGATATGACCGGCTTTCTGGGTTGCAAGCATACATTGCTGGCTTGTGTCCTTTTTTTTTTTTCCACGGGGCCGCTCTCATTCCATTCATGTCCGAGTCTGTATTGATACTGAGGATCGCCCCAACCCAGGTGCAGGACCTTGTACTTCACCTTGTTGAACTTCATGAGGCTGGCATGAGCCCACTCCTCAAGCCTGTCAGGGTCCCTCTGGATGGTGTCTCTTCCCTCCAGCATATCAGTGTACCCTTTTCCTCTAGTGTATTAAAACCAGTATTGTATAATAGCTAGGTGGTTATTTAAGTTGTGAGAGGGTGGCCAACCTGTTGCATTTGGGTTGGCTTTGTACTGACCATCCTTCCAGTAAGTCTGATAGGCACTATGCTTACCTTTTAAATGAAAGCACATGAAAGTAGTTGGTTGGACTGTAGGCCGGATTAATTGTTCTGGCATCCTACAGTTTGCTTTCTCCTGTCCTTTTTTATGGAAACCCCACAGCCCTTATTTGTCCTGCCCTCTACATGCGGGTGCCCTCAATCAGGTGTGCATTTGATCAGAGATGGCATTGTCCTTTCACAAAGAGAGGAATATCCACACGTTGGTCACAGAATGTAGGCACTTTCAGTAATGCTGTGAGAGATGGTGTGTCACTGCTTTTTAGTTAGGTGTCTGTGAAGTCTGTATGCATATGGGGCTATGTCAGTAGTGGGAGAAATGTTTAATTGTTTTTACTGTTAAGTAGGGCTCTCTTGAAATACCTGTATGAAAGACTCCTTGCAGAATTCTGAATGGCATCAGTTAATGCTTGGATCATCTTCAAAAAAGGGCAGTGGCACCTCTGTTTCCTTTTAGTGCTGATTGTATTCTTGCATGCCTGCTCTAGCACTAAGCTGTCTTTGTGAAATCAAAGCTATGTTCTGGCATTAGACTTATGTAGAAATAATTCTAGACTTCTTGTCTGTGTTCTGTTGCAGATTCTCTGCACCTTGTTTCTCCACATTTGTGTCTTATTCCAGTGAAACAGGAGAATTGTGTTGTCAGTTAGTAGTCTGCTGTAGAAAGTCAACTTTTTCTAGCCTCCCTAGCTTCACCCCTTTGTCACTAATGCAGTTGTGAAAACTCCATTTCATATCCAGTAACAATTAAGTATTGTGAGAGATTTTCGTCTTGGATTTTTGAACTGAGCAAAATGCCTCTAGTTTGTCACATAATATTGAAAAAAACACTTCATTATTAAGACATCTTTGTGCAATGTATGGTATCATAACTGACTCCTATCATTACTGACTTTGCAAAGTTGAAAGTGTTTTACTAGGATAAATACTGCTTAGTTTTTGGATTGGAAGTTGGCTTAATTATATTATCTGGCAAAACAAACTATATATCTCCTTTAAATCATAGAAGGGAATGAATTTTTTCATTTTGTTTCAGCCTTTTGAACTAGAGCCGTTTTGCAGCAGTAAGAAGATTTCTTTCATTAAGTAATCCGAGAATTTGACAGGCTATTTCTTAAGTATCACAGAAGTATTGAGGTTGGAAGGCACCTCTGAAGGTCATCTGGTCCAACCCCCCATCTCAAGCAGGGCCACCCAGACCCAGTTGCCCAGATGGCTTTTCAATATCTCCAGGGATGGACACTCCACAACCTCTCTGGGTAACCTGTGCCAGTGCTCGATCACTCTCACAGTAAAAAAGTGTTTTCTGATGTTCAGAGGGAACCTTCTGTGTTTCAGTTTGTGTCTGTTGCCTCTGGTCCTGTCAGTGGGCGCCACTGAAAAGAGCCTGGCTCCGTCCTCTTTGCACCCTCCCTTCAGGTATTTCTATACATTGATGAGTTTCCCCTGAGCCTTCTCTTTTCCAGGCTGAACAGTCCCAGCTCTCCCAGCCTTTCCTCACAGGAGAGATGCTCCAGTCCCTTCATCATCTTTGTGGGCCTCCACTGGGCTCTCTCCAGTGTGTCCCTATCTCTCTTGTACTGGGAAGCCCAGACCTGGACACAGTGCTCCAGGTGTGGCCTCACCAGGGCTGAGTAGAAGGGAAGGATCACCTCCCTCAGCATGTTGGCAACATTCCTCCTAGTGCAGCCCAGGATACCATTCACCTTCTTTGCTACAAGGGCACATCACTGGCTCATGTTCAACTTGGTGTCCACCAGGACCCCTGGGTCATTTTCTGCCAAGCTGCTTGCCAGTTGGGTGGCCCCCAGCACATTCTGGTGTGTGGGGTTGTTCCTCCCTAGGTGCAAGCCTGGGTGATTCCTCTTGTTGAACTTCACAAGGTTTCTGTCAGCACATTTCTCCAGCCTGTCGAGGTACTTCTGGATGGCATCCAAGTAGAGGGTGAAAAACTATTTCTCTTGTTGTTGACATATCTGAAATAATTTTTTCTAGTGCCTTTTCTTGACCTGCTTTAGAACTTTACATTATGTAGAACTTTACATTATGTTTGAAGGAGGTGATTTTATTTAGGTATGTTAATACTATTTAAATGATCCATTATGGGGAAAAAAATTCCAAAGGATAATATAGCTCTGAAGAAATGCAGCTTCACTCATTCTGAAAATCATTCTGAAAATCACTGAAAGTGTATTTGCAGGCAAGGTTTTGACATAGATTTGACATAGCCACCCTTGTGTTCAGTGGGGAGAAGAAATAGCGTGGCATGTTTTTTATCGGTTTACTCCTACCTGCGGCCAGCCGCACCACAGGGCGAGAACTGTGTAGTCTGTGGTGACAACAGCAATGGAAACCATGAGTTGAGTTCCAGTGTGGGTGGGCAAGGAGCTGGGAGAGGAAGGGAGGGATTACTGCAGGACGAGGAAGAGACGCAGTCGTGGTTTGAAGAGGAACAAATAAAGTACAGATAGAGCCATTTTAAGAGTGGAAAAGAGGGAAAGGCTGTAGGAGCCCTTCTGTAAATCTGTAATAGTACAGCGTGGCCATTTTGTGGGACAGTTTTAGAAAGAACAGAGATCTGAAAATCTAGGTAAAAGTGTAATCTTGGAAAATAACTATATGGTTGAGCCCAGATGCTGTACAAAAATAAAGTAATTTTGGAATTGGGTGATTGATTTTAATGCTTTAAGGCAGCATCGTAACTATGGAAGGATTTCTGGAACTATATTCAAGAGGACAAACTTTTATCTTATTCATAGGAAGTGGCCTGTGTTCGTAGTGTAGGCAAATTCTGTTTAGACTTCTAATTAGACTTCTAATTACCATTATTAAGCAGGAAAATGTTCTATATCAGTCTATCCTGTAACATAATAACCTTTGTTGTTAACCTCTAGTAAGTATCCAGAAATTATTTATGGCAGGTTGGGAAAATACAGAAGTTGACAATACTGAATCAAAATAGAATGGCATTAAGAGTGCCTATGAGTCACTGCTAAATAGAAAAACAGTAAATATTCTGACTTCTGACACTCAGACTTTATATGCTAATCATCTTACGCTGTGAGAATAGATGCAGTGTAGTGCAAAATCTTCTATAGCTACTGTCTCACCAAATTGTTTGAGAACTGTGTTGTTTCAGTAGTCACTTTCTAACACTAATTAACTTTGCTTTCCTCTTCCTGTATTTAAAGTACTGTGTGAAGCAGGACATTCTTTACCCTTGGTATTAGTTGATTCACTGAGCTAATCCCGTTTTTCCTGTGTTAGAAAGGCGCTATATTGATCTCATTTGGAGACTCTTATGCGGGGTTCCTTGGCCTGACTCAAAGACCAAGTTCTGGTCTGCGTATGAAGCCCCACTGTATGTCTCTTACCGTTTTTAACTGTTAATGCCAGGGAGAGCATTATGGTTTAAAGATGAAACTTAAATTGAAGTATTTGCTTTTTTTGCTCTTGTTCTTTTTTGCTTGCTTTTAATTTTTTTCATATATTTGAACAAACAGTACATTCTATTTAATCTCTCTTCTGTTTCAGGTACAATGATTTACATATAATGCATAAGTTTTTGGGTTGTGTGGTGATCTTATTTTGTAATTCTGTTTGTAAGGTAGGCTGGTTCGTTGTGTGGTTTTTTGTTTTTTGGGGTGGTTTTTTTTTTGTTAGTTTGTTTGTTTTTTAAATATAGCTCAATATAGAATCCATAGAGTATATGGAATACTTAATTCTGTATTGTAAAAATTCTAAAAAGCCCACACTGTAAAAATTGCTCATGAGAGTTGTCAAACATCTCAAGATTTTGCTACTTTGCATTAAATGTATCTTTGGCTGTGTTTCAGGTATTTAGGACACAGTTGTTAATGGAAAAATTCATGTACAAGTACAAACTAAGAAGGGCAGCCTAATCTTTGAGGAAATGGCAGGATTCCTAGACAACTTCCGGTGGCCAGAGTGTGAGTGCATTGACTGGAGTGAAAGAAGAAATGCCATCGCTTCAATAGTTGCGGGTGTATTGGTAAGTTTTGAGAGGATGTGAATCATAACTGTGGTGACAAATTTGGAAGTACAGTTACATTTTTGTTGCAAACTTTGTGAAGCTTCACTCTTAACTGCACCTGAAGCCAGTAGATTTCTTTATTTTTTTTTTAAGTGTCATCATTAGCTTTTTTACGAGTCACATAACTTGCATTTTGTCTGATAATGATATACCGTTTCTGCTACCTCTTCTTTAAAAAAAATTAAATTCCTAGTGGATTTTTTTCATAATCAGATATGTTGGAACACCTATGTTATACATAGTTTGTATCTCATATGTGTTTAGAATCTGGGTTCTTGTTCTTAAAGCTGTACAGGGAATTTAACTGTACACTGATACTTAATCTAATAGAAAGTGTGACCAATTTCCAAACGATCCTGTGAAAACATCAATGTTAAGGTTTATGCAGAACTTGCATATCAAGCAGATTTAAGAGTCTGACTTAAAGCTAATAACTTTCTAGAACAGTTGGTACTTGTTAAGAGACAATTAAACCGATGGTATGCAGGAACATTTGTCATGCCTTGTCTGCCTGTCTCTGTATGCTTCCAGCCTCATAATACTGGTCTTTTTTATTTCTAGTTTTTCACAGGTTGGTGGATAATGATCGATGCTGCAGTGGTTTACCCTAAGCCAGAACAAATGAACCATGCGTTCCATACCTGTGGGGTGTTTTCAACGCTAGCTTTTTTCATGTAAGTGCATGTAAAGGGAGTTCTGATATAAACATGAATTGTTAAAACACAGTTTTGACTAGCCAACATGGTATATGATAAAATTTTGAATCAGTTGGTTATAAATTCCTTATGAGTAACCTTGTACCTTTTTGCATGGCAATGTAAAGGCCTTTTTTCTTTTACCTATGGCCTTTGTTTCTGATCGTAGTCTGTTTGTTTATTGTTCTGTCTATCCCCCGTTCCCGTGCTCTTTGGCTGAACGTAAGAAAGCAGACCTTCCTTTATCCCAGTGGCTTTCTATAATAAGTATTTAGATTACTAGATCAAAATTTGTGTAATGCTGCCAGTTACTTACCTCAATATAAAATCTTTGACTGCATTTTCCCCTGTTTTTAAATAATGTTTACAGTTGTCTCCGGGCCAAGACTTCCTCAAATGGGAGAGGTAGTATTATTATAGCTAGTGTTATAAAGATGTAAATGTGTCAAGCTTGAACGAGAAGTAATAGCTTTTATTGAGTCTTACAGTAGTGGTGAGGGAAAAAAAAAAAAAAGGATGCATTTGGATATGCAAGACCTTCTTAACACTTGGTATCTGAAAGCTTCTGGGTTTTTTTTCCCTCATCTGTGTAACTCATCTTAAGAAAATGTGTTGTCCCCCTTACAGGGTGTCTCTCACTTGAATACTTAACGGTATTCATTGCAAAGGAAAGCAACTTCTATCATAATTGTGAGACACTGCGTCACTGGCTGTTATTATTCCTGTGAAGTGGCTTTAGATAATATAAAAACTTAAACCTCCGGAAAGAAGTCAGGAATATTTCAGTCTCTAAGTAGGGCAATTCTTTCATCTTACAGGTCTGTTAATGTAAAAATTTAAGTAAAACTCATGAACAAATACAGGATTTGCTTGAAATCCAGTTGGAATCCTTCCGTTAAGGAATACGTAATAATATGTGACTATACAGAATGCCAAGTAATCTTCCCAGAATTTGTTGCATCTTAAAAAAAGCTAGCTTTTTACTTATAACTTTATTAGAAAATCAATTTAATCTGAAGTGTATACACCTTTTTTGTTCCTAGGATAAATGCTGTATCAAATGCACAGGTGAGAGGAGACAGCTACAGTGACGGATGTTTAGGAAGAACAGGTAAATTAACTCTAAAAATCATGCTGAGTTGAAAGACCGATTATTTACATCTTGGGCTTTTTTTTCTAAGTGGTGGTTAAATAATGATAAGAAGTTAAGGAGTAGGAGAGAACTTCTGTGAAGTTAATTTCTTTACAAAATTAACATTTATAGATAAGTACTGTCTTTGTTACAAAGGTGAACTTAGAAAAAGTCAACTTCTGTATATCTTGGAATACCTAAACTTTCCTCTACCAATCCTTTATAGCTGTTGGAAGAAATAAATTTCTGCCTTGTGGTAGGCTATGGAGCAGACATTCCTCAATAACGTCTTATTTTAGAATATATCGCGAACATTCTGGTTCCTGTGTATGTCACCTACTGTGTGGTGTCTGTGGACTTGGCTGTCCTCTCTCTGCTTTCATTTGTAATTCCCTTACTGTTTCCCATGTGGATCCCAGCATCTGTTTTCATGTGATTTGTAGAATGCCTCACTGGAAATGCAGGATTTACTGATTTTTGAACTAGTGTATGATGCTTTTTTGTCATTCATAAATCAGGTTGAGAGAATCTTTGCATAGAAATATTTTTCCTTTCCCATGAGCAAGCAGGTTGATTATTTTCAATGGCGTCCTCTTCCTTTTTTATCAGGTAATGTCTAGCTCTGGTAGATGTTGCCCTTCTGAAAACGCCTTTCTGAAGTAAACACTTACTTCAGAAACACTATAGCTTGTCAAAGTACCTCATCATTAGTCCACTCTAAGTTGTGTTCAGCGATGTTACAGGCATGCCCTACAGGTGAGGGGGAACTTCTGGTAGTTGTGTTTGCTCACTATACTATGGGGAGTCCATCTTCTCTTTGTTTTACTAGAGAAGGCAAAATTTGGTTTATCTTGTCCTTGATACAGGATTTAACCCTTTCCCTTTTTGCCTTCAACAAGATAACATACCATATCACACTAGTAGCTTGGATCATCTGTCACTGTGGATAATAGTCTATGTGGTTCTCAGAGGTTTTAATATTTCCTGCAGGTGCTCGTATCTGGCTCTTCATTGGCTTTATGTTGATGTTTGGTTCACTTATTGCTTCAATGTGGATTCTTTTTGGAGCGTATGTTACACAGAGTAAGTTTTGTGTTTTTTTAATTTTCGTATACAGAAAAGTACTTTTGGTGTCAGCCAAAAGGCAGAAAATCCAGAATAATGGAATTGCGTGGTCTGTTCTTGTCAGAGCCATACCATCTGGGTTTGTAGTCAGAGGATGATACTATGCATAGTGTTTTAAATATACCTTCCAATACAAAAGAACTTAATATTTCTTTTGTTACTTACTTTGCAGACACTAATGTTTACCCTGGATTAGCAGTGTTTTTCCAAAATGCGTTGATATTTTTCAGGTAAGTTATCTGGGCAAATTTCCCTCCTTCCAAAGGAGTATCTGACTTACCTGCTTCAATGCACACTGATAATCCTGGACAGTAAGTTCTGAAAGCTGGAGGCTGTCTCCAGGCTTGACCTTCCAAAATGTGGAGTTTGCTCCTCTAAACGCAGGACCCTCCATATTTGAATTTATTATCCATCCTGACCCTTACTCGAGGAGGGTGGCATGTAAGCCAAAGGGACCTCTTGGGTCACTGACATTGTACAAAGAACTGATGTGATATTATTCAGTGCATAAACCGATCAAGCTATTTCTTAAGAACTTATTTTTTTTTAATCTCTGCTACTTTTTTCTACTCCCTCTGCTCCAGTGCTTAGAAACAAGGTTTTATTTGCGCCTTCCCAGCCTATGAGAGGCTCTTCATTCCCCTCATGCTCCTGTTAGTCCAGCTCTTTCTGGTCTCACTGAATTTACAGCTGTGGAATGTGGATGACCAAAGCTATAGACAGTATCCTGGGTGAGATACTGTCAGCATCTTTGGCTCATGGCAGTAATGCTTTCATCTCTGCACTATAAATACCGTGGCATGTATCTGAACAGCACTAGGTGGGACATCCTATTGCCCTTTTCCTGACTATTTCATGCCGATGGCTCGATTATCTGATAATTGATACAGCTGGATTTCTTTCTACTAAATGAGCTTTCAGTTATTAAAAACGATATTATTTTTTTTCCTAAGAGCATGATGGTACGTTTAGTAATGTTACACTTAAATCAGTTTCTCTTATTTTGCTTAATATCACTAAGCATATCATGTGACACTTTGAAACTATCCGTAATAACTCTTTTTAAATGTATAATGCATTCTGCAATCCATGAATTTTATTAATTCATAAAAGACAATGAAAGCATTAAATAGTGTAAGTTCTGAGATCAGTCACTGAAAAAGTTCCCATAACCTCCTCTTTTGCAAGCTCTTACCCACTTAAATTACTGTGATAACAACTTCCCTTTTAGTACTGTATCAATGCTTTGCAGTGAGATGGATCGACTGGCTCCACTGTGCTTCCCTGTTTGGAAAATCAGTTACGTTCTTGCAGAAAAGGGCAGTTCCTAAATCTCTTCTGTAGTCTTGCGTATGATTGAAATGCGATACTGATGAAGGCAGGCTTTTGAGAGTAGTTTCACCGTGCCTGAAGTCTTTGCTCTTATTTCAGTAGTTTGGTGAACTTATTTCTGAAGCTGCTTTTTGTTTCTGAAAACGTCTTTCCTTAGTTTCTATTGTACTCTGTGTGTACATATGTTTTAGGTTCATTTTTTTTCCTTTTGTCTTCTAAAACTTTCTTTCTGGATATCAACAGTGAGACAAATCACAACCTTTTTATTTTTAAAAAAAGAAAAAAATTCTAGTTTTTTATCTCACCATGCACTTTAGGCAGTAGCTTTTGAGAAGTCCATCCATTGCCGTAGATTCCTTTCCTTAGACCGCACCTGGGTCAATTAGCGGTGCCCCCTCAATGTCCTTATCCAAAACTTTTGTTCTGGTGGAATCAGATTCTCTTCCATCAGTGTTGTTCCATAATGTCTGTATTCCCTGAACCCTGTCTCTCCTTTAGGACTTGCGATTTGCCCCTGCTTGTTACTCCACCAGGCTTTTTTCACTTAGTTTAACATGTGGTGTTAGTAGTTAGTTAATTGCCCAGGTGTCCAGCTTGTTTCACTTAATCATCACTTGTTATTGTTGTTCTCAGTGTCAGTATTTCTCATTTCCCTGCCCCTCCATTCTCTTATGATTTAGTGTGACTGTGCCCTTCTTTGCCACCTGTTTGTTGGCTATAAGAAAAAAAAATAATTTGAAGTATAAAGACCAATAAGGAAATCATGCTTGGTTTTGTTCCCTCAACATTTTTTTTTATTCAAAACAATATTTAATTGCACCCAACCTTATACAAGGAATTTTGGAGATCAAATTGCAGTTTGGATCTCTCTTATGCACCACAGGATCAATATTCTTTCTGATTTGCTCATAAAAATTTAATTGCTTAGATTCTATCTTAGTGTGATGCATTATGTTCAGCTGATTGCCAGATGCTGGGGTGAGACTTGCTGCTCTGTAACTCTGTGGATCAGTCCTAGAATCTCTTAAATACCAGAATTTTTTTCCTTCAGAAGGGCAGCTGCTTTTACTGTGAGACTGGCTATTTTTTTTTTTTTTTTATTTAAGCACTTGCTTCAGCTCGATCTCACAGTTTTAGAAATGCATAATAAATTAAATATAAGTACAAAAACCAGATACTGACTTGAATAAAAGTTAAGGTTACTGGAGGGATGGTGATTTGCAGTGTAGATAGTATAAAATTATAAGGATACTATTAAAATTACCTTTTCTACCTTATGTATGGTCTGATTATTTTTTCTTTCTTTTTTTTTTTTTTTCCTTCTTTAGTACTCTGATCTACAAGTTTGGAAGAACAGAAGAGTTATGGGGATGAGAGATCACATATATCATTGTCTATTCCATAGTTGCTATGTCGTACTATGTATGTAGATATATTTACATTTATTTGTTTTTGTTTTGCTTTCTAAATTGTACGGACTGAGACAAATTACAGTTTCTGTAATGAGCTCCCTCTTTCCACAGGACAGATTTGTGAATATGTACATACAACTGTATATATCTTAAAAAGGGATACGTCAGGCTTTCTTTCTGAAATCTTCAGGCTTATTTCTTCAAATACATGGGTTTCCATCAACTCCTAAGACTTGATCTTCCAAACCTTCATGTGTGTCAGAGACTCCAGTGGAACAATTGGTGAACAAGTAGGATAAAGCCCGTGCCCTGTAATGGGAGTTATTACTTTTACGTGTAGGTGAGTGTGATCCGATTTTGTGAGGGCTGCCTGTGTCACCCGAAGGAGTAGCCCCAGCGCATGGATGTGTCCCAGCTAAGCTTAACGAGGGCAAATTCTATTGTATGCTGAGATAAGAGCTGATTTTAAGAATTTTGTATAACTGTTCAGAAAAATATAAAGTAGCTATTTTTTGGTAAAAGGTTATGAATTTTTAAGCAAGGCCCTATATTAAGCAGGTTCTGCATGACAAATCAAACTGTTCTTGACTTCTGCTTGCTATAGCACAAATGACATTTGGTAGCACCGTGCTCCTTAGAATTACTTTCATGCTGTTCAATGTAGTCGGTACCAATTAGTATTTAATATATTTACTGATATTAGAATAAAAAAATCCACTAAAACCAAGATGAAAACTGATGCCAGTCATACTTAAGGAATATAATGAATAAATGAGAATCAGACTAACATCTTTAAAATTACGCTAGCATAATTTTCTTCAAGGGAAGCTTTTTGCTGATAAATGAACAGTTATCCTGCTACCTGTTATCTTTTCTGTTTAAAAGGCAAGCATTTCAAGTGGGGATTTAGTAGATGTATTTATTGCTAACTATCTTACCTTGAAATACTTGCCAGTTTTAGGGCTGCCATTTGCCCCAGTTAAAAATGTATTTATCTCCTAAACTTCACGGGCATTTTATGGGAATGCTTCCATTATCGAAATCCCATTTCTTCTAGCTGGAGTACACAGAAAGGGCGAACAATGCCGTTTTATAGCTTTGGGCTGATCTTGTATATTCATCTTGCTATTAGCGACTTCCTTATCCCATGAGTTCTATGTGGTTTTTAAAGCATTTGAAATCTACCTTGCGTCTAAAAGCTTTTATAACTTTCCATGTATCAAGATCGCTGACCAAACGGTATTAAACTGCAGAATGTAACTTCTGTGCGTGCTTACTGTATACTGTTAGTCATCTAACTGCTCCCTTGTGGGAATCTCTCCAGTGGACAGAATATGAAGCAAATACTGCAGCTGAAATTGTGCTACTGGCTGGACTAACGTCATCCCCATTTCACCATCCTGCAGTGAGTTAGGATATATTCACTGGTGTTAATCATAGCTTTGTACATAAGTTGTCTGTTTGGTTGTAATTTCAGAAAACCGCAATAAACTTTATCTCATGTTCTCAAGATAGTGAACTTCACAAAGTTAATTGTACAGGACTCTACTTAATAGCTCAAGTAGTAGTGAACTTCAGCTAATAAAACCAAGGTTTTTGTTTTCAGGTCTGT
Organism: Fratercula arctica; assembly: GCA_947846985.1. Classification (NCBI taxonomy): domain Eukaryota; kingdom Metazoa; phylum Chordata; class Aves; order Charadriiformes; family Alcidae; genus Fratercula; species Fratercula arctica. The sequence goes on from CANTUZ010000001.1 coordinate 100,480,302, forward strand.
CAGTTTCTTGCTGAGGAGCTTAGGAATGTCTGGTGGCTTTTTTACCAAGTGAGAAACAAGGGTAGGCTAGAACTAATCCCACTTATGGTATCTTCCACCTGATGCCTGAACAGCAAGAGTTAAGTGTTTGACTCTGGAAGAACTCTTAACAGTGTGCTTTAATGCAAGTTCCTGGTTAAAAAACAGTATTTCTTTCAGAAAAGAGACAGCTCTGAGGGTGTGAAAGCAGATGTAGTGTAAGAACCACACAGGCTTCATTCAGAATATCCTGAGATCCACTTTTACACCACCGGCAGTTCCAGCGCAGGCCAAGGTGGACAGGGATGGCTCATTTCAGGTAATGCCTTTGCCTGCTGCAGTTGTGAAGATAAACCCTTGAATTACTCCTAACAAAAAAGGTTTTTAACTTTGGCCTATTTGTGTAACTGTAAAAATACTTAGTAACAACTATCTCCAACCAAAGTCTAGCGCAGGGCTTGGTCAGGAAGTTGTATGTTGTATTGCTATATATTCACAGATGTTTTAATTGCCTTCTTATCTCTATCCTCTGTTACGCATGTAGGTTGTTCCTTTGGTGAGCCTGTTGCTTCTTCACTTGCTTACAGCACAGTATATAAAAAGAGCACAGATGAACTTAAAAGCAGGTATTATGCAGCTTATCGCTGACTTGAAAATTCTTACCAGAATTGGAAGTATGACTAAGTCTTCAGATAATTACGTGGTCTTAGCATGTTGCCTAATCTCGAGTGATTAGACTAATTCTGTGAGGCAACAACCTTGTGAAGCTTCTGGAAAAAATGTCACTGATTTTTCACGTCAGGCCTCTGGGTTCCTGGAAGAGGTGGAACAGCATTACCTCAGCTAACCTACAGCTCTGACAGTGTGACAGTGACCAGGGTCATTAACAGACCTAAGTAACTTGAACAAGTCATTTGCAAATAAATAAGCACAGTTGTTTATTTTTTTTTTTAAACAACTTCTATCAAACCCAAGAGAAAAAAAAAGTCAAATAAATGCAACCTTTTTAGTATGGAAGTGGTTCATTTATTCTTCGCGCTTTATTTTTCCATATCCCACAGGATTGTGATGTGAGACTTAATTTGCAGTCTTCCGCATAAAGGGGCTCAAAACGCACCCCTTGGGCAACTTTGCATTGATATTCAAAAAGAGATTTTTAGTGTCTGATAATTACTGATATGTGTTATATAAGTTCTGAGCAAAATTAAAGTATTTTGCTGTGAAGAATGATTGTCACACTGAAGGAGCAGAAGATTAATGCTTCTCATGAATGTGTTGGAGGTCTTTCTTGGAGCAGTTCTTTGCACGGGTCCATGCTGAAGAGAATGAAGTACTATAAAATTTCTTTTTTGGACTGCCACATTGATCTGGAGGGAAGAAGCTGCCACAGAAGACTGTTCTAGTTAAAACGATTCAGAAAAAGCATACTGGGGTGGATAGTGCATGTTGAGTGCTAACACTGACATCACTGATAAGGCAACAAAAGAAAAGTCACTACAGAAGTAATTCATGGTGTAATTATTCACTCAAAAAGTCCAGGTTGTACTACATCCTACCATAAAGTGCCATTATTTCTCAAAGCTTTATTTCAATTTGGGGTGGGAAATATGATGTTAATATAACCATTTTATAACCCTCCGTCTTTCTTTAGGCAATTTAGTGTTCATTTCCCTTTCACATTCCACCTTCTGAGTCTCTTTGGCAGAGCACGGTTGCTGTTCCAGCGCAGCAGAAGCCATTTAAACAAAGGCTTGGGGTCCACCCTAATCTCAGGAAGGAACATCTCACTTGGGATGTGTCACTGGCCACATTTTGTCCAGAGCCCATTGTCTATCCTGCCAGCAGCCGTGTGGCTCTGCTTGCGGGCAGGAGCCTCTGCAAAGACTTGGCACAGGCACTCTCACTGGGGCGCTGCTTAAGTTACTTCACTTTCACTGGAGATGCTGCGTGCGTGACCTTGACCATCCAAACTGCTGCCACAGGCTTGGCTTCCGTCTCCACAAAACAGAACAGATAGAGAATCGTGGGGATCATCCTCGACATAATTGTCCAACGCATCTAAACCAGGCATGGAAGGGTCCTTCAAATACTGGAAAGAGCCAGAAACATCAGTTTAGATAGCTATCCCCAGAACAGATGTATTAGAAATTACAGAGACCGAGCAGGTACCACCACCTATAGGCAAGTTGTTTCAGACCAGAATTCACAGGGAGAGCTGCTACACGTATATTCTGTTCTAGAATTCCTTGAAACTACATTGGACAAGGAGAAAAGTTAAAAATACCTTATTTGGGTGGAAAAAAAATAAATCAGTCATTCAAACTTCCATTTAAATGAGTTAAAGCAGCCTGCCTTTCCTTTTTTTTTTTTTTTTTTTTTTTAATAAAAAATGACCTTTTCTTGTCAGTTCAAGCAAATTCCTACTGGTTATGAACAAGTCATAAAAGAAAACGCTTCTTTATTATACTGCTGGGGACGTATCCTCCAACTGCAGGAATCTAGCAACTGACAGCTTGTCTAAAGCACTGATGGAGCAAACGAGATACAAGATTCTGCTTTGTTTGGTGTCAGGCCGGTCAGAGCTGCATCTTTTATTGGTACCAGAATACCAGTGGCATTCTTCTCCTGTAGTTACTTTTTAACTAACTTCCCCACTGCCCCACTTTCCTCCCAAATTAAGTCATCAGCTTTACAATGAATGCATAATCAAAAAAAGAAGCATTAGAAAAAAACGTAGGCCAGAGAAAATGCTTTCTGTTTCTTCCGCCACCCCCATATACTCATCGCTAAGCTGCTGTTGTGTTTCACAGGGAATTGGAGCCATTTACCACTTCAGGTACTGAACCAAAAAAAAAAAAAAAAAAATCTCCCATTGAACACTTTTCCCCTTAATTAAAAAAAAATATAATAAAACTGCCTGGAGCACAGACACCTTCACATTGTTAAAAGACTGATGTAGGTTGTAGTTTTACTCAAAAGCTTGTCCTGTACTGTAGGAAGTGCCAGAATCTGGCTGAGATGGGGCTGCAGCTCAAATCATGTCTGTTGTGGGACAAAATTAACCTTAGTTTCAATTAAGGCACCACTTTCTCTGTAATCACAGCAAGGCTAATGGGCAATGGGATTTTTTTTTTTCAGGTGCATCAAAACCAAATGTTTCATACAGGATGCTCAAATACATCCACTTTAGCACATTCAAGACATAAATGAAGCTCAGTTTGGCTTTGCTATGTGCAGGCGTTTCTGTGGTCGAGCTGCTCCCTGTAACTCAAGACGCTGAAAGCTCAGATCCTTCTGTAAAAGAAGGAAGCATGTGATTTTTCTGAAAACCTAAAAGAGCACATACAAAACTGCCTTAAAATCATCAGTATTCTGTACTCATGTTTTAAGAAGAGAGGCCACAGGCTAGTTAATCCCTTTTAGAAATACACATTTTAAGAATTCTGCATATTTACTGATTTTCCGTCATTTCTTACCAGTGTTTTGCCCAAAACCGTGCTCACCATTGTTCAAGGGCATCTACTTGTGCTGCTTATTTTCCAGATTAATACAATTCCTCCAGAAGACACAACGATAGACTCTATTCTTGCAAGTCCTTTGCAGGAAATGCTGCATTATTTTAATATGCTGCACAAGGATTTTATTTTTTTTTTCGTATGTGAGATATACTTCCCTTGGTATGTGATACAGCTGTCTCCACTGAGCCGCCATCAAATGGTAGCTGAGGCAGCACGGAAAGAGAAAATGATGTACTGGGGACTCTGGAGAAAGCCTGGGTTCATTCACCCATACTCCTATAAAAATCTGGAAAAACAGCTCCACAATCACAGAACTACCATAGTACAACGGACTACTCTGACACGCAGATATATACAAAGAAATACACCTCAAAGAATGGCAAACAAATACAAGCTTTTAAAAATATGGAATGTATGCTGAACAAGAACTTTTAAATCAAGAACTTCCTTAAAGACAACTTCCTGTTTAAATACTAAAAAGAGGAAGATGAACAGGATTGAAACAATACTGTTTAGTACAGAAATGTGTGGGCTACAAGGAGAAAAAAAGTCCCGGGACGACTTTTTCATCTGAATATTGCTAAAACTACAGGAAAAGAATAAAAGCCCAAGAACATTCCCCTAGGTAGTCTTTAGTCTTCAAATCAGTCCTTGCTCTTAAAATGATCAGTGTTCGCTTTTCCATATTTGATTTCTGATCAGATACCTGGGTCCCAACTATATGTTCTGCGGCACACAAAAGCTTTTTGCTTCAAGTGAGCAACTGTTTCAGGCCTGATGACTTAGATAAGCAAAGAAAGGGGCGGACAAGGGGTAGTCAACGAACAGGGAATCTTACTCCATTTTCGTAACAGGATTATAGCAGCATTTGTATCTTAGTGCAGAGAAAAAAATAATCCATTGAGTAAAAGAGGAATAAAGTGGGAGATCATATATGAGGAAAGTAACATTTTACACTAAATCAAGAATTATTTATATCTATTTCTGTTACGCAACCACTAGCTTTATTCATATTCACTCCAAGATCATCACTGTGTTTTAAGGGGGGTGAAGGGAGCAGGGGGGGCAGAAATATAAAACGTCTACACGTACCTCTTCAAAGTGTGATGGGATTTCTAAAGGTGGCTGAAACCAATATTTAAGTGTTTCGTGGTGTTTCCACAGAAGAAACAAACCAACTATTACCAGAATTACAGAAGGTAACACCAACAGAAATGTTAGTATAATATACCTATCTCTGGTTGCCTCTGAAAAAGAAAAAAAAACAAACATAAGTATGGTAGGTTGATATTTATACATCATCAAGTGTAAAACAACATACAGCAAGCTGAAATGTACTATACTTGGTAATCAAAGTATAATTTCCAAGGTTAAGATCACAACCCTACTATAGATGCCCTCTAAACACCTGTGTTCATTTCAGATGTAGCTTGTTTTGTGATTCTCCTTAGAAGTCACCAGCTCCCATGAGCTGCTGCCCCTTAATCACGCAGCCAAAGGCCAGCTTCTACTTGACACGCTCACAGGGCAAATGCAGAGCTGGAGAAATTGCTGCTGGTGGGCACAGGGCAGGCGGGAAATGCCATCTGCCCTTCCACCCTCAAGTTGCCAGCAAGGGCCAGTAATCCCAGGGACTGCTCTTTCAGAACACGCACGTCCCTTCAGCAAAGGGAGCATCACAGGCTCCAACATCACAGGCTCGGGGGCTTGCGATCGAGTACTTTAACCAGGCCAATACGACCCCAGCTCCTGTGGGGCCTTCAGAAACTCCATAAGTAGATTTCATCTACACGTCTTCCAGTGTGTTTAAAGCATGCTAAAGGTTGGTTGTGCCTGTGTGTTGGTGCCCACACAGAGAGATTCAAGAGAGGGACAAACTCCGTTATCTTGCACATGCCCTCTCCTCCCCTCATCCTCTGTCTTATCTTGTACAAAAACCTGGAGCTGGACACGTCAGAGAAGGAGGCAGGTCTAAGAGGAGAGGGATGTTCGTGTCCTGCAGGAGGCAGTGGCTGAGGGAGATTTGCAAAAGTAACACTATCTCCTTCTTCAATGACTTCCTCTAAAGACCAACTATTTGTTTTTTCTCTCTAGAAGGTAACACCCACAGCAGTATTTATTATGAAGGAAAAGGATGAGGGGAAGAGTACAACACAGTTGTACCTGACTGAAAAATTCCATATTATTTTGCCATTAATGATAATTGTGAGCTACTATTCGTGGTGCTCTCTTAGCACTCCTGTCACATACAGGTATGTAACTGACCAGTTACATGATCCAAGACTCATGTTGTACATTCATTCCATTATATAAAAAAAAGTAACAAAATCAGATTTATACCACTGACTGTAGTTCTGTGACACTCTGGGACACTTTGCAGTCCAAGTAACTGGAGATCTGAATATGTTGTCAATTCTACTCGAATACTAAAACAATAAAGTGTCAATTCCTTTAGATTTTCAATTTTGAATAGTGTATTGCTTGTCTTTGTCTCCTGTTTAAAAGACACACACACAAAAAAGTATTACTGTAAAAACACAGACCTGTCTTCAACATATTTAAGTTTCTTATTCAAAAAGCACAGATTTTTCATAATTCAACTTTCCCAAACAAGAGAAGCAGTGAAATAGATTTTAACTTTCCTACTTGAATGCATTTGAAATGTCATTATCTTTAAATGAAATTAAGCCTGACCATTTAAAACCCTCTACAAGGGCATGAGCAGCAGAGGCATGAAAACTGATGCCAGGTCTCATTTTACCTAAATTACACTGCTGGACACTTTGACGCAGCTTCTGTAAGAGTTCAGGCAGGGAGCGCAATATAGGAAGGGGGAAGGGAAAAACAAGTCATGAGAAGTGCCTCCACCATCAGAGGAGGCTGACAGAAGTGCAGGTCAGCGAAGAGCTCCCACCATCTCAGCTCCTTCTGCTGAAAACAGTTGATAGGCAGTGCAAAACCTCCACAGCCTCCACACGGACACCACAGTCTTTTGGGACTTCTTAACCTGTAAGGGGCTAGGATAAGGGCCTTGATGAAGCCCACAGAAGCATACAAGAGTGACTTCTTGTCTGAATTCCAAACATGAAAGTATTTTATGCGTGTCAGAAAAATACACATTGGTGCAAGACAGGAAGGAAGTGGAGGCGTTTCAGATTTAGCAAGGTCTTTAAAACAAAAGGTCTTTTTAAAAAAAATCTTTTCTGCTTCTGTTTTTTTAAACATTTGACTTTAGAACGATGCTCTTTTGAATCTTCTTCCTTTTTTTTTTTAATTTTTTTACAGTGTATCTTAATCCCTTCCCTCAACACTGCCCTGTCAAGAACACAATTACCAGGTCCCCAGACAGTGCAACATAAGCATACAATGAGACCAACACCTCAGTAGGAACAGGGACAGCTCATCCCAGCTGCGTCCAGCATGTTCCTAATAACTCAGCCTTTCTTTGCCCTAGGAACAGGTGACATCAGGCCAGAGCAGCCTATTACTGAAGCTGCCAGCACAAACAAGTTTAGCACAGGAACGGAGGAAGGATATTTCAGAGCTTTCCAAATTGCCTAAGCAAACTTCGGAATCTAGATGTCATTTTAAAGCCACCTTTGACACTTTGTGGATTCTCTCCCTTGATCTGCAGTGTGATTTAACCTTTGTTTCATATGGAGGAAAAAAAGATGTTTTTCAAAGTTTCATAATACTTGTGCCAAGACGAAATTAACTTTTTTTCAAGACTCCAAATGGTGACCATCACTGCTGGAGAAAAAAAATGACATTAGTTTTCTTCCTCCATTTCTGCTGTTTTGCCAAGTGACACTGACTCATATCTCTTAGTCACAAAGCCATTATGAAGAAAATAAATTAGAGAGAATTCTTACTTTTTCAGTCGTACTTGTTGCATTCTCCCAGTAGGACACATGATACTCAAGAACATCACCTGCTTCAGATCCAAAAGGGGGTGTGACACTAATTAGAACTGAGTTAGAGCTTACATTCACGCTGTTCACTTTGGGGGGCCCTATAGTAGCTGAAAATAAACACAGAAAGAGCAGTGAACCTCTGGGCTGCAGAACAGCTCATCATAGTGTCTCCAGCTTTACTTAGATACTCTCAGCAAACATGCTAAATATCAACAGCTTTTTTCTCAAGAAAGGGAATACAATATTTTGTGATCTACTTAATATATTTAAGATACCTACTTTTTTACAAACCTAAGGAAAAAGACTTGAAAGCATAAGTGAAATTAAATAATATAAAAGAAAAGTTTCCTATTAACTTTCCCTGGAAACTCAGTAAATATTCACTAGAATGTATCTGAATTTATCTGCAGTTAATGGTGATACAATTTTGTTCTTTTTTGGTTTGCCTTTTTTTTCCCTTCAAATAGCCTGCCACACATTCCATGTTCTCTAAAAAACACACTGTTTGGGTTGATAGATTGGAAGGCGAATAACTAGTTTCTTCCTCCTTGCTTTGATGTCTCCATCTGTCCTATAGGGTGAAGATGCTGACTTCCTTTTGTGAAGTACTCTGAGGTCTAAATCGTGCAAAATATTATATAAAGTGTGGTCAGTCCTAATACAAGAGACTTGTGTGATCACAAGTCATATATGGTCATTAGTCATTTATCTGTTGCATTTTGACTTCTTTCACCAGTTAAGCTTATCAGCGTTTGTAAAGCACTCCAGGATCTCAAAAAGCCCCACTCATGCAAATATTTGAGTAGTGTACAGCTGCTTGCATACTGAAGAGGGCTAACTATTAACAGTAAAAATCAATCCTGCCATGCAATCATTGCTTATTGTGCCTCAAAAAACCCACCAGAACCTGCCCTGTCCACGGTTACTTTAGAGAAAATTGGACTCCATGATCTTTACATTGACAGAGAAATTTCAGTTTCTTTCTACTTCCTGTTGCTGTACAACTGCAAACGCCTTGTTCTGTGTCCTCGCAAATTCCTGAAGCTCCCCTCTCGAGTGGGACTGATCCAAACATTAAACAAAGAACAGCCTGACAGTGTAGCCCATGGTCTTGGTGTCTAGGAACTGATCTCGAAGGCGGTCACCCAAGAATGATCACATAATGTTCCTCTTGCTTACTCAAGGAATAGACACACAAACACCTCTTCCAGACCAAGCCTCTCCTTTGTCTTTCATTCCCATTGCACATTCCCAGTGCTTTCCTAACCCCCAAAGGATCCCACTCCCAAATAATCCCGTGTCACAAGCTATGGAAACGTCAGTTGTAAACTTCAATGCAGGATTCGGGCAACTCCTCACCCTCACACTCCTTATTACTAGAGAAAATCCAAGACTTAGAACTGAAGTCACCAGGGAAAGTATCGTAGTCTTTGCAGCACGGACCACCACTGCTTCTCACAAGGTATGGGAAAACTTGAACCAAAGAGTTAATAAATCCATTTCTCTGCTTCATTAACATTTCAGAGGTATTTTTAGACTCAACATTTACTTTCTTGTAATTCTGAAACCAATCACAGCAAGGCAAAGAGCAAATCTTATAAAGAACAACAATACACTTGTTCACACATTTATCAGGATTTAAAGCGTGCCCTTGACCCTTCCACACTGTAATTAGGACAGTTTATACTTATCAGAAAAGGGATTTGTGCAACAGAAATAGGTAGTACAAATTACCTGTCTACTACAAATCAAGGGGGTGTACGTGTGCATGCAGCAGTGCTAAGCAGGGAAATAAAAAAATGTAAAACTTTAACAAAACATATGTCGTTGCTCTTGTAAGGCTCAACCACCCAAGGAAACTCATCTGTTTCTCTTTCGATACTTGAAAGAGCCCACTGCTAACCCCACTACAGAGAACTAAATAGTATCAAATTCCTAGTGACGCAGGAGGCCTCGTGGCCTTTGTTAACCAAACACTTAAAATTCTCTCACTTGGCTTTTGTACATAACAGAGTCAAAAAAGTCTAGAATAGACAACAGACATAATTTTCAAAAAAATCTCCTTTGAGAGAGACACTGAAATCATAAATAGCACTTACTGTTTCTCTCTGCCACAAATGGATCTGTTTCTACCCAATTAGAAGTCACTTGCCCCAGCTCAGCCCTCACGCGCAAAACAACAGTCCAGCGCCGCTCCTTAAGTGACATGGGGAAACTGCATTCAGTCTGGGTGATACGGGTGCAGTTCATCTCATCCCACTTGTTAAAAGCCCCTCTGCAACGCAAAACAAAGGACAAATTAGGCGTCAGCACAATACAAACTACCTAAAATACAACCCAGACAATTTTTTGTAATAGAATTTTTCTCAATTTAGTGAGCATATCACAGGCTAAGAGACTTCTGACTTCAGAAGCTGCTTTTGGATATACATAAAAGCATCTGTAACAGATAACTCATTCTTTCATTTCTATGCTTATTTTTAGTTTTGGGGTGGTTTGTGTTTTTAAAAAAAAAAAACCACACAATTGTGTTACTGGATTAGAACAAAATCAGTTTCCTTGTTTTTAGAACTATTTACTTACGTTTTAAAATGGACTGTATATAACACCAAGCCTCTATCCACTTTAACGGGAGACCACCTCAGCAAACTACGAAAGTTATAGGAATAAACCATCACATCCTTTGGTGCTGGTAAATGGGGAAAAGATTCTAAAGGAAGAAGAGGGATAAAAACAATTATTGAAACATTCACGTACACAGTAACTAACTTTTGGTCTCCAAATTCCAACACCATATATTACATTTTTACTGCTTTGCAGGCAAAACCGTTCCTCCTCCGCATTCCATTTCTAGGTGCACTAGTAGCAGTACATTTAAGTCCCTGCTATCCACAAAGCACCAAATTACACCTTACTGCTTTTATTTTTTCCATATAGAACATAACACCAAAAGTACAGAGTCCAGCACAAAACAATATACCTCACCCACCTCTGCCATGAAGCTTTAAATTCCACAGCCACTTGTCATTACAAAAGCACGTCTATTTCAATTGTCTGCATCTCACATTTTATTATCTCACATGCTTTTCCTGACCATCTGGCTCCTGCTAACTCGTTTGAAAATGCTAAGGTCACTTCACCGAAACTTTCCAGGAAACAAGTGGGGAAAAAAAAGCCTTCTCATACTTAAAACATTCACTAATACATAGAGCACCATTCCACTTGCAAGCCTGAAGTTTTATTAATTTTGAAACTGATTTCGCAATGTAGAAAACACCTCTGTTAGAGGTGTGCCTTCTGCTAGTAGGAACATCCACCCGAATTTGGTCACGTTATAAAACCCTGGGGGGTGAAGGAAGACCTGCAAGCGTTCTCCAGCAGCTTGTTAGGAGGCGAACAACACAGAAGCGGAGAGCCAACAGTGTCCCTAGTATGGGAGAAGAACCACTTCCCTGTTGGTCCAAGCAGGGTGGAGGAGGAAGCCACTTACTGGATTGGAGCATGGCCAAAGGCCAGCCACTGAGCTGGGGATGGAGGGGTAGAAAAAGCAAGTGGAAGGTGGGAGGAAGGGCAGCCGAGCAAACGGCAGAGAACCAAGGGCTGGGGAAATGGGAGCAGCTGAAGTAAAGATAGGCAGATGAGAAATTAAGTGGAGCACCAGCTGGAGGGAGATGTTAGCTGGCAAGTAGGGCAAAACAGCAGGCTGGAGAACGAAAAAAATCATTGAAAGACAGGAGACCAACAGCAAGGAATTGGGATAGCTAAAAGAAAGAGACTAAGATTACTGCAAGTAGGTTGAGGTGAGGAAGACAGGAAAATGCACTTATCAAATGCTTTAAAAACACTTTTGACCGCACCACTGCAGTCACTCATGCTGGGAGGGCCCTCAGGAGGTCTCCAGTCCAAGCCCCTGCCCTGAGCAGGGCCAGCTCTGGCATCAGACTGGTCTGCTCAGGGCTTTCTCCAGGCAGGTCCCGGAACCTCCAAGGATGGAGCCTGCACAGCCTTGCTGGGCAACGGCTTCACTGCCTGCCCATCCAAAGAGCAAGAAAGGTTTTCCTTCTACACTTGACTTGTATTTGTCCATATAGCGATCCACTTAAACCATTAAACATACTGGGTCAACAGGTCCTAAGCTCAAAGACAACCATGACATGACATGATATGATATCCCACGTAATAAGATTTTCATTTTTTGTTCTTAAGACAATAGTCTCCTAAGATACAGTTTGCATATTTTTACATAAACAAGATCAGAAGATCGAACACTTATGCTAAATTCTGGATCCAGTTTTCTTTGGTAATATGGGGATAATGTTAAAAAGTTTTATCTTTTTGATTTCTACATTTGATTTTGTTACACAGCACTAGACAGCACACTGATGCTGACAGTGCTTTCAGAAGAGACGTCATGCCAGGATCTTAACATCCTTCACATATAGAAAAGAGACAACACTAATCTTCAGAAAGTTGCATTAAACCGTAAGTGCAACATACAAAATAATTAGTTAAGCTCTCAAAGTTTTAATTAGGCGTGTTACTAGTTTCTAAGCCTCAACTTCCTGGTAGTGCTCTTAAGTAAATACACAGTGCCTTAAGCTTCAGATGGATCATTCAGCATTGCCAACCTGTTTGAGATTCCTTCCAGTTACAAAGACAACCTAAATTGTTAATCTCTTGTGTATTTTAAAGGCCACTGAGTAACCTTTTCTGCATTCAAGAAAAGTTTTCACTTCCCAGTCATGCAAATTCTTCCTTGTGCTCTCACTGCCAGTCTCGCATGTGGCACGGTATCTCACACCATCAGTAATCTGTGCACTCAGACATCCGATACAAACTAATTTTACGAAATTCAAGAAAGCTGTCAGAATGAAACACAAGCACTAGCATTTTTTTTTCTTCACTCCTCTCCTTCTTAAAAAAAGAAAGGAAAAAAATGAAAAGTTGGTCCATCTTCTCAGTCAAGAACGCACACTGATTATTTTGCTTTATATCAGCATTCAGAAACAGATAATTTCCTCTACCAGCTTCAAAACCACTGAAAAAAATAATGAAATCTACAGCTCTGTAGTTGAACATCAAGGTACTGTGCACCACAAGGCACTTATTAGTGCACTGGGGAGCTGTTTTCATAGCACTGAAGGAACACATTCGTATTTCGGTTAGATGTCTCAACTTGACAAGGCAAGTTTCTGAAATCACACACTGAACTCCATTACGATCATTAGTTTGTAGGATCCAAAGTAACAAGATGCACACTTCAGAAAAAAAATACCTACTTATGCAAGTACCCAAGAAAAACCCAAACTATGTTAGCTAGGGAAAGGCAGAAATGCCCCATCCTTTCTCTCTGTCTGGAAGGTGGTCTTGCTGAATTGGTTCTTTTAAAACATCTGCCAAACAATGCTCAGATTGTTTTTTCCTGATGCAGAGACTTCCTGACCCTTCAAGCCGCAAGTCAAAGCTTTCATACAGCAGAGTGTGAAGCCACAAGTTACAGTAAGTGAAAGCTGCTCAGCCTGGCCTAGCCATTGGTTTGACAGCCTCCATTCCTGCTCCTGAACAATATCTGATCCCTTCCCCTGCATCAACCTTAGAACATATCATTTTGCTAAATGGCAAAAAAAGAAGCCTGGGGGTTTTCTGGATGATCAGAGGGACGGAGCACCTGTCCTGCGAAGACAGGCTGAGAGAGTTGGGGGTTCTTCAGCCTGGAGAAGAGATGGCTCCAGGAAGACCTTATAGCCACCTTACAGTACCTAAAGGGGGCCACATGAAAGATGGGGAGGGAGTTTTTACAAGGGCATGTAGTAATAGGACAAGAAGTAATGGCTTCAAACTGGAAGAGCATAGATTTAGGTTAGATATTAGGAAGAAATTTTTCACTCTGAGGGTGGTGAGGCACTGGAACAGGTTGTGGATGCCCCATCCCTGGAAGTATTCAAGGCCAGGCTGGATGGGGCTTTGAGTAACCTGGTCTAGTGGGAGATGTCCCTGTCCATGGCAGGGGGGTTGGAACTAGATCATCTTAAAGTCCCTTCCAACCCAAACCATTCTATGATTCTATGACTTTTGCTGTTCCAGTGTACAGAACTGGCTTCTCATGTCATCAGATAAGCACCAAAGCCCGCAATGGGTGAAGAGCAGAAGTGAGTGGCCAGGTGGGGATGGGTGATGACAGCTAGCTATTCTTTTGGCTCAGATTTTAGCACATAGCATCGCCATTTGCAACAGAAATAACACAGTGTACTGTGCCTAAGGGAGAGAGCGCAGAGGGGGAGGAGGCCCTACGCACAAGCTGAACACCAGAACAGCTCCCTGGGAAATCTGGCTGCTACCGATAGGATGGGACTCGGCAACACTGACTGCAGCAGGTACTCCCAGCTCACCTCAACCCACCCATGGGCATTTGGGCTCATGAGTCCAGCCATGGATCGAAACGGCAGCTGCCTCCAAACAGCCAGAGCGCCCCATGGGGCTCGCCAGTCACAGACTGGCCAGCCAGGCCTTGACATACAGGAGGAAACATGACAGCAGACATGCTGAACTCATGGAGGTACCCACGTTCCTCAATAAGGATCACGCTGTGTGCATTACCTCATTCAAGACACGTCACTGCAGCTCTTCCACGCTTGCTGGGAGACATATGAAGCCAGGATTATACTTGTGAGCTATGGCTCAGACCTGAACTGAAGAACAGCCCCCCCCTCCATTATGGCAAAGCATTCACATTGAAGCCTAAACCCAATCCTACGTAACACGTTGATTCACAAAATTAAATGGAGGAGGCTCAAGTACAGTTGACAAACAGGTGCCACATCACAAACTACAACCACACCAACGACTCACACCGTGTCAATCCCCCCTCAAGGCTGGACCCGTGCAGGTTTTTACCCGCTCTCTCACAGAGGCAGCAGGCCTGGGGCCACGCCGCCCGGCAGCTGCCGCAGGGCCAGCCTCGGCCCGGGAGGCGAGCCGGTGGCAGCCCGCAGGACGGCAGCTTTTCTAGCAGCAGCAACCACGGACTCGCCCCCTTTCAGAGAGCCAGGCACAGGCGGGACGAGGAAAGGGTGAAATCCGCCACAGCCCCGCTCTCCCCACCGCCGCCCGCCCCACTGCGCCTCCGGCACCCGCCAGGGCCTCTTCAAGGGACGGGCACGGCCGCGCTGTTCCCCCGCCAGCCCCCTCCGAGGCCGCCCCAGCCCGGGCCCTCGCCCCACAGGCTTCCGCCGCCTCCCGTGCCGGAAACCCGCCGGAGAGGAGGCGCAGAGAGAGGCGCAGGCCGGACGGCAGCCTCCAGCCCCGCACCGCCGGCCACGGCCGCAGAGAGCCCCGCACCCGCCGCACCCACCTGCGCCCGAGGCCCGCACCGAGCCGAGGAGGAAGAGGAGGAGAAGGAGGAGGGAGAAGAGCGGCGTCCGGCACGGCATGGCCCGGCTGGCAGCTCCCCGCCGCCCGGCCCCGCTCGCCGCCAGAGGCTGCTCGCCGGTCCCTGAGGAGCGGGGCCGGCAGCGGGCCGCCTCGCACCCGGCGGCCCGGCCCCGGTCAGCGGTTGCTGGCAGGGGAGCAGGGCGACAGCTGCCTGCGGCCCCGCTCAGCCTCCACCCCCGCCTACGGGGAGGCAGAGCCCGCCCTCCGCCCCGCCTGCAGCCCTGCGGGCGGACGCGAGGCTGAGGGGGCTTGGGGGCCCAACGGCCTTAACGGCCCCAACGTCCGGCGGGGGCCCCCTGGAGGCCGCCATTTGCTGAGGGCTGGCTCTGCAGGGCGGGCTGCGGCGTAGCCCCGCGGCCCTGGGCCCGCAGCCGCCGCCTCATGCGGTGTGGGTCGAGCTGGCGAGGCGGGGAGGTTTTGCGTGTGCACGTATGGCGTGCGGTCGATGTGAGAAAAATCTGGCCATTAGAAGCGGTTAAAGCTCCCTGGCTTTCTCGGGCTGCGTCTGGCTGTAACACCAACCCGTGGTTAAGCCTAACCGCATACCTTTTAACTGATGCTATTGATGACAGGGTATTGCGATTAAAAAAATCTGGAGGTGATGCGGGGGGGGGGGGCAGCGTTCCTCCCAAACGATTACTATTTTAAGAGAAAACATGTTTTTAAATATAATTCACTAGGTGGGGACATGTTGTTTTTGAGAGCTTTGACGCTGCTTTAGTTTAAAAGCACCGTAAAGCAGAGGAGTATTTTGTAAGTCTCCTGAACAAAGTGAAAATTGTCTTAAACACGTCAGAGAGAAAATATGTTTTACTAGTACAAGATTGGGAAGTCAGCAGAACCATGGCCGGGAGGACTGCCGACAGCGGAAACCATGCAGAGTTAGGGTACTTAAAAACCTTTAATTAATATTAATAAAGGTGAAGTTTAGCCACCTGGAGGCTCCCCGACTAAAGTTTACACCACTGCCATCCAATTTCCAACAAAAGGAAAGCAGGCAAGTACAGCAAGAGTATCTTGCGTTCAGAGCGCTCAGTAAGAGCTGGACAGCTTTGATTTCCAAGTAAGCTTGGATGAATCACTTGATCGTGACAAGTGATTCCCTGTATTCAGCTCTTCCTCAATCAAAAGAGAAATTCCTCCCTTTCTCTTAGCCCCATATGGCCTGCTCTTATCAATTGCAAGCTTTCAGGGCAAAGATCCTCCTTTTGCCAGGAGTAATGAAACAGGCCAGAGTCTCAGTCAAAGCCTTTTAACACTGACACAGATTATAATAGCTAGAAAGGAGTGTAAACAAAGGAGGGGAAAAAAAAAAGCAAAGGCTGAAAAGTCAACTGGTTGGTTGGTTGATTGTGAAAATAACATGTGCTAGAAGGGGATGGTAGAGATTAAAGTAATTCAGTTACAGATTTAGCGTGTTTTCTCTGCACTTAATGTGTCTGACCTCTTTTTCAACCCTTCTGGGAAGAGTGACTCAACTCTGTCAGTCAACAGCAGCTCTGTTCTAACGAAACTCCCCTCCACAAGCTTCGCTTTGGGATTTCCCCAGTGCCAAGCCTGCACTGAGATGCAGATCCTTTAATCATGATGTCTGAAGTCGGTGGAGGAATTTTGGTCACGCACGGTTAGCATTACTTGTGGAGCATTTCTGGTGGCAGGTAGCCAAGCAGGTAGCTGGGAAAGCCCCTGGCGATTTCTAACTGTGAAACTTAAGTAGGAAAACAGCCTGTCCAGAAGGCATGTTAATTTTGGTGGCACCTCTAATTCATGCATTAATGAGATTTTGATTCACAGAGGAAACTTAAGTATATTAAAGAGCAAGTCAAAACATGAATTTTGAAGTGGGGTTTCCATCTACACTTGCACTGAAAGACACGTAGTTACTGTAATTGTTAGAGAAATCCCATAACTGATCATGTGTGTTTTCCCTTTGCCAAACCAGACAGGAAACTTTTGCAGGCTTTTGGTTTTACTCCAGCTGATCTCTCTCCTACCCTGAGTTTCCTATTAAGTCAAAGCCCCAAAAATTACTGTCTTACAGTCTAGTAGGCTATTAGGAGGGAAGTCAAAATGACTGGTTGTGCCTTCATGAACAAAAGGTTAATGAAGTATATGGTTGTCGCCATCAGTGGATGAGGGATGACTTCTTAAAACTTAAGGAGTGCTGACGAGAAGACTGAAAATAAATAGTGATTTAATGAAGACTGAGAGAACGGGAGTCAATGCAACATCTGATCCTATCAATCAGCTCCAAAAGAAAAAAATATTAATTAACCCAGGAAATCTGTAGAACGTACAGGAGTTCAGAGATAATTATGTATATCGCTGTCTGAACTTCGGGAGCAAAAAGCAAAGTCAAATCAGAAAGTAAGGGATAAATTATTTTTTTTTGCTGGTCTCTTTCCCTCACTAAAAGCTGTCAACATGAGAAAGTGAAAGGTAGCCAGGAAAGGCAGAAGGAAATACATTTCAGAGGAGAAATAGCTCCATCTATCACTGCAAGTTACAGGCTCTTAAAAGTCACTGAGAAGTCTTAGATGTAGAAAAAAAAAAAAAAAATTCATTACGGCACATAACCACAATAGATTGACATAGTAAGTAATTTTGTGTGTATTTCACCAATGCAAACAATTTACTACTCTAAAATCCCAGCCTTGCCAGTTATTATATGTGGATGCTTGGGTTCATTCGGGTAAAACTGAAACCAGCTCACCCATAAGGAGACAGCTAATCAATATCAAAGCAATCATTTTCCTGCATCAAAATTTCTGGCACAGAAACCTTGAAAAAAAATTGAATCCACTGAAGATAAGGAATTTCTCCAAAAATAACACATAGGTACAGGTGAAATGCATCCATTGTAAGACCCAGGAATGCCTCATGCATCAGGTAGTGATTAGTAGGGGAACAATTTTGGGACCATGGTAGTCTAAGAGGGAAATCAACCACCTTCCTTGTGCCCCTTCTAGGCATCTCATGTAAAGAACCGTGTCTAACTCACTTAAGAAACCAAAAAAAGGAAGAAGATAAAAAAGAAGAATCCCCCCTCCCCCCAATTTGTAAATGAGCAAAAATTTTTAACAGGCACTGGGACTCATCTACAGTATTTACTCTGCCGATGTTTTAAGTAGTATGAACTTACAGATGGTTGCAAAAGCATTGTTATGTGATTGATGTGCAAGAAACAACACAAATGTACTGAGAATGGGAAAATTATTTTGACAAAAGCTAGCTCTTCAAATTCTTGCCTCTTTACTTCCGACTCATGGTGTTTGCTGCAATGATTTTTAATCTTCTTTCTGGAAGAGAAATGTAATTGAGTTGTTTGATACTGGCCTAACACACACAAAGAAATAAAAAATAAAAATCATAGGAATACTGTACTGGTCTGTTCAGACACAACACCTCCCCCCGCAAAATTTGCTATGGTAGCTCTACTAACTGTGGGAGAAAGTCGGAAACATCTGGACCCCCATCCGCAAACTGGGCCCTTTTGGAGGTAGATGGAAGGGTGTTTAGGCTCGCTAAGGTGCATCTCCAATTCTTCAAGACATCTTGGTTCTATTAAAAGTTCCACTCCCGCTGGGACTTCCAGTAACTAAAATGTTCTGGTCCCCAGCACCTGACAGACTAAGCCTTCTGCATCTCCCCTCTGTTCACAAGGGGTTTATAATGGGAAACATCATCACAGAGCAGATGGCTGAAGACATTAAGCTCCTTATCTTCCCATGCTCTTATTCCCAACCTGCAAAGGCAGAGGTGCTGCCATCAAATAGTTCAGAAGTTAAAAAACAAATCACAAGATTAAAAAAATGCTCCTAATATCTTGACATTGGAGATAAAGATTATGTTGCATTTCTGCATTCAGACATCCCGTATATACCACCCTTGTATTTGAATGCATGAGAGTGAACATGTGTTTTATCTACTCACAAATGCATGGAAAGGGGTGATTTGGGGTGGTGCTAAAGAGCTGATAAACATCTGGTTATTGTCTTTTTATTTTCCCCTGACACAGCCACATAAGTCTTGGTCCCCTGTTAGATACCTTTTTTGTTTGCCAGTTGTTCTTTAGCACCCGTATCTGTTCTGCTCTGCCAACTGCGTTTATGCTCCTCCAGCTGCTGTGGGACCTGTTTCTGATGCTTCCCCTTGAAAAAGGTGAGGGACAACAAAGGAGAAAAGAATCCAAAACTGGGAAAGAGGAGCCAGGAAAGCCACCAGGAGAAAAAGCATGCGCAAACTGCTGCACCACCAGCGGACATCATGGCAGCTGAGCTGCAGCAATGACTGCAGTCAGAAGGAAATGCTGGGTAGGAGTGGTCTTCACCCTGCAAGGAGACATGACACCCACAGCTACCAGCAGGGCCTGACCCTGCTCCGACTTCAGGGAGTGTCAGAAATGCTTGAGTTTGCATGTGACCCTGCAAATTTGGCATTCTGGTAACTCTGGCAGCGGGGACCCAACGAGGCCCATGATAAGGTAGGCACATGGGCGCAGGTTTTCCAGTCCAGCACCTTGAGGAGCCTGACTTCTCACCAGCTCCTTGCTGAGCCTGATATTCTTTGTCATCTCTCAGAAATTAGCCACTCGGGCAGTAGAATCATAGAATCATAGAACCATAGGGTTGGAAGGGACCTCTGGAGATCATCTAGTCCAACCCCCCTGCCACAGCAGGGTCACCTAGAGCAGGTTACACAGGAACACGTCCAGGCGGGTTTTGAATGTCTCCAGAGATGGAGACTCCACCACCTCTCTGGGCAGCCTGTTCCAGTGCTCTGCCACCCTCAGGGTAAAGAAGTTCCTCCTCATGTTTAGGTGGAACTTCTTATGCTCAAGTTTGTGCCCATTGCCTCTTGTCCTGTCCCCGGGCACTACTGAAAAGAGCCTGGTCCCATCCTCCTGACACCCACCCTTTAAGTATTTATAAGTGTTGATAAGATCCCCCCTCAGTCGTCTTTTTTCCAGACTGAAGAGACCCAAATCCCTCAGCCTTTCCTCATAAGAGAGGTGTTCCAGTCCCCTAATCATCTTGGTAGCCCTCTACTGCACCCTTTCCAGCAGTTCCCTGTCCTTCTGGAACCGGGGAGCCCAGAACTGGACACAGTACTCCAGGTGTGGCCTCACCAATGCAGAGTAGAGGGGGAGGATGACCTCCCTTGACCTGCTGGCCACACTCTTTTTGATGCACCCCAGGATGCCATTGGCCTTCTTGGCCACAAGGGCACATTGCTGGCTCATGGTCATCCTGTTGTCCACCAGGACTCCCAGATCTCTTTCCACAGAGCTGCTCTCCAGCAGGTCAGCCCCCAACCTGTACTGGTGCATGGGGTTGTTCCTCCCCAGGTGCAGCACCCTACACTTGCCCTTGTTGAATTTCATAAGGTTTCTCTCTGCCCAGATCTCCAACCTGTCCAGGTCTCTCTGTATGGCAGCACAGCCCTCCGGTGTGTCAGCCGCCCCCCCCAGCTTTGTGTCATCAGCAAACTTGCTGAGGGTGCACTCTATCCCCTCATCCAGGTCATTGATGAATATATTGAAGAGGACTGGACCCAGTACTGACCCCTGGGGAACACCACTCGTCACTGGTCTCCAACTAGATTCTGTGCCCCTAATCACAACCCTCTGAGCTCTATCTTCCAACCAGTTTTCTATCCACCTTACTGTCCATTCATCTAACCCACACTTCCTAAGCTTCCCTATGAGGATGCTGTGGGAGACCGTGTCAAACGCTTTGCTTAAGTCAA
This sequence comes from Fratercula arctica, assembly GCA_947846985.1. Classification (NCBI taxonomy): domain Eukaryota; kingdom Metazoa; phylum Chordata; class Aves; order Charadriiformes; family Alcidae; genus Fratercula; species Fratercula arctica. The sequence goes on from CANTUZ010000001.1 coordinate 100,500,931, forward strand.
GATAGACCACATCTACCGCCCTCCCCTCATCTATCCATCCAGTCATGCCATCGTAGAAGGCTATCAGATTAGTCAGACATGATTTCCCCTTGGTGAATCCATGCTGAGTACTTCTGATAGCTTTCTTTTCCTCCACGTGCCTTGAGATGACGCCCAGAACAAGCTGTTCCATCATCTTTCCAGGGATGGAGGTGAGGCTGACCGGCCTGTAGTTCCCTGGCTCCTCCTTCTTGCCTTTTTTGAAGACTGGAGTGACATTAGCTTTCCTCCAGTCCTCAGGCACCTCGCCTGTTCTCCAGGACCTTTCAAAGATGATGGAGAGCGGCCCAGCAATGACTTCTGCCAGCTCCCTCAGCACTCTTGGGTGCATCCCATCGGGGCCCATGGACTTGTGAATATCTAAATGATCTAATTGATCCCTCACTCGCTCCTCCTCAACCCAAGGGAAGTCTTCTTCTTTCCCTGTTACTTTATTCAGTGCCTGGGACTTCTGAGGGCTGGGCCGAGCAGAAAAGACCGAAGCAAAGAAGGCATTCAGTAACTCTGCCTTCTCCGCATCCTCCGTCACCATGACTCCTGTCTCATTCAACAGTGGGCCCACAACTTCTCTGGTCTTCCTTTTGCTTCCAATATACTTGTAGAAGCTCTTTTTGTTGTGCTTGACGTCCCTAGCCAGGTCAAATTCCAAGGCGGCCTTGGCTTTCCTTGTTTCATCCCTGCACGCTCTGGTGGCATTCTTGTAATCCTCCCAAGGGGTCAGTCCCTTCTTCCACTTATTATAAACTTCCTTCTTCCACTTGAGCTTTTTCTGAAGCTCCCTGCTTAACCATGCAGGTCTCCTGCGTCCCTTGGCCGATTTCTTTCTCTTAGGGATGCACCGATCCTGAGCTTGGAGGAAGTGGTCTTTGAATATCAACCAACTTTCTTGAGCCCCTTTGCCTTCCATAGCCCTAGCCCACGGGATCTCTCCAAGCAGTTTCTTGAAGAGGCCAAAGTTAGCCCTCCTGAAATCCAAGGTTGTAATTTTACTTCTTGTTGTTTTGTGGATAGTGCCCATGATCCTGAACTCAATCATTTCATGATCACTACAACCTAGGGTGCCCCCAACCTTAATGTCCTCCACCAATCCCTCTGTGTTTGTCAGTACCAGGTCTAGAAGTGCTCCTCTCCTTGTTGGCTCCTGTACCACCTGTGTCAAAAAGTTGTCATCAATGCACTGGAGGAGCCTCCTGGACTGCCCATGCCTGGCTGTGTGGTCTTCCCAGCAGATATCAGGGTGATTGAAGTCCCCCATGAGAACCAGGGCCTGCGATTGCGAGGCTACCTTCAGTTGTCTGTAAAAAGCCTCATCAGTTTCCCCATCCTGATCAGGTGGCCTGTAATAAACACCCACAACAGTGTCCCTCATATTTTCCTGTCCCTTAATCCTCACCCATAAGCTCTCGACCCGCTCTTCATCCGCCCCTAGTGAGAGCTCAATGCATTCCAAATGCTCTCTCACATAGAGTGCAATTCCACCACCCCGCCTTGCTGGTCTGTCTTTCCTGAAAAGGACATAGCCACCCATGACAGCATTCCAATCGTGCGAGTTGTCCCACCACATCTCAGTAATTGCAATGAGATCGTGGCCCCGCAACCGCACACAGACCTCCAGCTCTTGCTGCTTATTCCCCATGCTGCGTGCATTGGTGTATAAGCATTTCAGAGAGGGAGTTGTGTGTGTAGTTTTGACCCTTGAGATGTGGTGTGCCTTCTGGCTTTCAGAAATACTGGCACACTGGCCCACAAGCGCTGAGCAACTACGCCCTGGCACCTCACCAGCAAGCCCAGTACCATCCCCACCCCCCTTCAAATCTAGTTTAAAGCCCTCTCAATGAGTCCTGATAACTCTTGTCCTAGAACCCTTTTTTCCCCTGGAGGTCAAGGTATTCCTGCCTGTTACCAGCAGGCCAGGCATTTTGTAGATCAGGCCATGATCAAAGAACCCAAAGTCCTGCCGGCAGCACCAAGCTCGAAGCCAGGCATTGATCTGCTGGCTCCTCCTATTTACCCCCTCATCATTCCCCGCAACAGGGGGGATAGACGAGAACACCACTTGCGCTCCTGATCCCTTGACCAGGCGTCTCAGGGTCTTGAAATCTTTCTTCATTGCCCTTGGACTTCTTCTTGTTACCTCGTCACTGCCTACCTGAAAGAGCAAAAGTGGATAGTAGTCTGAGGGCCGTACCAGGGAAGGAAGCATCCTCTTCACGTCCTTGACCCGGGCCCCAGGGAGGCAGCAGACCTCCCTATGTACCGGGTCCGGCCTGCATATTGGGCCTTCCGCTCCCTTCAGTAATGAGTCACCTATGACAAGGACCCGTCTTTTCTTCCTTACCGCAGAGGTTTTGATGCAGGGGGAGGTCTGACTAGACCTTGCTGACAGCTCCAAGGTAGGAGAAGTAGGAGAAATATTGTGCTCATCATCATCCAGGTTCCTCTGTAGAGCACTGTACCTGTTAAATAATGGCACCTGGGAAGATGGGGTAGTCACTGGGCAGTCTCGAGTGCGGCGCCTGTTGCGCCGTGCAGGAACTACCTGCCATTGCCCGCTGTCCTCCAGGTTACTGCCTTCAGTTGAGGTGACAGAGGATAGGGAGCTCTCTGTTGCAGGGGTTCTATCTGCCTGCTGGGTTTCTGTCATGGGATGCAGGATTCTACTCCAGGAATCTATCTCCCTCTCGCATTCCCTGATGCTCCTCAATCTACTTACCTCCTCCCTGAGCTCCATGACTAATTGGAGAAGATGCACACTAGTTTGGGAATTCATTAGTTGAGTTCCACTCTGGAGAAAAGCTCTGCTGCTGACTGAAGGGGATTCCCACTGCGTTACACAACCAGAAAATGCCTGAGTCATGTGAATTGAGGTTTTAAAGATCAGCCCTTCCTTTGGGGTAAAAACATTACTTTATGACTCTGAGCTGTTCTGAGTTAAGTTTATGAAGTGAAAAAGAGAGTGAAGGAAGTTATGTCACACCAGTGAAGAAATTTGCTTTGTACTTTAGCTAGTTTTTGAGTTTTAATCAGAAAATTGGTGCTGTCATGCTTTGCATTTCAGTCTTGTAGCACAGGAAGTGGTGTTTTTAATCACAGGACATATCAGCTAGCAGTTAATATCCAGGGAGAAGGTAGGAAATATTTTTATTTGTTTAGTATTTAACACAAATGTATTACAGCAGGAGCTTGGCCTCACTATACTCTCTGCAGGTTGTCTTGTCCCACTCACAGGCACAGCAGCAAGCTGTACTTGTGTGAGGTTCAGGTTATACTGTTTCTGCCCGTCAACAAGAGAGAAGATGAAGGGGTGAGGAAGAAAAAAAGAAACACCCCCCTCCCTTGATCTTGTTTGCATATTTAGAATTAGAGTGTTATTTAGGCTGTTTACTAGTGAATTGAGCAACTAGAATAGGCTTTCCTAGAGGCCAGTGGATTTGAGCCCATTGTGGTGCGTGCGTTTCAGCATGCTGTGGTACTTAAATTAAAAAAAAAAAAAAGTTTTAGCGATTCATTTACAGTAACTGTCTGATGAAATAAAGTATCCTAGAAACGGAGAGGAAGTGTAATCAGTCAGTCATGCCTACTTACAGCAGTTTACATAAGCAGCAGAAACAGAGCCGTGCTAATGTGGATAGATAAACACCCCATATCTGCTATAGATAAACTTGTCTCCCAGATCATTATTTCTAAGACAAGGCATGTCTTGATGTCTGAAATTGATCATTAATTTAAGATGCCTAGGCATGTTGTCGATAGTTGTAAAAATAGTTGTGTTAACAAAAGGATCACAGTGACAGAAAAAAACAAGTTCCTCAAATACTGACATTTAGATGCAGGACAGTTTGGAAGATACAGTTTTTGGTGTGGGAATTTTCAAGGGGATGGGGTAGGAGGTTAAAACAGATTAATTTCCTAAGTCATTCTTCTTTGAAAAGCGCCTAAGCCTAAGCCCTAAGGCACATTACCCAATCAAATATTATTTCTGGTAATGGAAGGCTTGCAGCACTGGGAGATGACTCTGGAAAACATGAGTGTCCCACAACTGCTGTATGTAAATAACTCTTCTTTCTCCTTTGAGTTCTCCCCTAACGTATACATTTATATTGTAGGCAAATACAGCCAGCGTCCATATTATGCCTGGAGAGAGTCTCCAGCTTTGTACCTGAACACAAGCCAGGCTGGCCGCACGGTCAGTGGCACTGTAAAGAGGAGGCTGTGTCCCCTCTCTGGCTCATGGCACTGGTCCAGCCCGCTGGCCTGGCTGATTTGACACAACTCTGCTTGGGCTTAGTTGAACCTCTGCATCCCAGCGCCACGTAGTTACTAGGTGTGACACAAGGGAGTGAGGAAGGAGTTGGGAGATGAAGGCTTGAGGCTGGGGTAGGAGAGAAGCAACGCTCATGCAGTCAGACTGCTGTAAAATCAGCTCTTCTGTAAGGTCAAATCTCAACCTGCAGGACTGCTTTACCCTTAGCAAGATCCCTCTGATGCCTGAATGAGACCATAATGCTTACTGAAAAGCACAAGTGGAAACCTATGACACGACTTTCTGAATCTCACCTATGACTGGAATTTCAAATGGATGTTGCAAGCACCACTCAGGCTCTTGATGAACAAAATCCTCATCAGACTTAGAGGTTCTGTCTTGGCTCCCTCAAAAGTTTTCATAAACAGCTTTCCACTGGGCCATCCTCCTCTGGGCACAGAATAGAATGGTTAAATCACCTTGTCTTCAGGCTATGACAAAGCATGCCTAAAGTAGGAGAAAGCACAGAAGTAGGGCTTTGAATCTTGTAAGACTTCGGAAGAAAATATACGGATTTACTCAAACCAGATGATTAAATTCTGATCAATGAAGATGATCAAACATTATGTTCCATTTGAAATTTGATCTCAGACAATTAGCTCTAAAAAAACCCAAGGAAGAAGGAAAAAAAAGACTAACAGGGTTTGTCCTTAGGGCCTGAATCTCTCCCACTCATCTAATGAAATGAACTGCTACCAAAGAGACAGACCTCATAAATAAACAAAGGCAGAAACAAACTGCTCAAAGTGTTCTCTCATGCAGGATGACTTAGGCCATGCAGCTGCTGGCTGCCATTGCATTGCTTCTCTTTCCTTATGTATTTTGATTCTTTTTTGCCTGTATTAAGTAACAGGAAACTACTTGCTTTTGTCAGGGTTTTTGGTTGTGTTTGTTTGTTTGTTTGTTTGTTTGTTTGTTTGTTTGTTTTTCCTGCTGGCTTACTGAGCTGTAAAGGCTCTGGTGAAACTAGCTCTGGCACAAGACAAAGAGTGACACTGTGGTCTGGGGAACTGTGACGCCAGCAGGTAAGTTGGCTTAGGGTGCTGTGAAATGACAGCCTGTGTTTAAATCCTGTTAAGAAACTGGGCCCTTCACAGGAAGACTCTTGACAGGCCTTGTAAAAAACACCTCATAGTTGAAAAGAGCTAAACAGAATGGGGAATGAAAAGTCAACAAAGCTGTCAAAGGACTTCTATTTACTTCATACAGAAAAATGAGAGTTTTTCCAGATTCCAAGTTGCAACCCAAAGGGAAGAGAAACAAGCATTCAGGTAGCAACATAACTAAACCTCGGTCTGTGAATATCAGCTGTGTTGCTTTATAGGCTTTTCTGGGGGACAGTTGCTTGCTGTTAAGCAAATCTTTTTTTTTGAGGAAGAGGAGGAGAATTGCATGATTATGTTTGTCTACACCTTCCAGCATCCAAGTGATGAGGTACAAGGTAAGATCCAGGCGAAGAATTTGGCCTGGCAAATTGACAGAAAATCTGGAAGCAAAGACAGAGATCTAGTTTTTCACATGGAGAGCCTTATGAAATCCTGATACCAAAACTATGTGGGCCCAATGGGTGCCCACAGAGCCTACTCCTGTCCTGACTTAACCTTGTTTGGTCATAAAAGACCTGGGGAGAATTCACATCTCGGCTTTTCCAAATCAGAATGGCTCAACACAGGCTGAGACCAGTTTGCAATTTTTATTGGCCTCTGAGGCAAAGATCTTGGTCTTTAGTCGTCCGTAGCTGTGAAATGTGCTTTAAAACAAGCAAACGTTTTCTGAATGCCCAGTTTGCCATGGAAAAACTCTCACAAAGTCCATCAACACAACTCAGTCTCTGGGTGCTAAATAGATCTAAAAGTTGACTACTTAGACATTATGATGAAGTTCTTTACAATGAGGGTGGTGAGGCACTGGAACAGGTTGCCCAGAGAGGTGGTGGAGGCCCCATCCCTGGAGACATTCAAGGCCAGGCTTGATGGGGCTCTGAGCAACCTGATCTAGTAGAAGATGTCCCTGCTTACTGCAGGGGGGCTGGACTAGATGACCTTTAAAGGTCTCTTCCAACCCAACACATTCTATGATTCTACTGCTGTACTACTTTGCATGGTTAAGGGCATCACACTCCACTTTGCCGTCTATGTAACAGGCTGATATTATGTGCCATTCCCTGAATATGATGTCCTGTGATACGGGGACGAAATATTTGGCAGGCTTTAACTGCAGGCTCACTGGTTGCAGCGTAAGTGTCTTCTAAAGCATAGAGGGCTCAAGCACTCAGTCTCTCAAGGCGCATTCCCAAAGAACCAAGGCAGGAGGGGGACGAAACAGAGACCAGGACTTTGAAGACAACATTGAGTTTATCATTTTCTGAGGTGAGGAATCTGTGTGAGCCAGTCATACTGTGCAGCTGTTCCCCTTTTGCCTGAACCGAGCACTTAGTGTTCAGTTCTCCCAAAGACTCTTTGCATTCGTGGAAAGACAGAGAGAGGGATGTGACTTTAAATTAGGAAAGATTTGGGACCACTATGAAGCAAAGATACTTCTGATACAACACTTAGATGTGATGTCAAAATACGCAGCTTGCAGACTGAGAGATGTGAATTAATCCCTTTACTGAAAGGGATCAGAGATGCTAAAATAACTGTACCAAATTTTAAAATATGTAGATAAAAGCACTTAGGTTCCTTAAATCTAAAATAAGCCTTGAACCACCACCCTTTCAGGAAGTAACTAGGAAATAGTGACTGTTACACCTCTTTTTCTGAAGGTGAATAGGAATTGAATCTGTGACTCGGGCTGAGCAATATTACTTAGGAGAATCTCCTCCAACAGGAGATTGAGCAAGGTCCCTGAAAAAAACCTAGTCAAGATGAGTCTGGGAACGGTAATGCTTTAAGTTAGTTCTAGACATCATAACCAAATGCCATCTATTTGTCCAACATTATAGTCTGTCAACGGTGATTAGACATTTACTGTAACATCCTTTGGGGATGGTGGGATGATAACTTTGGGGACTCTACAGAGGAACTGGTGACCAAAGCTGGGAAAACGACATTGATTTGTGTCCTTTAGGTTACTCCCAAAAGTTCTTTAGATTCAAGGGCTGCAGTGCAAATACAGCTGAACTAATTTGATGCATTAGCAAAAACTCTGCTTACATCTCAGAGGCTTCCGTATGAGAAAGTTTTCACAAAAGAGCAGATACACAGTATGGCCAGAAAGTGGTTTTCCTCCTGGAGGTAGGATTCAAGATCTTAAAAGTTTTCTGGAAAAAAATTGACTGAACAAAACACTTAATTCCAACTGCTAGGTATTATTTTCTGCAAATAGTAAGTCCCGAGCACTTAAAACCAGAAATTTGTGGATGAGGATGTCTCTGAAGGACAACTGATATGGCAGTTGATCTAGCAGGGAAGCTGAAGGCACTGGGAGAACCCATCTTTCTGCCAAAGGTGCGTCCAGACCTCTAGTATCTGATAGAGGCTTTGCAGAGTTTCGCTGCAACACAAGCAGATTGATCCCATGACTAGAGAAAGGACACTGCTTATGTATTGGCGATGGCATTCCTTTATGGCCTCTGACAGAGGGACAAGGAGCATTACTTGAGCCATTTGCCTTTGCCTTTGATCGTGCATGAGCAGATAGGAAATCACAGCTGTAGATAATAGCACAAAAGCTCCTGGCGCTCTGGTGACCCTCTCCTGTAGTCACTGTAGGCAGAGAGATAATGGAGCAAAGGAGAGGGAACTATCATGCTGCTTGTGGGGTAGGTGAGATCTGGTTTTCTGATGAAGAATACTCTGAGGCCACCCCAGAGAATGAAGAAAGTCTCCTTGCTGTTTTCTGGAGAGACCACCACAGAAACCTTAGTCTCGACTGTTAGCTGCTACCATCGTCGTTTGCACGCTCAGCCCTTAGTTGAAAAGCCAGGCTGGTAATACCAGCACATGCTTTATGTTCTTTGTCAAAGCAGTAAAGGAAACAGCAGCGGCTCTGCAGGGGAGGAGACCCTTCCACTACAAGAACTGTGTCTACAGGCAGCCGGAGTTTCAGAGCAGCACACAGAACCCGTGCAGAAGAATCAGTGTGAACAGAAAGTGGGGGATGAGGGGAAAACTGTTCATACCAGTGAAGTGAATAAGCTTGTAGGAGGTCAACAAGGGCCTTACCAAAAAAATTAGGCAGTTTGCTAGGAAGGCGTGAAAGGAAATTTGCTATGACTCAGTAAGAAATTCAGAAGAACTGAGAGGAGGTGAACGCTGCTCCTTTTATAAACATACAGGGCATGTACGGACAAGAATGACTGCTGCAGCCAGGGTGAAGAATAGTCTAGCCAGTACCGCATGCGCATAGAGGTTGCTCAGTGTGGCTGCAAATCTAGGTCTGTATTTGAAGGCGAACTTAGATTGCATCCCATTTATATGTTTACAACCTTGATGCCAGCACAAGTTAGAAAAAGAAAAAAAGGAGCAGGGCCCCAGTCCTGCAGACTGGGCTGCGGTGAAAAAAATACACATTTTCTAGGGCTTCATTTGCAGGAATAGGGCCTGTAAACTCAAAGGAGGAAATTAACTCCTAAAAACTTTCAGTGGAAAATAAGCCCAAGAGGAAGGCAGATGCACCAGTGTATGTAGGCACATATGTACGCCACACACATTTATCAGGAAGTGATGATTTCTGAAAAATATTTCTGAGCCTGTCATGGAAAGATTTAAAAGTTTTGAGGCATCATCAGTCCCATAAGGGAAAGACACAAAACTGCTAACATCTTTTAAGATTTTTCAGCTTTCCAACTATGAACTTTCTTGCACGTATGTTACTTCAACACAAAAATTAAGAAACTCTGTGCTCACTATGATCTTTATCATGTGTGGGAAGGAAGAGACACGCTGTCATACAGAGCTCCAAAATTCCCCCCTCCCCCTTTTTTTTTCCCCTTCTGGCCTTTCAGAAGAAACTCTCAAGTTGCATAAGAGCACTGGGATGGGGACACGGAGGTTGGACAGTGGGAATTACTGGAGGGTAACACCATAGACCCTACCAAGGCACAAACAAAACCAGTTCACCTAGCAGGAGTTTTTCTGGCAACTTTACGCATACATTTCACATGTACCGTAAAAGACCTTTTGGCTCAAAATGCCAACAGGCCCCTTTCTTAGGGTACCAAGCAGGGTCTTACGGCTAGAGCTTTTCCAGGATTGCTTATATGACAACCTCCCTCAAATGTCTAGACATTTGGGAGCTCAGTATGCATTTGGTTTTGTATATTATGAAATGAATCATGTTCTCAGTGTAAGGATATGTAGAAGGAGAGTGTCTGCTCCTTTAAGGGTAACCAGTCCAGGAGCTATTCCAGCAAGGTTATCTGATCGGGGACCTTGTCAATTAGGAAACTAGGGAAAAAGAGGAAAACCAGAAACAAAGTACACAGATCTGACAAAACTAACCTCACTGCCCACACTAATAGGTGGGGTCCCCAGAAACGACAGGCACCCTTCCCGGGACTGGGAAGTCCCAACCTGGAATTTGCAACAGATTAAGATTGTGAACCAGGGGGATCCCAGACACCCTTCAGCCAGGAGTTGTTCAGCAATCAACCGAGCTGTACAAACCCACAAACTGTACAAACCCACAAGAGGAAGTGCAGAGGGAAGGGGAAGCAGGAAGGAACAAAGAGGGGGGGCTAGATAGAAAAGAGTATAAAAGGAGCTGTTTGCATGTAAAATAGGGCCAGTCTGTACGCTTCTCTGGCTGAGCCCTGTGCCTGATCACTGCACTCTGCCCTATCTTGTATCTTATTATTAAATCTTTTTTTAAGTGTTTATTTCTCTGTGCAATCTCATTCTCTGTGTGCGTATGGCAAGGACTAAGTGCCAGCTACTGGTGAGAGCTGCAAGAGTGGATTTGAGACCAGCTCCTGGAGTCAGACCAGGGGTGTGGCATCAGGTACTGGAGAGGTCTTTAGACTAGTCCCAGCCACTGGGGCAGGGATGGTGCGTGACCTGAAAACCAGCTCCTTGGGGGAACTAGCGAGAGCGAGATGAGCAAGGGGTCAGTGCTGGCTGCTGGAGCAGGACTGTGGGTCACAGTCCGTGTGCCTGGTGCTGGTGGGGGAAATGACAGACATCTGTATCTTCCCTAATCTTGGCATGCGTGGGGTGCATGTGTGTGTTCACTAGCAAACTCCAAGTTGGATTAGCCAGCGAGCTGGGGGGACCTTGGGTATCAGGTGTGAAAGAGTTTGTGGTGGCATCCAGGGGAACGTGCAAATGTGGAGTGCCAGTGGGACAAGAGTGTGTATGTGCGTGTGTTTGCTGGTGGACATCAAGCTGGACTAGCCAGGGAACAGGGGACCGCAAAGCAGGTAAGAGGGACTGGGACCAGGGTAGCGGTACACCAAGAAGGTAGAGGGGCTGTGCTGGTACTTGGAGGATCAATGAATGTGCGTGTGCCTTCACTAGTGAGCTTCTATCTCTACCAGCTGGAGATGAGAGGAGGGGGGGACTTGGCTGCCTGTGCTTTACATGAGTCCTGGGTGTAGGTGTATCATGACTGTGCCCCTGGGGCACGTCCTCAGCTTTGCTACCTCAACTTGCAACCAGGAGAGCAGTAGCCACGTCCCTCAGCCTAGGCTGAGACCCCAGGTCCCTGGACTGGGCTCCAGTGGCTCAGCAAGAGGGAGTCCTGAGACAGAGCAGCTGGAAAAGGGTAAAAAAAAATAGACGGAAATTGGCAAAGCCAAAAGTGAACTACACACATGAAACCTATTACAGTATTAATGAATACAGAAATTTTGTTTCCTTTGTCATATACCTTGTGGCGCCCTGCAAATCATTTCATAAACAATACCTAAAAGCTTTTTTGGAAAGAGACCCCTTTCCAAAGTTTTACTGTGTTACTAGAACACGCTACCCTGGGCTTTCTGTAGGAATGCTAATCAGAACCCCCTCTCACTCACCACCCCAACCCCAAGGAAATGACAATCCTGAAACAGAAGGGTTGAGAAGCATTTATAAATACCAGCTAATACGGATATACACATCTATCAGTCTAACCTAGTTTAAAAGTGCAAGACTCAGGGAGTCTGTGCTAGGAGGAGTGGATTTTAGACATTTATTTCAAGAAGAGTTAATATCAGAGTCTTCAGTGGGTATCCTCAAAGAAACAATGCTGGAGGAGCCATTAATGAGTCAGAAGTCTTATGAGTCAGCATAAAAACTGGCAACACGGGCCTAGACAGCTACAGGATGTTCAAATAACTGACAAACAGCTGTGGCCTTCTCTCCATTTGGTATTATAGAATAATAACCTTTTTGTTGTTGATATTTATGATACTTATGTGCAGAGCACAGAGACAATTGCTATACATAAAGCGCAGGTTTCTTTCAGAAGTTATTAACTAAAAAGAAGTTTTTTTAACAAAATGGATAAGGTCACTGTGGCAGAAAATGACTGGCTAAATAGTTGGGATGTTTTAATTTGAAATCAGTCTCCTTTTAAGAGGATATTTAATTAATCTGAAAGGAAAAAAAAAAAGTATTTTTACAAGGCTGTTTGAATATTGCCCCGTCGTTGTCCCATCTTAACTCTTGGCTGAGGATTTTTAATTTGCTGTTACAAGACCAGCAGAGGGAGCTCAAAACATTAGGTACCAACACTGCTTCTAGAAAGGTACGCCAGGAAAAAAATCACTTTTCATGTGATTAGATAACAATATCTGTCAGGTTTAGTAAATAAATGACAATCGATAAGGCAAGGGGAACGTAATAACTGGAAGCTAAGCAAAGCTGCCACTGACACCACTTTCTTTTTGAATATGCTTTGGCTGTTGCTGTCTTGGGAAAAAGGCATCAGCAAGGCATCAGAATTGGATCTGGTACTAATGACAAGATTATTTCCGGGATGCCAGAAACTGCAGCACAAAAAGGAAAACTAGTTAATAGTATCTGATTTTTCAACTTTGGTGTCTCTGTGATAAAACATTGGAACATGGTCAAGCAGAAGTTTCTTTGATTCTATGCCATCCCTGTCAGATTAACTAGATCATGTGTTGCTTATATGGTGGTAACTTCCACTAATGACAATAATTTTGCAATTACTAACAGATGCTTAGATGGTCATTTTGACACCATCAGTTCAACATCACCCAATACCCACAGTCTCTAGGTATCTATATTAAACATCGGATTTCCAGGTAGTACAGTTGTTTCCTTTGCACACGAAGCAAGACAACAGTTGCTGTTCAGTGATTTCAAGGTCTTTTGGCTTCTGTTGTGAAATCAAGATACTTGGACAATATAAATTTTTCTAGCGTAAAGTTCGTCGAAATATTTTCCAAGGACCTAAATAAAATAATTTGTCTTGACTGCCCACTGTGTCTTTTTTTTTTTTTTAAATAGGATATTCGATACCTAGGAAATATCATTTGTGATGAAAACAAGCATTTACTTAGACCACCACTACCCTAGTGTAATTGAAAAGCCTTCCTCACTGAGTGCTGTGTGAAATTCACTTGCCAGAGAGCTGCAGTATCAGACATGCAGGCAACGTCAAGAGAAACAAGTTCTACAGAGACCAACTATGTTTTCTATTGCTTTGCTCTGTATTTATTATATACTGCATCCCCAGTTCTGTAATCCAAATGCCTGGAGTAAATAAAGGGCTGACAGTCTAGGAAAAGAGCTCTTGCTCGAAAGCTTGCAGGCAGTCTTGCTTATGTTTCTAGAAATGTACTTAAAATACTCAGTGTGTCATCAATCACTTTAAGTCTTTGAAAGTTCAGATTATCTGTCACAGACAGCAATGGCAAATAATCCATTTGTCAAAAAGTGGCACTTCTTCTGATGCCTTGGGCTTCTTAAAGCGTATCACTGCACTTCTTTTAGCTGGGTGGTACGGATAGGGAAAGTTAGGGGAGGGATAGGTGGACAGTTAAGAAATGCAAGTTGTGTGACATAGAAATTTTATTTTATTTTGATGACTATCAGCCTGCAACAAGAATGTCTTTTTCCTTAAAAATTTACCAAATGATATCTCTCTTATTGCCACAAGCCTATCTGTCCGAAGTTTTCCAGGCTTACCTCCAGCCCTAATGAACTGTGATTGTCAGGAGGACTATGCCATGGCTGGTAGTCCTCTAGCTTAAGTTTAATTGCTCAGCACTGAGACTGATTATTTTCAGGTGGCTGTTTATCAACTACCTCATGGTTTGAAGTTTCCTGCAATTATACTTTTAATGGAGCCTTGACACAACATCTGAAAACAAACAAACCCAACCCCCAAAAAACATAACAAAAAGTGGCTTAGTTAACAACTTAAATGTTTTGTAATACTGTCCAAAAAGAGGGAATCACAGAAGGACTGAGGTTGGAAGGGAGCTCTGGAGGGCATCTGCTCCAGCCCCCCTGCTCAACCAGAGCCACCAATGGCAGATTGCCCAGGACCATGTCCAGATGGCTTTTCAGTATCTCCAGGGATGGACACTCCACAACCTCTCTGGGCAAACCGTGCCAGTGCTCAGTCACCCTCACAGTAAAAAATGTGTTTCCTGATGTTCAGAGGGAACCTTCTGTGTTTCAGTTTGTGTCTGTTGCCTCTGGTCCTGTCAGTGGGCGCCACTGAAAAGAGCCTGGCTCCGTCCTCTTTGCACCCTCCCTTCAGGTATTTCTATACATTGATGAGTTTCCCCTGAGCCTTCTCTTTTCCAGGCTGAACAGTCCCAGCTCTCCCAGCCTTTCCTCACAGGAGAGATGCTCCAGTCCCTTCATCATCTTTGTGGGCCTCCACTGGGCTCTCTCTAGTGTGTCCATGTCTCTTGTACTGGGAAGCCCAGACCTGGACACAGTGCTCCAGGTGTGGCCTCACCAGGGCTGAGTAAAGGTAGATCAATAGTCATCAGTCCCTAAGAGAGGCATATATGCCTCAAGGCTCACCTACACTTCTTCATTTACATCGAATGGGCCATCACCTGCTACTGCTGTACCTATGAATTTCATCTTAACTGAAAATCATCACTGGCGCGCATTCAAAAAAATACTTGTACTGATAGGAAGAATAGAACATAGCCATCTACTGCAATTCCTCCTCTACAGTTCTCTGCTTCACCCTGCCGAAAAGACACTGAATTCCTAGTAAAGTGAGAAATAATCCTACCATCATGCATCTTCAGATTTTTTCTTTGAAATAGAAGTCCCAATGTCAAACAGCAGTACATAACATTTATAAATATGCTTAGTACCTCAGTACAAAGCACAGTCAAGTCCTGATAGCAGTGCACTATTACCATTCAGTAAAGCAACCCTACAAAAATGACCCAATATCCCATAAACGTTTACCACCGAAGGGGTTCCCTGACTGTATTTTTATCGGTATGTTCTTACCCAGGTTTCAAGATTAAGCATATGATTTTGAACGATATCTATAAAACCAATCCTAATAACAGAATCCATTCCAAAAGCAGAAGTCATGGCTAAGTCACAGCATGTGTGACCCAATATGCAAAATCATTACCAGAGACTGGTTTCCTTTCAACCAACAATCCCATGACAAGAAACTTCTGCTTCATCGCCCCTCCCCACACCAAGTCTTAAAGCTGATTATATTGCACATACTCCACAATACCAACTCTACATTGTCTAGCTTAAAGTATTCAATTATTAATAGGAGTATATCTCATCCCACTGAATAATTTCAGTGAAGAGAATCAAGTGTAGTTCCTCCTCAGACTTCTTCCATACCAAATAATAAAGATTTGCTTTCTATTGTTAGAAACACTTTGAACAAGGAAAAAGAAAAACACTTCAGGGGCTTATTCTTTAGAATGATTTTGGAAACTGAAAAAAGACATTTAAACAAAGTTCCTATATGCACTGTAATAAACCTGCTCTTGAACTGTAGAAGTTCTGTCAAATTATTTTTCTAGTACTTCTGGATAAATCTGAAACATATAAGAATGAGATTGCCCAAGGTATTTAGGAACTTAATTCTCCAGTTTAAAGATTAGATGTTGTATAAATAGAATGAGTATTTCCACCTTACAGTTCTGGTTTTGCTTCTTCTGGCAACATTGAAAAGAATTGATACAAGATTTTCTGTAATCCATTTTATAATCAAACTTCAAACATACATATATATTCATTACCACCCATTTGGTCCTATGCTCTGAAGAAAAATCCAGATTGCTTGCAAATTATGAATTCAGAAACATTCACTGTAGACTGCTTTGCCATCATTCGGAATCTGACAGTGAAATCCTTCACATTGAACAGCTTTCTTCCAGAGTGCTGAAACTCTGAGAGGCAAAAAAACCCATCCTGTGTCACAGGAAATAGTTACAACAATAATCTCCACAGTAAACTGCTGAAATATCAGACAAAACATTTTCCCTAGATTAGCAGGGAAAACCAAAACAAAAACCAAAACCCACTACACCTTACTTCAGTAAACAAGTTTCGAACAGCTTCACTTTTGAAAATCCCCAAAATGAAAATATATCCCCAAACCCTACTGTAGAAGTAGATCACAAATAAGAAAAACAGGCTGAAATTGAAGTTGTCCAGGAGAAAGAAACATCCAGGGAGGCCAACTACAGCATAAATCACTCAGAGGAACAGCTGCATAAACAAGTTGCATTCTTACAGCAAACAGATTATGCTAAAGAGACCACACAAACACAGACAACTTCATACTGTCTTTCATTTAAGTATCTCACACCAATTCACAGACAGCAGCTATTTACCAAAGACCACAATGACTGGAACGCTCACGTTCAGTGTTCCGATTTTAAGCCCCAATTCAGAAAATAAATTAGCACTTTCTTTCCGGTTTGTCTAAATCATGCACCACTCCCATGTAAGTGCTAATTAAATTTATATAGGATATGCTTCACGTTGGGTTTCTTAGGAAGGACAGTAACTGAAGACTCATGGCATATGCTCCATGGTGTAGCTTCAATATCACTACATCAAGAAATACATGGAACCAAGAAAGGGACTAAGAAGTAAATGTGCAAAATTTATTATGTTCTTCAATGAACATAGGGACATAAAATGTATAAAATTAGACCTCATCTTCAAAATTAAAAAATTATATATAAACACCAATAGTTGCTCGTTACAATAAACAGGCCACAAAGCTCAAAACCAGTTTACTCTAAATCAATTTCTTCATAAAAAATAAGCAACTTTAAAAAAGATGTCATAAGAAGAAAGTGGCATGCAAATTGAAACGTTATTGCAGCATATCCTTATACAAAGAAAAGTCTGCTGGCAAAATGAGATTAAGCTGAAAAAAGCTCTGAATGACAAGCATCTTCATCATTTGTTAAAAGGCATTTTCTAAATTCAACTTGGGTCCTTCTAATTAGAGAAATAAATTCCTTCCTTGTTAAAGGAGATTCACATTTCTAAATATAATCCAATTAGAAGTAAGTATTTTACACTTCTGGTTATTTAGCCATGGTGGAAAAACGTAATCAAGAATACACCTCTTAATATGCCTTGTCATTAAAGTAACAATATTATTTAGTTTCTTCTTACAGTGTACATTTGTTGCTTTTTATCCTAAATGCAGTGCAAAACAATTTGACCCAACCTCTATTTACAAAGAGCTTCCACTATGAAATTCTTCTTCATAGTAAAGTGAAGCGAATCTCCTTCTTGCCTTTTCCCCTCCCCGTACTTGCTGTGGGAGAAGAGCACCCTGATGCAGGGACACAGATACACCACCAGGCAAGTGAGCATTGGGAGCATCCGGCAGCCACGGCCACAAAGAATTCTCCAAAGAGGCTCAGAGGAGCCTCACTGAGGCTACTGTTGTCTCTTTGCATCTTTCGCTCTGGACCCACTGAAACAAAAAGCACTGCCCCTGAGGGAATTGAAAGAGAATATCAGAAAAGTATATAAAATTGTATTTGGCATCACTTTCCTTCTGCCTGTGTAAACACTGTAAGATTCAATACTGGAATGTAAGGCTTTCTGTCACAGTACACTGGCATTCAAGACAAACCTCTAAGACAGTGAACAGCTCTTCTTGTAGAACAGAGTAGGCTTTCCCTGAGGTTATCAGGTTCAAGTATATAAAGTGTACGGATTCTGCTCCTCTGTATGCAGATGGTATTCTTTTTATCGTATGATGAAAAGTCAAAGTGGTGTAAGGTACAAGGAGTCAACTGTTTTAACTTCAGTCAGCTTGCAGCAGAGAGGGTATGTAACTTTCCACTAACAAAGTGCAGATTTGGAAACTTGAAGACAAAGATCCCAAAGTCACACTGTCTTCCTTAGGCTGCAACTTTCATAATAAAAGTTTTAAGTGTTTATTAAGTTGCCAGTCCCATATATGAATTTTATTTTCTTAAAAGTTATACTATTTCCTTTTCTAGCGTTTCTTCCAACACTTTGCTCCCTGAAGTATCGTCATCATTAGAATAATTCCCTGAATCTCGACTGCTCTGTTTAGAATGTTTGTAGTCTTTAAAATCAATTTGATTTAGTTCTTCTGTGATGATAGTCTCAATTATAGAACAATTTTCTATTGGTTCTTCTGTAGTGGACAGACAAGGACTGTTAAAGAGCTGTCCTCCAAAACCCTGCAAAGAGAGAAGCAGAAAAGGAGGAGATGAACATTCATATATAATACCTAAATAATGATTCTGCTTAACACCACTGCTGTACAAATCTGATTTATAGTGTTCAGTAGCATCATGAGATTTTCTACCTATAATATGCTATTTGTTTCCCTAATTCACAAATTCAAAGTTAGTTTAGCTGCACAGAAGTTTAGCTGCATTCATATAATTAAACACTAAAGAATGACACTAACATTAATCTTAACTCTTGCTATGCTCATAGTTGTCAATCATCTGTATAATTGCAGTATTTCATTGATTATGGCCTTATGAGTCCACACAAGAACACTTTCAAAGATCATGTGGTAGCGCGGGGATGACAAAGTCTACAAATCACCATCAGTTATAAAGCAAAGTTAGAAAGAAGAAAGAGAAAGCGAGCTGCGGCAGCAGGATACCAAGCCTTATGCAGCTATCGATAGTACGCTGCTGTCTATCCTGCATGCTTTATAACGGTTCTCTGAATTGGTCATTTATATCAAATCCACCACAAAAGGTTCTAAATATGCATTGCATTAATTATGTTACCAGTATGATACTGAACAAGCCAGATAAAATGCTGTCTTACAAATAAATGAAGTTCAGAGATTAGCCCTTGTAAATTATGACACTGGTTTTAAACTACAACTTCATTCAGAAAGCTTCGTACACTACATATACTAGGAGCTTCAGTAAGAAGATGACACACGTTAGGAAGGCCATGCACTGCTTAACATCAATCTTCTGAGAGACACAGAAGAAAGCACAGTGAAAGGCAGTTCTTGCTACGTTTCAAAATATACCTATGCTTAATGTGTTATCCTGTTCATTCCAGAATAGGATCCCTACTAAGTATTACCTGGGCCAAGCTGAGCTAGAAACTGGACAACATCTGCCCTTTTTGAGACCATCCAGGCCGCTAGATCAGGCACAGTAGAAGCATTTGCTGCCTGCTCCAGCAAAATTTCCTCTAAAGATTAGGCGTGCATTTTTGCCTCCTCTGAGTTTTAAAGGATGGCAAAAAGGCTAGAGCATGCTCTTCCAGATAACGGGAAAACATTTCTGGTCTCGCGTAGCAGGGCAAAAGCACATTATCAAAGAGGATGAAGGATCATTAGCAACATTTTCGCACAGACAGAAGAAAAAACCCATAAAATTTAAAATATTTGCTAATTGCAGATTCTAGAAATTGATACTACCCATTTTTTCCATAGGAATTCCTGCACTTTGTTAAAACTTATACAATTAATCTTGGCATACCCATAAGACCACAGGATAACAAATAAACACGTTTTCATTATATTTTCTGTTCATTTTACTAAAAATATTTTTCTCATTTACTAAGCAGATATAAGTCTCATCTTACCTCTATGTTCAAAGGAGGCTGGCATGACGGAAAGAACACGTATCTGATTTTATTGTAGGCTTGATACAGAGCAAAACCAAGCGGTACAGCCACAAGCAAGACAGCCATCAGGGCAGTTACAAATGTTGCTAAAATGACCAGAGGTAAAATTTTATCTAAAAAAGTGAATAAAACCCATTCAGTCTAGGTATTCATAAACCACAAAGATTAAAGAACAGATTTATCTCCAAATCTGCTACAATATTTATCATGAAATTTCACATTTCTACAGTACTATACACAGGCATGATGATCATTACAAAAATCATGCCATTCCAGTATCTTAAATAGTTTCTATATTAAAAACATAGCACAAAGTATTTATCCAATATAAGAACAGAAGCATTTGCAGGCAGGATCAGAACCAAGATCCAGTTATTCCCAGTTATATTCTAGTTATACGTCACTATTTGATGGCAAGACAAAAAGGCTACACATAAATAGCTACCATGAAGCACTTGATGCATGTAAATCTATTGCACTATTGACTGTGTACAGCGTCTAACTCCAAGGAACATAATACGTAATCAATAGAGCTTTCTCCTTTAAAAAGGCAGAGATAAGGGAGTAAGAATTCCCATGGGCTATGGAGTAAGAATGGGCAGTTACTACAGTGAAGTTGGCCCATGGTTATTTAGCCAGGAGATGATTACAGTGCCTAGACTTGCAAGGTCTTCAGGGGCCCAAAAGCATCCAAATGATTTCTTGGACAGAAGAGGAACTCTAATCATAAGCTTCAGATGACTACAACACAGCCAACAGAGAGAACAAAGATCTTCCAGTGAGCATCTATTCCTTTCAGATGTCTGAGTAATAAATCAATCTTAAGGCTATTCCAGTTATTTTCTGCACTGGTAGTCTAGACACTAGCTCAGCAGAAGATTTTACTTTGTCAGTACAGAAAGGCAAGTTGAATTTCACTTCAACGCTCAAACATGGTGTTATCAACTTGACGATGCCAAGCACAGCAGTGCAGTTGATTAGCTTGAAGGAAGAGACACCATCCAGAGGGACCCTAACAGGCTTGAGGAGTAAGCTGATGTGAACCTCATGAAGTTCGACAAGGCCAAGCACAAGGTCCTGCACTTGGGCTGGGGCAGTCCTTAGTATCAATACAGGCTGGGGGATGAAGGGATTGAGAGTAGCCCTGCCGAGAAGGACTTGGGGGTACTGGTGCATGAAAAATTGGACGTGAGCCAGCAATGCATGCATGCAGCCCAGAAAGCCAATCATATCCTGGGCTGCATAAAAAGAAGGGGCCATCAGTTGGAGGGAGGTGATTCTGGCTCTCTACTCCACTTTCATGAGACCCCATCCGGAGTATTGCGCCCAGCTGTGCAGCCTCCAGCACAAGACAGATACAGACCTGCTACAGTAGTCCAGAGGAGGGCCACAAAAATGGTCAGATGAGTAGAACATCTCTCCTAGGAAGAAAGGCTGAGAGAGTTGGGGTTCAGCTTGGAGAAGAGAAAGCTCCGGGGAGACCTTATTGCAGCCTTTCAATATTTAAAAGGGGCTTATAAGACAGACAGACTTTTTACTAAACCCTGTAGTGACAGGACAAGGGGCAACAGTTTTAAACTGAAAGAGGGTAGGTTTAGATTGGACATAAGGAAGAAATTCTCTACAATGAGGGTGGTGAGACACTGGAACAGGCTGCCCAGAGAAGTTGTGGATGCCCCATCCCTGGAAGTGTTCAAGACCAGGCTGGATGGGGCTTTGAGCAACCTGATCTAGTGGGAGATGTCCCTGCCCATGGCAAGGGGGTTGACTAGATCATCTTTGAAGGTCCCTTCCAACATAAACCATTCTGTAAGTATGGTCCTGCGTTCCCATATTAACCCAGAAACTGTGGAAAACCTTCAACAGGCCAGGCTCAGTTCCAGGACTTAAGATGGGACCTTATGGCAGAAGGAGTTTACATAATGGAATCCAGCTTTTGATAGTAAAATATTTTAGGCAAAGAAACCTTTTATCTGTACAGTCATAAGCTATTCAGTGCTTAAGTTCAAGAGCCTTGCAAGCTTCCTTAGGCTTCCCTCCTCTCTTCTCCTTTGCAAAATATTTTCTGGCACGATCTCTAACAAACAAAACAAATCAAAGGGACTTTGACCATACTAAAAATAATACACACCAGAAGACACTTAAAAAAAAAATGAAGATAAAACAATCAGGTCTTTTTATCTCCATTTCCAGTTAGTATGAAAGATAAGGAACAAAAGATTTCCACACGGGGATATAAGAATGTATGGGAAGTACAGGAAAGTAATCTGTATGACTGCATGTCTCTCAATACAGAGTCTTGAATGTACCGCTTGGTCTTAAGTAGGCTCATTATAATAGAAGGATATGGGGAAGACTAATAACTAACTAGTAAAATAGATAAAAGAATTTCTCTTACAAAGGTAAAAAAGTAGCATTTGTTTCTTTTTAGGCTTGATAAAGATAAAGCAGTGAGGACTACAATATAAATGAATCCTAACAGCTTAAGATGTGAGAAAGTAGCCTTACTATTATTACATTTTCTTAGCTCTAAGTCAGTTTGGATACTTAGTAATTTCTCTAGTGTTACAGCCTGTTAATAGAAGCAACTGGCCAAATTAAATTCAACAGATATCTTGGTCTTACATTTTAAGTATAATCCATCTACAGACATATTCTCCTTTTGCTTAAAAGTGAGCTTTCAGCTATGATGAGTCTGATGATTTGTCTCCTTACAGTTTATTGCAGGATTTTTTTAAAGTTTAATTCACTCACGGAAGAACTAAGACAATTTCAAAAATAAAATATTCTTGAAAACATAACACTTAGTGATTCCTTGCACCCTACTAAAAATATCTTAAATGTACTGGAAATTAAAACTTGCCTTTTAACAAGTCATTGTACAGAACTAAATTTAATTCTCAATCATTATAGTTATTAACCCGAGATAATTTATAAATTTCTGGTTATTCGTGGAGTAACCAGAATGTAATTTTGACCAGGTCAGAACATAAGCAGTTTATTACTTTAGCTATAGGAGAGAAAACAGAGCAGCAACGTGACAGCCTGCTGATACGGATCTCTGCCCAACTAGGTGCTAACTCTGCGAGGCCATCAAGCCATGCTGCAAGTATTTTTTAACTTGTGAGACCTGCAAAGGCCCCTGAAGAGGGGAACAATTTTAGAAGAGAACTGGGAGAACAATTTTACTCCCAGTGGCATAACAATTCCCAAGCTCTTCCTACCTCCAGGTGTTTTGATGCATTCCTCTTTGCTGAAATGACTGCTTTTGTTGTAAGCTTTTGAGAATGCTTGTACTTTCACACAGTACAAAGTTGAGGGTGTTAGATCAGAGATTGTTCCTATTGTTTGTTTTAACTCTTTCATTTTGATTTCCTCCTAAAAAAGAAAAATTGAAAGGGTAAGATGCACACAAATAGTACAAGAGTCACTCAAACAGATTAGAATTTTGGCCTCTGTCAAAGAAGTAATTCTGTAAGAAGTTAGACACCATTCTGCACTTCGATTAAATAAAATAAAAAAACCCACACAACTCTCTCCTAAGCGAGCACATTCAGGAAACACTTATCAGAAGAACCAAGTGCTGTCACCGCACCGAAATTTTGCAATTCAAACCTGCGTGCAAAGTGAAACTTCTTCATGTTGCAGTTTGTTTTCTTCTCTTCTTCCATGCATTTACACATACACATTTACTGATTACTAAATTTTACTATAAGGAGCATCTAAACAATATGGAAAGATACATTAAAATGTGAGCTAAAAGCATGCAAGACTGCATTGTTTTATGATACACGTAGCTATAAAACTGCAAATACAGAAAGAAAAGAATCTGAGGGGCCAGAAGCTACCTTAATTAAAACAGTGCAGTCATACTGGAAGAAAGAGGGCAGAAGAACCCTACAAACTTCAAAAGTGAGCCATTTAGCAGCTTGTACAAAACTCAGTACAGTTCTGAAAATCGTTGATTACAGACACATCAATGGAAAAAGATTAAAATCTCAATTACTTTGTGATAAAAGTCATCTTGATCAGATTTTTTAAAAGAATCTTTCAGGAAAAAAGGAACACCAACAAATTGATTGCATGATTGATAATGTACCTCTTTTGAAAATAAGCTTCTTGAGGAGAACTCAAACTCCGTACTTAAATCATAAATACTTAAAACAGTATATAAAATTTGTTAACTAGTTCATACCTCATTATTCGATGAATTCTTCCAATACAGAACCCGGTAAGACAAGTCATAATGGTTACTCATAACTTCACTTTCAGATCCTCCTGGAGGATAAATCTGGATATGAAGCAAAACGTCACTGATGTCCACCTTTACACCAGGAGGGCCAATTTCATCTTAAGACATTTAAAAAAGAAGTTAACAATAAGACCAAAAGAATTCAAATAAAAATATTGTAATTTAAATCTATGACAATTTTAAAGAAACACATACTTAGAAGTCTAACTTGACTAATAGCTTTATTCAGAATCTCAAGCCTGAGGAATATTTCAATTATTTTTTTCTTTCCACATTCATATGTTGCTTCTGCAAATTTCAGTGACATGAAATACACAGAGGGTGATTAACTCTGTGCAAGTTAAAGTGAAACTACTGAACAGTTCTTAATCTCATCAGGATACAGGCCTTCTTTTTCACATATACCCTCTTTCACAGTTATAGTTGAAAGGTAAGAAGCATTACAGTTTTTGTTTTCTTGTTTTGAATTATTTACCTAGGTCACTGTTATCTTATTAAAGACTTATCTAATTACCAAGAGCTTGGACAAGGGAAAGCTGACACATAGAATAGATATTGATTCCACTTCAATGTGCAAGGTAATGGAATATTACCCTATATATTAGATAAACATTTCTTGAGGTTTATGACTGATAACTTTTTTGAAGTCAAACATTTTAGTAAGGTCACATTTCTCACAAAATCAAAAAAGTGCAACAAAGATAAAAATTACTATAATTTCACTCTGGAGAGCATTACATATTTTTGACTTAGATGTCACTATCATTTTCATGAAAATCTTCAGGGTTGTACGTCAGTGTAATACTGCTTCAGCACAAAATTCAGGGGTGCACTGTGCAGGGGTATAGAGCTGGAGATGTAAGTAGACACACAAGAAAATAGAGGCAGCAGATTCTGAAATTATTTAACTTTGCCATTGTTTTTCTGAGATATCAAGAAGTGCTCCCTGTCAACAGCAAGTCAGACTAGGGATATTTCTACTACAGTATCACATAGCGATTAATGTAGTATACAGTGAGATTATAAAATGCCATATAATGCTTTGTGGATTAATTTTGTAAAGCAAATGACAGGATTTAAACATAGAGAAATACTGGCTACGCTGAACAGAGAAGACCGTGGAAAAACTCCTGTTTAACTTGATGGGGCCAGGATTACCAACACAGTTTCTGTAGGGGAACTATGTATTCAGTTTCATTAATCTAGCAAGTTTCTTTTGGTATGTAATAGCATTAGGTATGCGTTTGTTGAAAAATGAAAAATGAAGAAAACACATTTGCTTACTTGTTACCAGAGGATCTACTTTTACTTCATTAGACAAACATGGTTTATTATATTCATTCATGGCCCGCACACGAAGATAAAAAATTCCAGAAGCAGTAGTGATGATAGATGAGAAATTGCATTGTGTATCAGTGATGTTTTCACATCCGGGTACATTGAGCCACTTCATTGAGTAATCATCATAAAATTTCTTTAGATATCCACTGCAAGAGATATTTTAATAGTTTTTGATGTGAGGTCCTTGAACTTTAAAAAAAAAAGCACGTTCACTTGTGCTACATAGTGGGGGGTTTTTATTTTTGGAAGAATGGGCCTCTTAGAAATTTCTCATATTCAGAATATTGTTTTTTTCATTTGTAACTGAAACAATGAAGTTAACTGTATCAGGAAATACAAATTAGTGCTTTAATCAAGCCTCAATAGAAAAATTAGGTATCAGTTTTAGAAATTTTTAAAATCCAGATTAAGATTTTTCATATAGTTCTATTAAGTAAATTATTTTTCTGTCATGCCAAAGAAATTTAAAAAAAAATGCTCAGGGTATCTCTCCTCTTCATTTAGATGCTGGCCACAATACTTGTGTGACAATTAGGTATTAAGATACAGGTATATAGGCATGATGGGTTTTTTTCGTGTTGGGATATGACCAGAATTAATCAAGTTTGTTGACAACTGAAACCTTGAAAGCCTGCATTTTTGCTCACTTCTAGTCCTCTAAGTTCTTCACATTCAAAAAGATACAAAGCAATGAAAACTTCACATTTTTTAAAAAACAGTACTTAGCATATATTTAGTAGTCTATTTCATCAGGTATTTAACACTCTTAAAAGAGGCCTAGTGTCCTGAAGTTCTAGGATATGATGTTACATGAAATCCTTTTAAAAGCCACACGATATCCAGATGAGGTACCCAATGTTTCAAGGAATACATTAAGCCCCTTTAGCCAAGTATTTCACTTTAGCTTCTAATAACTACTTGCAAAATACAATGGATGGCATTTAGAATGACATAACATGTTTAAACAGAGATAAAGAAATTATTTAACTCACATGAGATACTGTACAGTGTAGCTCACATGTTGTTTATACCGATTATTCCAATGCAGATGAAATTTCATATTCAAAGCAAGAACGCTCACATTTGTTGCACAGAATAGGACATTCGCTGCTCAAAATGAAAAGGAAATCCACAGCTAATGAAAAGCTTTATATTATGTACAGCAATTTCTCACTGAATGGGCATTTTTCATGTAAATGGTCATGATACACTTTGAATAATTAAAAAAATTGCCTGCTTTCATTATAAAGATGGCAAATCAAAGTCTGTGATATATACAGCATATTAAGCCTTTAGTAAAAAAAAAATCCTGTTAAAAATCAATTTAGAAAAACTTAAGTACAGAAGTGTTGAGATTAGTGAAAATAAACTAGTTCAGCAATAACTCAATGAGAAAAAGGTGTAAAATATACATGCGTAAACGTAAAGTAGTTTTGATGTTTTATTCGTTCAATCTAATGTTTGACTTTCTACATTCCCACAGTTACTTTTTTCCTGAAATAAACATTTAAAAGTACTTAATCTGACAACTGAAGAGCACATAAAAGAATTTAAATTTAGACACGCAAAACAAGCAACTGGTGGCAAACTGCCACTAAGTCATTCTTCAGAATCTGTAATAATAAATTCACCAAGGCCTGCATAAAACCAATTTTTTTTTTTAAGGTTAGCTCAGCTTTATATGCATTAATTTAGTGCCAAATATATAAAAGGCTTTTGTTTTACCTATATACACATCCCTTTCCTCCCGATTCAAAGTCATAAGTTCAAAAATAGCCAGTTTTCCAAAATACAGAAAGTAGTTTTTGCAATCAAAATGAACGGACAGAATTTGCCTCAGAGCAAAAACCTTGATGTACTATTAAAACTCTAATATTGATAGGTGACATATTTTATATTGATTTAAAATAGAAAATAGATGTAACTGTCAAGATTGCTGTTATACCAAAGTGAGTAGGAACTTGGCATTTCTGCGTATTTCTATTGCTTTAAAACAATTTACTTTCCAACAGTTTAAACTTGAGGAATCATTTTTAAGATAAAACAATTTTACTCTGTACCTTTCCGAGTAGTTTTTACACAATGAACCGGACTGAATAAGCCTTCTTTAGCTTCCCAAGGGTAAGTTGCTTGAACTTTCAAACAGTAAGTAGTGTCTGGTGCAAGACCATCAATTATGTCAGTAGGAAAAATACTTTGATTTCTGAACTGTAAGAAACAATTGTAAACAGCATATGAAGATAACTGTTCTTCCTGATGAGCTGATTTTTTTAAAAATATCTTTTTTCTTCCCCAGGTTTCAGCCCATTTAGATAATATGCCATCAAAAATGCTAAAATAAGGAATGAAGGACAATATATGAGCTGAATAAATGCTAAAGGGAAGTTTCCAACTTATCCATATGATCAAGATGAAGGAATACGTTATGCTCCTTTAACACATGAAAGTGGGGAGGGATTGCGGCACTGCTCTACATGACACACAACTCACGACAAAATATTCTGTACATGCTCAAAAGAGACATAGTACATTTATATTAATAGTACATGCATTGAATGAACACTTGCCCCTCCCTCTCCTGCTACCTCCCTGCTTTTGGTTTACCAGACTTTTCAGCGACTGACCTTCGTACACAGGTTGTACTTAAATTAAAGCTTTTTTTTTTTCCCCTGCTTTGATGTGTAACGATTATGACTAGGTCTTCCAAATGAAGATGGATATCTCTTCAATTCATACCCTAATCTAGCTGGCACCCATTCCCCTAAAAAGATGAAAAAAGAAAGACTATTTCTACCTTGGTCTTTACAGAATAGCTATATCTGCTGTGCGAGATGCACGTTATGGCTTGAAAACTAGTCCACAATTACAAGACCTCAAAAGAATCCATAAAAGCCCCAACCTACAGTATAAAAACAAAGAACTTAATGACACAGGACAGCGTACTGACAGCTGTAGTCAAGCTATATGGTCTCAGCAAGATCAAGTTAGCCTCTTACCTCTGCCCTCCCCTACATCTACGCCTTACTGTAAATGCTTCTTCCCACTGCCTTGAACTCTTTCCCCTCCCTGTTCCTGCTGGCTGAAGGTGGCACCTGCTCCAACACATCTAAGAGGGTTTCATCTTCTTCCTCATGCATTGGAAAGTGGCTCCAGCATTTAACAGAAATACAAACTCTTATCACAAAATATCTAACACAATCCTCTAACAAAAACAAAAAACACAAAGAAAACACCCTCTTCCCAACTTTTAAACCTCATAGAAACAGTTACACACAGTTACATATTTAACCAATTCCAGTTTAGAGCATGAAGCAATTAAACTACATCTCTGACAGTTAACGTTAAGGCTAAAAATTAAAAAAAAACAAAATGAAAACAAAACGAAAACAAAACGGTGATCATACCTCTGCATTTGATGAGTTTTCCCAGATAAATAGATTATATCTAAAACTCAGATCATCTATCCACATTTTTTGAACCTGATTTGCTTCTGGAGGAGAAACTTTAATTTTTATAACTCCATTTATGGACTGCAACTCTATTCCTGGGGCACCGATCTGAGCTGCAAATATTATAAGAAAAAGAGTCAAGCATGACTGCTTAAAGAAAAAAACACCAAAAAAGTCATTCACATTAATAAAACCACAATAACTGCCTATAGTACCTTATTTGTAATTCTTTTGAGGCAGAAACAAAATCACAGTAATTGCCTATAGGATTTTAGTTTGCATGAATCTCGAGCAGCATCTAACAGAAATCTAACCTAACAACCAACCACCGTTACCCAATTCTAAACACAGCAGAGTAAAAATGCAATATTACTGGTGAATGTTTTCCAGAATCTGCAGCAAAGAATCAGTATAAGTTATTCTAAAACATGCACAGCAAGAAACCTAGCTCAAAGAAATCAACACAACATTGAGGGAAGGCTTCAGTACCATATTATACTGTATACTGGAAAGCCACAAGGTCAGAAGAA
Source organism: Fratercula arctica (assembly GCA_947846985.1). Lineage (NCBI taxonomy): Eukaryota > Metazoa > Chordata > Aves > Charadriiformes > Alcidae > Fratercula > Fratercula arctica. Next base: position 100,529,853 of record CANTUZ010000001.1, read on the forward strand.
AACTTCCAGAAACATCCACTGCCAAAAAGGATTTTTCTGAAATCTAGAAAACTACAGTGTGACAAAAAATTCTGCCAGAAAACCAGCATCACTTAGAATACTTTCCCCCTTCCAGAAAGGGGATAATCGTAACATTCCGTGACCTGTGAATACCTTATATTACATTGAAAAAACCACTAGCTCATGTTGTTTAGAGCAATGGAAACCACGCACATTTTTTCCACAATGTGCTGAAGGACATTTTACTAAAAATGTTACAATATATATGGAGCTCATACCTATATCATACGGAGTCATTTCAAAAGTGCTAGACCATGGAGACACTTCTTCCCTTCTTTCAGCCCTTAAACGCACATGATGTTTATCATAGTATTCAGTTATTGCTGAGGAAAAGTCACATTCCATGTGAGTAATTTTTTGACACCCAGGCAACTCCTCCCACTCCGTTCCATCTGTCATAAAATCTTCGAACCTGTAAGAAAGAAAACACCCCCAAAATAAAACCAATACACAATTTAAGTCTTGAGATTCTTTTTCCTTTTCTTTTTAATGCTAATAAATGTCACACCATTTAATGCTGTTTTATCACCAGCACCAGTGTAATGAGTGTTATCTACTTACCTACCCTGGAATTCATATTGCCATTTAATTCATTAATTTAATCTATTAATTTAGTAGTTTAGCCTTATTACCAAAGGTTAATTAACAGTCTGCGAAGTCTGACACCAGTTTGTTTTAGTCACCATGTAAACACACAGTGTCAGAAAACAGCATCAAAGAACTGTCAAAATCCAGAATGATATCCTTAATACATGATCCTAGTCTGGCAATGATTTATAATTCATAAGAAGAAATTTAAAAGTCTTGATGGCAAGAAGTTCTTAAAAGAGCATAAAAGCTGCAAATAACCCCAATTCTAACATCAGCAAGGAACGTAGATTAGGGGAAGAGAGAAACACTAAGGAGAGAACTGGAGTTCAGCAAAAAGCGTTGGAATAATTAGCTTTACAGAACCTATTTTTCTTGTGAGTTAACAGATATCCATACCTTATTTAAGAAGGAGACATTTCATACAGAGATTAAAAATGTCCTGACCAAAAAAAAAAAAAAAGAGGCACAGACTTGAAGTTGTAATTGCTTATCCTCAACTCTTACCTATCCTTCAGAACAGTATTACGTTCTTAAAATAAAACTATTTTCAAAACAGCTGATTCTCATCACACTGAAGAAGGTAAGCTTTTTTTTTTTTAAAATCCAAAATCATGCACTAGGAAATCCTAAAATCAAGAACTTCTTAAGTGATTTTATCTTAGAAGTGTTTTTTAATATTTACTTGTCAGGACAGTGCCACAAAATACCAAATGTATAAGCATGCATAAGTATTGGTATATGAAACAATTAATGAAAACCAGGCAAATATTTAAGAACAAAAAGTGTTTCATCTGGTGATTAAAATTTGCAGATGAGAAATCTGGATTCATAAACATTGGCAAATTATTCAAAAGCTACACTGAAAAGTCTCTCAAATTCTGTGTGTGTGTGTGGCCACAATGTAGCTTAATTAAAAAAACAAAACAGAGAATAAAAAAAATTTAAATACTACATTTCTAAGTGTACCGGTTAATCTTCTCAATGAACCACTATAGTATTAAGTATTACTACCAAGTGTGTTCTGCATTTATAAGATGTTGTTATGAGTGAACAATCTAATTTTACATATGAATTAAACAAATGAAGGACAATACTAGGATTCCACTTCATTTCAAGACTTAATCTTCCTGGCCTCTATTTTCTGGATTTCAAGAAGTCTCTAGAAGTTTTACATGGCAGTATCAAGAAGCATAGTAATTAATATGCTCTTCTACACAAATAAGAACCAGATATTTCTGGCTCAGAATAAAATTATACTTACCACCGGTATTCTGCTGAAAATGTTACATTGGTGTCATTCCCAGTGTACTTCCACCTTAGAGTGAAATTCGTATTTACAACATAGACCTGAATATCCTGCGGACTCTTCAGATTAGTTTGGCCTACAAGAAAGTAACATAAGGTATATAGAGATTAGGATAAATAACTTGTACATAATTTAAGAATAATTTACTTTTTTTTAACAGAAGTAGAGAGCTATAGTGAAATGAAATAGCAGTAAACATAAGAGTTAAGAAAACCCCACACTACTCAAATGGCACTTCAATATATAGCTCAGGAGCTGTGCATCAAGTAGCTCCTTTGCGTATTTGACCACACAGCTCTTTCACCTGTGCTTTAGTCCTTCTCCTGACACCCCTTTAAAAAAAAGTATATACAGTTGTAACATTCAAGGCCTGTGTTCACTGTCATGGATTCATTATAAGCAGTTTGAACGCTTTTAAACCAATATCTTATTGGTTGGATCCAACATCTGGGTCTCAGCTGCAAAGTGCCAAGGGATTGACACAATGCTGTCATTTCACAGTTGCGGAACAGATTGAGCATAGCAAGCTTGTCTTATATTCTGTGTTACTGCCATAAATTCAACATATTGAACATAAATCCCTTTCAGTGAGGCGTCATCACACATCAGATCTTGTATCTTGCTCCCGGTAATCCTGTGTTTTCTTTTACACAAAGACCAGTGCATAAAATGACTCATGGAGGGCAAGGGCTAAGTCTCAGGACACATATAAGAATGTCCATAACATCAAGGGAGGTACCAGACCATGAGAAGCAAAGGCTTAAGAGGCAGATCGCCAACAGGAGGGATGCATGCATGCTAGAATCAGCTGCAGGATAGCTCTCTCTGCTCTTTATTTTCCACCTTTCAAAAAGAATCATTAAAAAAAAAACCCAACTGCCTCATAATTACCTTATATTCCACTTCCTAAATAAGACTTCTTTACCATTAACTTTGAGATATGCAGAGTCCTAGGTGCCCGATTTGGTATGCAATTCAGATATCAGAGGACAGATGAGAGTAACAGTGCTGTGGGATCAGGAATTATTCTGATACTTAATGAAAATTGAGATTTATCTAGCTATTTATAAGGTACATTTTGCTATGAATTACTTCACATCAGTCTATGGCACTGCTTCAAAGTAGTGAGGCTAAAAATTTTCAGTCAGGGACAAAAGTTTGGACTGAAGGTTTTCTAGTACTAGAAACTAAACCAGACCGTGGCTTACAGAGCAAAGGGAAACAGTGTGAAGGCACGGGGAACATGCATGAACTGACAAAACCTCAGGCAGAAGTCACCAGAATTATACCAAGACCACCAACTAAGCACACATATCCAGATTTATAGAGCTTAAACTTCACCGAAGTCCTTCTGCCTTGTTATCCTATACAAAATATCTTTGACAACCCAGGCTATGTACTATTTAGGCAATGCACACCGCTGTCCTCTAAGACTGTACTTTCAACTTCTAACATGTGGGGGGAAAAAAAAATAAAAAAAAATAAAAAAATCACCACACACCTCTCTGTCTTGACTTTCTATTTTAACCAGTTCTGTGTTACACTATTAATCACTTTCCAATGGCTACAACTTCTAAAAACATATGTTGGTGACAATCACTCTAAAATTGCTTTTTGATGTCAGTCTAATATTTGATTATATTAGGAAGAAATCAGAACAAACACATCCTATTTCATCTGGGCAATCAAAGTCTGTTTGCACGTCTAAAGGGTTATCCCGAATTTGATTGAGTGGCTCTTCATTGCAAAAACTATTTCATATTTTACATGATGACCCATTTCTCTTTATAAAAAGGAAATGCGAGTGGAAAGCAATCTATAAAATGAAGTCTGCAAAATCCTTTTGGAGAACAGAGTGAAACTGTTATCCTTATACTACTGACTTTTGGCAATAACTCCTGAAAGCATAAAACTTGGAAGAAAAATAATTAAGTAAATCCTCATGGAACCCACGACAGAATTTATTTCCACAACGCATTAATTTGTTACTCTTCTAAATTGACAGACTAAAATAAGCCCAGAGAATACCAAGCTACATTTGATCATCAGAAAATAAGAAAGCAAAAGAAATAACTAACTTTTTTTTCAGATATTTATCCAATAGATTGCTACAGTTAAGCCAAAAAGCTTATGATAACAAAGGCAGCTATTTCAGATTTTGGCAAATAATAGCAATTTTGAATATTTATATCCCTTCACAAAGAAAATACTCACTTCATGGGAAAACATTATTGTTGCTTTATCAGAGAATGTTTGCACTAAATTTAAGAACCAATAAGCCTGGAACAAAAGAGTTCCACTAGCTTTTAATAATAATTTAAAAAAAAAAAAAAAAAAGGCAAAAAACCCCAGCACAACTCAGCTATTACCATAGAAAGGATAAGCCTGTCAGAGCCTCCCAGAGAAAAAAAGGAAGTAATAATTTGAAGAATACCCCTACCTATAGTAATTGATAGATTGAATGTTATCATCTGGCTTTGTAACATTCATTGCTTTACGACCCAGTGCAAGATTATTTAAGTGCTGTGACACAGCATAACACTTTCAATTTCAGTTCTAAAGAACCATCAACAGATTGATAACTTTCACATCTAAAGTGCACAGCAACGTCTTTCCCTGTAATATTTGCAGATACATAAAAAATACCATTCGTACACTCAATCTCTGTTTAAATATTTATTTGTAAAAGATCTCAATAAACAGTATGACAGAAAACTTGTTTCAAACCATCTTTTTGGAATGTAGTTCAACTGCTTACGTTTGAATAGCCTCCTAAAGCAGACAGAAAGAGATACAGTTTCCTCAGCTCTCTAGGAGCACAGGTACCAGGTTTAAAAAACTGCCATGGCAGCACTAAACGGAAGTCTTTACAACAGGAGATTCCCCAGGTAGATTTTTTACCCTGAACAACATAGAACCTTGGAAATAACCTAAGAAGGTAGCATTAGATAACATAGTATTAGCTGAGAACTACATTGCACGTACAGAGCTCCAATGCTGATTAAAAAATGCTACTATATGTTAAGACTATTATTTCTGTCTGCCTTGGGTAGAAAATCAAATACTCACTGCACTTCCAGAGTATTTTCCCCACATTTTCAAATCCCTATTCTATATGTAGCATGAAGCTTTACAATAATTCGTATTAGACCTTTTCCGTTTGAGGTCAGATAGGAAAAAGGACATCTGGAAGCAAAACCAAAATCGTTTCAGTATTCATGTTCTAACCAGAAGTACTTTCTCCCCAGGTTACAAAAACCATGCTGATATGTAATAAGACATCCAGCTAATGTTTTGAGCTAGGCCAGCTTTTTCTAAAGCTGGTAAATACATCAGCAAATAATCATATCCTCCCCCTGGATACAAACAATATTATAAAAATACAGCTCTGGATTCTGACATCTGGGAGAAGATACAGTATTCCAGTCCTGGAGTAAGAGCACACAGTAAACTAGAAGGGATTTATTCCCGAACAGCTTTGGTTAAAGGCCCAGAAAATGACTGTCACAAGTCTCAGATTTGACTGCCTCTTTCTCCAACGTCCCCATGCATGTTTGACCATCTTGACATTTACCCCTTTTTAATCCTCCTTACAAACTGCTGAAACTAGGCATTAAGAGCCGTTTTCAGTGGCATATGATAGCCTTTACAGAACTTTAATAAACAGAAACATGCTATTCAGAGATATCATCTGTAAAATTTACTTAAAATCCACTACAGGGTTAAAAGTAACTTGTACCAATTACTCAGGGAAGACCCGATAGTTTTCAGGGAATTTTCAGAAAGTTGTTCAGTGTTATGTTCAACAAGAATGCACATGTGTGAGCATTTGCGGTCAGTGCTCAGCAACAGTCAAAAAGGGGGAAAAAAGTTAGAAACTGATAGGGAATTAAGGGAGTAAAACCGAAAGCTTAATGTCATAATATGAATTCATTATACACGTATCTTCAGCACCGTGTGCAGCTCTAGAGTGCCCATTCTCATAAGCAGATAGCAGAACAGAATAAGGCAGATAAGGGTGACAAGGACAATCCAAGGTATGGAACAGCTTCTGTCCTGGGAGGAATCAAACTATGATTCTTCAGCCTGAAGAGGAGACCAAGGGGAGGATATGACAGATCTACGGACACCTAATGAGTGGCATGGGGAATGCAAGCAGCAAAAGATTGTTTGCTGTCTTCTTAACACAAAGCCAGAAACAACAAAACAAGCACCACTCTGCCCTAAGCAAACAAATGAAACTGCTGCTTCACTGAACACTTAGTCAATTTGTGGAATTCCTTCCCCTAGGACTCTCTGAATGCTTCCTTTTTTATTCTTTCCTACTTCCTTTTTTATTCTTTCCTACTCCCCTCCTAACCGCTGCTGTAGATGAAAACCGGACTAGACAGTGTTTTGGCTTCATCTGGTATAAAACACAACAGCAAAAAACACCTGAAAAAACCCACTACTCTCTGTAGACGCATCTCAAGATTGATTATGTACTTTCCTCCTTGCCCTGTTCAGAAAACCAGATTATTGCTTCAGAAGGATCTCCCAGTCCTGACAGCCAACCCTGATAATTCAAACTGTCTTCACCAGGAAATCAAATTTCTTATCCAAATTCAAATACCTATTTATTGAGGGTTCCAGGGTCATAATTATGCACTTTCATCTGTTCACTCCATCTCCTGTTGCAGGTAAGAAGCAGGACATAATCAGAGAGTCTACTATGATTTTATACCCTGAGAAGTGTCTTTGGTTGGAATTTGTAAAAGTTAGTGATCACCAATTCACATTTTAACACTTCCTAATCAACCATTCATATACCAGAAATACAGAAACTGAGCCGGAAGAAACCTTGCAGGACCACCTGTATGTCACATTGGTGAAAGCAGGTGGCCAATTCTACGTACATCATCAGAAGTTTGCGTAGAGAAGTCCTATGGTTTCCACCACCGTATAATCTATTTTTACAGGCCTCCAGTCTCCTGAAATATTTTGCTATGCTTACCATCAGAGAAAGCTTTCTGTAAATCAAAAGCAAAGAACACCCAAATCAGACTTCCTAGTAGATTCTATTGGAGGTCTGGATCTTTGCAGAACAGATCCAAGTTTCCTTACAGCAAGGATGCTTGCTTAGTTGCTGTTCATAGTATATGATGAACAACAGAGAGTTTACAGACTGCAAAACCCAAAGTCTAACCTATATCTCCTCTAAGCACATTTAGCCTGTGTACTTTTTGTCTATGGATATTAAAGCACATTATTCTTTATATCAGATGTATTTGAAAACCACGTTAAACGTTACTAATGATGAGGAAAAAAATTAATGGCAGCAGCAATTCTTTCAGTTTTCATTTTAAGCCAAATTTTCTAGCTTTCTGAATGACTTTTATTGTTCTTGGTTTTCTCTCCAAATGGTTGAACTTGCTTGGAACAGTATACTTCAGAAAATGACAATACTCCAGCTGAGATTAATAAATGGAAATCTAGTTTATAAGACAGAGGACTTAACCTCCTTCTTCATTCTAATTAGCACTGCTGTGCCCCAATACTTTTGGGATTTTATATAGCATAGTACTTAACTTCTACACATAAATTACAAAGCATAATAATGTTGCCTTTTTTTTTTTTTTTTTTTTTTTTTTTTTTTTAAGAACTGGTATTTAGACCATCCTTTGTCATCCCCTATTTGCCTAAGTACACAGCCTTGCACACATCCTTTTTCAGTACCACTGTACTTTTCTCTGGAGTATCTCTCCAGTTTGTCAGGACACATCCTGATTCTACACCTGCTTTTCAAAGAACTATGAGCTCCTTCCTCTTAGTTATATGTGGATTTAATAAGCTTACACTGTTCTATCACACAGATTATTAGCAGGTCCCCACTTGATACATCCTTCCCTCTTGACATTGAACTATAAAAAAATGTTGATGAGCTAGAAAAATCATACTGAAGCAGTTTAACACAGATTATTTTTTCCAGTATGCTTAAGAGATTAGTATACAATATAGATTCAACAGCAATACTAAGCCAAAATACATGCAATTGGAGCCTTTTACTTTAGAATAGCAGAAATTCAGGTTGATTCAACATGACGTTTGTTCTCAATACTACAGACATGCATAGATGACCCACCCATCCATCCTTTCACATGACACTCCTTACTTCCAGTAAGCGTTTTGTGTTTTCTTCCCTAAAATGATTTCTTAAATCCCAATGAACAGCAACCCAGGAATGAAGGAGTAAACTCAGTAACATTTAGTTACCAGTGAAATTTTGTGATCTAGATAGAAAGCAGATATGCAAAGTAATATGAAAAAAAATCAAGACTTCTTCCTGGTTTATTTTACTGACAATTAAAAGCCAGACATATAAAATTAATTCAAGTTTCTTCACTTAAAGCACAAAAACACTTTGGTGCTGAGGACAACATTATAATAGATTAGACTTTTATGGAAAGAAGAGATTAAAGACAAGAAAAGCTTTTAGCACAATTGCCTATCTTCCTTCCTCTATCAGATTTTAACAAACTAAAATAAATACAAAACCGTTCTAATAAATAAACATCACTACTTAATTTATAATGTTTTAATTAATATTTTCAATAAATTATGGTTAAAAAGAATAACCACACATTAAGTATGTGGTAGAACCAATGGAAACTTTACCCCAACCTTTCAGCATAGGAAGGAAAGGAGGCCTGTTATGTGATATTGAAAAAAACCAAAACAAAGCCACAACCAAACACACACCAACTGGTATTGGTTCCATGGGCAGAAAGGTGCTCTAGAGAACCAGGGAGAACTCTCACTGCAAGAACTTTTATACAGGAGGAGCAGAGAGGAACTGCTGGTTTTGACAAGGCAGAAGGCAAAAGGTCACTGTAGTAGAACAATTTCTTCTAACTCTGGAAGTAGCATGTGGCATGTTAGTGCTTTGCTATAACATGTGTGGGTTAATCAAAATAGATGCATCATCACAGTGCTTCCAGTTTTGGGATGGAATTTCGGGCTGATGCACAAAGAATACACCAACAAACCAAAAGGCTGAAAGACAACAAAGAAAGAGAAGAGGTGCCAGAGCTGCTTCTCTGACCGAATGCAAAGTATGGACCCCTGAAAACAGCCTCTCTCTAGTCTTCTTTTGGGTATGCCAAACTAGGACAACACAATCTTACACAGAATTCAAGAGTTTAGGTGGCATCAGAAGCTGCATGCACCCACTAGCCCATGGCTATATTTTCATTATCCAAACTAGCTTAGTCTGTATTCTCTCTGTTGCATGTCACAATGTCCTGTAAATATGCAAGATGGTAATTTACAGCTTATCTGGGCTGCACAATACCTCCCCCTTGAAAAACATTTCATGCAATAGTTTTTTCTTACTGCATCAGGATGTAAGAAGAGGCACACCCAAGCTGCATGCCTTGATGGGGGGAGCTGCTGGGGGCACAGATCCCAAACTGCTTCCCACGCTCCCCCTTGAAATCAACCACATCCCGGGCTGCGTCAAAAGCAGCATGGCCAGCAGGTCCAGGGAGGTGATTCTGACCCTCTCCTCTCCACTCTCCTGACCCTCCACTCTCATGAAACCCCACCTGGAGCACTGGGTCCAGCTCCAGGGGCCCACAAGAAGGACATGGACCTGTTGGAACAGGTCCAGAGGAGGGCCACAAAGATGATGAGAGGGCTGGAGCACCTCTGCTATGAGGACAGGCTGAGAGAGTTGGGGTTGTTCAGCCTGGAGAAGAGAAGGCTCCAGGGAGACCTTACAGTAGCCTTCCAGTACCCAAAGCAGGCCTGCAAGGAAGATGGGGAGGGGCTCTTTGTCAGGGAGTGTAGCAGCAGGATTAGGGGGAACAGTTTTAACCTGAAAGAGGGGAGATTTAGATTAGATATTAGTAAGAAATTCTTTCCTGTGAAGGTAGTGAGGCACTGGAACAGGTTGCCCAGAGAAGTTGTGGCTGCCCCATCCCTGGAAGTGTTCAAGGCCAGGCTGGATGGGGCTTTGAGCAGCCTGGTCTAGTGGGAGGTGTCCCTGCCCAGGGCAGGGGGGTTGGAACTAGATCATCTTTAAGGTCCCTTCCAACTGTAACCATTCTATAACGGGCACCGCACCGCACCAGCCCCCAGCCGCCCTGGTGCCGCGCCGCGCCTCGCCCTGCCCGCTCACCGGGACCCACCTGCGCAGCGTATGGGCAGCGCGACCAGCAGGCAGGACAGCAACGCCGCCACAGCCGCGCGCCGCACGCCAACCGCCGCCGCCGCCGCCGCCGCTCCGCCGTCCATCCGTCCCTCCGCACGGCCGGCGCCCGTACCCTTACCGGAAACCCCGGGCGGCTGCGCGTACACCGGCAACCCTCAGCGAGCGGAGGTCGCCGGGCGGGGCATAAGATGCTGGTGGGGCGTAAGGCCAGCCCATCCTCGAAATGCGCGGGGCGGGACTTGCGCTGGCGACTGCTGCCGCCTTTGGCGCTTATTTGCCGGTGGCAGTGACGGGAAGCGCCCCTTACGTAGAGGGAGGGGCGTTGGGTGCTCTGCGATGGCGGAAAACCTCCATAGTTACGCGTGTTCCCAGGTTCCGCCATCCTCCCACCTGGCCCCAGTCTGTAACAGGGCGGGGGGGTCGCGCGCCGCCAACGGCGCTTGTCGGCGAGGCCGTTAGTCGTTGGGCCGGTGGTGCTCGCGGCGGGCGACCGTTGGCCCAGCAGACGGATCAGTCCCTCAGCCCCGGTTGAAGCAGCCGCAGCAGCGGGGAGGCTGAGCCCCGCTGTGGGCGAGCAGGAGCGGCAGGCCGTGCTGACCTGCCCCCGCTTCCCGGGTGGCTGTACGGCGTCTCCCTGGGGAGCTCGGCTGTAGGCATAACCCTGCGCTCTTATCTGCGCGTGGCAGCCCTTGTGTTGCCGGGTGTGGACCAAGTAATGGAAGCAAATTTTGTTGGTGCCAGGCCACGCCAAGGCAGATGTTTGGTGTTCTGGTTCGTGCAAGCCCAGCAGGGCTGCTGGCCCCTGGGGCAGGGGTCGGCGGTTGTGCAACTCCCTCACGCCATCTTCACAGCGCTCCCGCTTCCTCCTTTTGTTCTGCCCTTGCTGGCTGGTCGCCGCTATTCCATCCCAGCCGATAAATGTCAATGGAGCCCATTCACACAGCTCACATAAAAAATGCCCCGATCGGTTTAATCAAAATTAAAAATCAGGAAATCACAAGATGCGTTGAGTCACAGACGGGGAACATAATTGCTCTCATTCAGTAGGGTACTTGTGTGGTGTGCAGTCTGGCCCAGTTCTTGAATGGTTCAGTGCTACAGTAAGTATTGAGTGGGGCACGCATGCTATAGTCTGTGAAGTGGGGCTTGGACCCGGGTCACTTTTTGCAGGCAGAAGGTCTGGTGTTATGACTAAAGAGCTCATGTTCTCTTTTTCTGTTTCATGTTTTTCATGAGATTGCCCAGCTGCCATGCTTGGGAGGGTAGAAGTCAGGGTTTACCTTTCACTTCCTGCCCCCTCAAAGCAACAAACTCCCAAGTGGTTGTAGCAATGTATTCAGAGATGAGGATTTGAAACTCTGGTAGGTGAAGGTCTATGCCTCTACATTGTAGGTGTTAAAAAAAATTAAATTTTTTGTTGCTTAAGGAGATAACAATCCTTCTAGCTGTACTTCTGGATAAGTGTTCCTAGCTGCTATTGATGCCTCTTTTGCTGTGAGGTGCTACACATACTCTGAGCGTGTCTACTAAGCCTAGGCTCTCCTGGGACACCGATGAAAATATGCATCACTGGAGCTTTAATTCTTTTGGCCTATAGGTTTTAAGAAATGTTTGAGGATTGCTAGAGGGCAAGATACAAAAATCAACAAAATTAACTTTATCTTGGGTCATAAGTGCAGGGATCCTTCTCAAGTCCATGAGACAGTCAAATCACTTGTACCATCTAAGATGGCAAAATTTGATCCAGACAAAATATTTCTGTGGTTTGCTTCATCTTCTTTTATGTCATAACCTTTCAATGATTTCCTTTTCTGAGTTGGTCATCAACAGGTAACCACAATGTCAGTTTTGCTTGTTAAAAGCCAGAGCCATTAGTTTCTAAATGTGCTTATGAAATGCAGATGCTATTGATTCCTGTAAATGAATGAAGTATATGCAGCATTAGCCAACTCAGGGATGTAAAAGCTGCAAATCTGTCCTATCAAAAAGACTGATGATTGGGAAGAGGCTGATATTATTACAGTGAAGTCTGTGGACAAGAGGTTGTGTATAACCGTGTCCTTTGAAACACGTGGTATCTAATGTTGTCTAGCATGCTACAGGTGCCTGTACCTAGCAAAATTTCTTTAAAGAAAAAATAGTTTATGGAATGTTTAAACAATCAATGTAATTTTAGTTTTTGGTTTCTCTGTTAATTTATTTGGAGAAATAAATATGCAATGCAATAAATACATAATGCAGAAGTGTTTTTATTGTGTAACAGAACTGAGTGAATAATAGGTTATTAAGTACCACTTGGTGTGGGCCATCATACCTATCATGATCATCATATGATGTAGTCAGTAGACAATCATCAGGGAGAAAGCATGTTGTGTTGAAAGTAACAAAGTAGGACATAATCTGTGAAATATTGTCAGCTTCACCACAACTTCCTGAGTGATTTTGTGTAAACGGATTGCTCTTTAAGACAAAGGCTGTTATTTATCCTTTTTCTGAAGCTGTAAAAAAAAAAAAAAAAAAGTCAGCGTATTAGTATTGCTGAAATACCTTTGAAACCTCAACAACAGGATTTCAAACCAACATTCAGCATAGCTGTTGTACTGCCAGTGCTCTTTGATAAATGGAGTGAAATGACAACCTCTTATTAGCTCGTAAGTATTAGGAATGCCATTTTCAGGAGACAAGCCTTTCCAGTGGCAGTCATGTTCCTGTTAGTCTGCTGTGAACAATTCTTTGGTAACTTTCTAGTACGGATTGTGACTGGCCACACTTCTAGCAATGACTTGGGCTCTCCAGGTTGGCACTCTCCTTGAGAACGAACTCAAATGACATATTGTTGTGCTGGCAGTGTTAATGGCCCACACCAAACAGGCCTTCACTTTGTGCATTGCGGATGCTGTGCTTCTCCAGCTGAGGAAGACACCCACCATCTTATGGGGACAAACAGAGCCAATACTAGACAGCTCTTTCCCAATATAAAATGGGCATTATTGCGTATAAACACCAGACTTGTTCCCAAAGGGTCTCTCCATCCTTTCCCAGGGGTGCTGGATTTCTTCTACAGGTGCAGACCATGTGTGCAACATATACACACAAGGTTCATTGTTTCCTGTAAGCGTCATATTTTCTGATGCAGACGCACTTACAGGAACCCTTCCACAGACACCTATAAGAAGCACGCTGCTTCCGTGCCTGCAGCCTGATGCTGCAGAGACCTGAGCAACACCTGGAAGAAGGGTGAGTAGGAGCAGGCTGCTGCTGTCACAGTGGTTCATATGCCCTCTCTCAGCTTCCCATGCACTCTTGAAACCAAGATAGAGACCCCAAGGCTATGGGCTGTGGCAGCAGCACTTGCTACATGATGAGAGGAGGGCCTTGGACAACTGAAAATTTTGGTAGCTGAGATATGATACTGCCAGCTCTTTGCCAGCACAGTCATGACGTGATAAAAGCTGAAAGACGTACTTAGTACATTTTTTTCAATCTTAGTGGGAGGAAAACTATGCGCTTTAAAGTTAGGAGTTGGCTGGAGGAATGATGTAAAATATATCCTTGCAAGATACAGGGTACCGTGACAATAAAATGATGAGTTTGGTTAAAAATATCTATAAAGCAGAGCTGATCATGGTAAAGTTTGCTTAGCTATGAAAGCCTTGCTAGGAAAAAACCCCTCCAAAACAACAAAACAAAACCCTCCAAAACCCAGCAAAAAAAACCCCCACCAGAATTCCATTCTGCACATCAGGAGTGAGCTGTAGAAGGTAAATGCATGGATGTAATATGATGCTTAAGGTGATATAGTATTGCAGGGCATTTCTGACCTTGAGTCAGATTTATTCTATGATAATTTGTTACCTTGTGCTCAGACAGTTTAGAAGGAAACATTTTTGTGGCACGTTATTTATGTAAACCACACTTCACATAACCATTTTGCCGTCTAGAGCATGAACTACAGCTGGCTTGCTAGTTTATTACTGGTAGAAATATTTAGTAACCTACTAAATATATCATAATATTTACAGGTTATATTCCGGTAAGTTTGAATGCAACTTCCTCAGCGATATTATAGAAGAAAGAAACAGAAACTGATGTTGGTACAATCTGTTAGAAGAAAAGCTGTATCTCCAGCACACAGGAAATCAAACAGAAGGGAAAACAATTGCGTGCTCCTGTAGTCATCAACGTCAATACTGAAACATTCGTGTGGTGGAGGAAACTAAGCTGTGCAGGCTCCACTGAATTTATTTCAATTGGCTGACAGACAAAGGAGAAATCGTTGGCTTTTTTCTTCTCATGTCAACTCTGGAACAGGATAAAAGAAGCAAATACAGCATTTCATCTTGTTTCAAAAGCATAGAAACATAGGTTCAGGAAAGAAAGGACCTTAGGGACTCCAGTGGTTCATTGTACAGCCCTGAGGCAGGATCAGTTGTATCTACCTTCTTCATAATGGACATTTCATTTTAGTTGTTGGTTTTGTTGTTGGTTTGTTTGCAGGGTTTTTTGTGTGTTGTGGTTTGTTTGTTTGTTTGTTTTTTATATGCCATTTCTTAGGCAATATCTCCCATACTTTCTCTTTTTTTCATCATTAGAAAACTTTTTCTCGCTGCAGTCTTGATGCAGTCTTGTAACGGCTTTCATGTCTGTCATGGACATATGGCATAGATTATTAATTTCCTGTTTTCAGAAACCTTTCACATTTTTGAAGACTGTCGTTATGTTGCCATCAGACTTCTTTTTGCTAGACCACATAATACCATCTTCCTTCACAAAGCGTGGTTTTCATCCTCCTGACTTTTCCCAGCGCTGGATATAGCTCTCCACATGGCTTTACTAGTACTAAATAGCAGGAAGGGTTATTTTACGTGTTTCATGGACTACAGTGCGGTTTATGTATTCTCTGTGGCATTTACCTCTTTCACAACAGTGAGACATTGACTCATTTACAGTTTATGACCCATTATATGCCCCACGTTTGTCTCCTTTCACCTAGACCAGTTTTCCTTAACTTGTCTGTGGCAGTATCTTGTAAGATATTATGAAAAATCTTACTAAAGTCAAAATATAACTTACCATTTCTGCCTTGTGCACAAAGTTTATTGATGTTCACTGAAAGGAATCAGATAAAATTTTTATTAATACTTTGTTATTCTGCAGGTGAGTGATTGTTTTTCTCTACAGTTTTGGAAGCTAAAAACATTATATGTGAAGTATATATTAAAAAACCCCACCTTCTTCTTTCCCAGTGCTGTGTTTGGACTTTGAGGCTCTAGTTCTACATTTCTTGGACAAAGTGTGGTTGGCATGCTGTGCTCATGTGAAACCCCACTTCATAAAAGTGGATACATTCCCCCCCTTTCCAAATACCATGGCATGAACTATAGCAAGGCTACAGTTGAGGAATTTTCCTCAAGTAAATTCTTTTGTCAATGTAAAGAGGTACGTGTCTACGCAATGCAAGTTCTTCCTTCATGTGTTATAAGCAATCTGCTTTTGAGACTTTAATCTCATTGGGACTGAGGTATTTCACATTGGGGAAAGCAACCTAGTAGCAGTTTAGATTTTCCAAAATATTTCAGTCTTCCTTTCTTGTTCTAATTTGTACTTCAATCTGACCAACTGCTCTGTGACTTTTATTGTGGCAAAGATTAAATGATGGGGTGTTACATGCCCGGTTTCTGCATCTTTGCAGATTTGTACCATAGTGGGAATTTCTTCCTGAATTTTGCTGGTATTGTCCAGGACATGGTTATAATTTGAGATGAGAATTGGGAGCTAACTTAAGCCTTCCAGGTGGTGCGTCTCCTCTACCTTGCAGTCCCCACCTCTTTTTCTTCTGCAGCTTTTTAAGGGATAAAGAATTCCTCCAGGTATCCAGTTAAAGGCTTCAGCCACCAGCAGAGGAGCGGCTGAGTCTTCTAGGGTGAGGAGGACAATGCCTGACACCAATCATAATCTTTTTATTAGTTGCTCTAACAAACTGCCCTTTCTCTTTAGGAAAAATGTGAACAAGATCTTGCTTCCAGGAGAGGCTTCCATAGTTGAGAGACTGGCTCTTGCTGCATGAGTAGTTGGAAGGCCCAAGTCCCTGCTTCTGCAGAGGCTCCGGTGCAAAGACAAGAGCTAAAATAATTTGTTTCTCACAGTTGCTCCCATACCGGTGCTGAGATGACACACCATTTGCCTGCTCTGTGCGCCCTTCTGGTCTCGCCTTTGCTGAATTCTGGACATACTGCACTGCAGGCACCAGTTTGCCATTTTTCAGAAAGGGGCAGGATACGATGAGCAAGGTCAGGCTCAGAGCTGGAACAATAAAGGTGGGAGGGCTACACGGCAGGACTTTATTATTAAGTGTATTTCAGAGGATATTTCCTGCAATAGTGTTTTATTCTCACACTCATGAAGTTCTAGAAAGATCCTTAGGTTCAGCTGTTGCCTTTTTCTTTTGACCCTCCACCCTAAGATCTACAAGAACAAAGTTGGGCTTGGGACAGATATAATCCTCTGTATCAGAAATGTTTTTAGCCATGAGACAGCTGAATATTTTCAGCATGTGAGAAAACTCAGGTAAATAAAATATGAGCATCTGGTCAGAACAGTGCATTAGGTTCTTAAGGACAGAGGGGTCGTTTGCATCAACCAGGCTGGAAGAACGTGGAAAGCCTGCTGTCAACCTGTCTTTTTCCCGCCCATGGAGATCTATCTTGTATCTTCAAAATGCCTAACTATAATACATTTACAACTTTCATCTTCACAGATAATACTTCATAATGATCAGCAAGTTGTGCTTGGTTAGGGTGAGTTTCAGAGCCTGGTTGTACTGTTACATCGGCATGTCTGAAAATCTAACCCATGTGCAAAGCTCCAGTTGTGAACTACATCGTCTTTGTAACGACATTACTCACACAGGTTGGAAAAGAAAGTCCCTGCTCTGAGGACCTTGCAATCTAGTTTTAAAAAGTGCAATGTAAACAACAGAAGCTGAGAGAAGGGAGTAGAAATGAGAGACAATATTTGAGTGACGTGATGTCAGAGTTGATGGGAAAATGGAAGAGCTGAAAGTTATTAAACAGATGCTTTGGTCTGGTGCTTTCTCCAGGGTGAAATCCTAGCGTTAGTGAATGCACATCAGTGCTGCTGGAGCCAGGATTTCCTCTGCAAGATTTCCCCAGTGGTTTCTCATTTGTCTTTTTGATATCATTATCATTCCATGCCTTCAGTGTTTTACAATAATTGCTTGAAAGCATGCAAAATTAACTTAATGAAATCCAACTTGTAAGGAAGAAATAAGAAAGGACTCTGTATTATGAAGCGCAAATGAGCAATTTCCAGTATATTGCATGCAGATGGTCAGCTAAGCCTGTTGATTATTTACAGTTATTTCTGTAAAAAAGCTATTTTCACCTTTCTTTTTCATGACAGTGCAACGTCTAGGGAAGGAGCCTTGATTTGCACAGACATTCCATAGCACTTATTCAATAACCGATGGTTACTACAAAATTGCAGTTTGCCAAGTCATAATGGTTATTTCCCAACCTGCCTCAGAAAAAAAATTAGTAACTTAATACCACAAATTCTTATGCTGTATTTCTGGTTAAGAATCTATTTAAAAGCTTTTTCTATAGCTTGTCATGGACGTAGAGTTAAAGTTTCTGAAAGCCTTTCCGGCTACGCTGTTCAGTGGGACTTTTTCTGGCCAGCCAGCAGATGCAGATTTGCACTCTGCAGCCCGCCAGCCTTCCCTGATTCCTCCAGGAGGGGCCAGGGAGGGACGACACTGAAGTTACCAGTATGGAGAGGTAAAATAAAAATGTGGAGCTGGTGGACGATCGCATCCCTAGTCCCTTGGTTGGCCATGGACTCCAGTGTTCCCTTTCTCCCTGACATGCTCACTCCACTCCCTTGACCGGAACCTGCTAAACTCCTGTTCCTTCTCTTCCCTTATTGCTCTCCTCTGTGATCTGTTTTGTTCACCACAAGCCTAGACTGCTCTCCCTCGATTTTCCACACTTCTCCATTTCTTAACCATCCTGCTCTGCCTTGCATTTAATGTCTAAAATAGTTTTCCAATAACTCCCAGGTCTTCAAAGTAGTTTGTTTTGCTCATCAATTTGCCAAAACCCCTGGCATGCTGTGCCAGATTTAGCAGCATGCTTCCATACTTTGCAGTTTAAATCATAATACAGTTAAAAGTTCACCGATTTTATTGATTTATTTTCATCGTACTCTCCACAAACTTAGCTCAAGATCAGCTCTTCTTTGAAGAGGCACGAGGTGCCATGTACTGCCTGGGGTGCATGTGGGGCCATGCAGCCCATTTGGGTACAGATAGAGGCTGCACCTTGTCCCTAGGCCTGTTGGCTCATTTTACACATCCCGGTGTGGCTGTGGCTTTTGTGGCTGAAGAAGAGGGCTCTCACCTACAAATGCTTTCCTGTGAGGGCTCAGTTTGTAACAGGAAGACTTCTGAAGCAAACCAAACACTGCAGGTCAGCCTGAAGAAAAAAAATCTGGACTGCTTTTAGGAGCTCTTAGGAAAGGTTTACCTTTAAAAGTAAGTCAGCTTTAATTGCTCTTGTGGCACTGCGATATCTGAACTTAGCCTTGCCTGGCCTCAGTGCCAGTCACAACTAAATTCCCAACTTCCCTGCAGAGCAGAAGGAAGGAATACAAGATGCCTGAGAGGTATTTGTATGGACTAACCTTGCCTAAGAGGAAAAAGTAGCCTAGGGTTTTTTCTGTAGTCATCAAGGAAAGAGATGCTTGCCCAGAGAAGGATCCCAGGCAGTTGCATTCTGAAGGAGCTACTGTCTCGGGACAGCCCAGGGGATTGCCCTTATGGGGCTAGAATTAGAGTTTCTGAATACATCACCCCTTGTCACTTAGTCCTCTTGTCTAACTGTAGCTGATTTATTGGGTCTTAGCCCATTAAATAACAAAACACTGGAAAAACCCCACATCCCCAGGAACAGCTGCTTAGCAACATGTGAGTAAAAGCTGTAGACGTTAATGGCTTAGCTGGGTTTTGGTCAGGTTAATATGAAATGAGGTGAACAAAATATATCACAAGTGAGAAGTCAGAAGTGAAAAATGAGCTGGGCTTTCCCTTTTCATAGTGCTGTGAATTCTTCCTATCCTTTTTTCACTGCTCTGTATTTGCGCTTCATATCATGTGCCTGAAATTTTACATAAAGGTCCTTCTGTGTGTGGAGGAAGAAACTCATTTGTCTGTGGCACGTTCCTTCAGCTGCTGTGTATCGTGCCTGGAGGTGAACACAGTCCCCATTTACCGCAAGTCAGGTCTCAACGAGCACCACACGTGGGAGCTCTGAAGTACAGCTGATCATGTCTTTTTAGTCATAAACCCTTTTCTGAGGGCACGAGAGGGAAACTTAGCAAAGAAAATAGGAGTCATCCAAGAAATGCCTTGCCTGGTTCAGCAAACTAAATCTGTCTGCTAGCAGTCACTGAACGTACAGCTTCCCCTGTCCTCCTCACAGTGCATTGAACAGCCTTGCTGAGATTTCTCAGGTGCTGTACTCATTAGCAACAGGCCTTACCCCTCTCCTGCTTGTTATGTCACTACTCGCACAATATCTGCCTCCTTACTTAGGGGGCTTCTGTCTCTCCCATCACTGTAGTATCTGCATAGCATAATCCTCATTTAATAGCTAAGGGAATTATAAGGACAATGCAGCTAAGCAATTTAACTTGAGGTGAGAGGTCAGCAATGAAGCATTCATCACAGCCCTGCACAAAATCAAATCATTATTTAATGTTATTTTTTAATTCCTTTGTAAACAGGAACACAAACAGTGCTTTGCTACACTGCACAAACGCACATGCTGGACGCTTATGTGATGAAGGGACAGCAAACAAGCAAGCAGGCATCAGTGATGGAGGATGCCATGACTACAAGGTTAGCGCTACATGAAATAAAACTTCAGGCACCAGATAATCGAATCAGGATTTCACAGAATGTCTCTCTGCCCTTTCAGGATGATCTTTATTAAACAAATTATGCATTGGAGCCTTCATTTCTGTTCTGTGTGGCATGTAATCTCCTAACTTTATTACAAAGTTATAGTATAGAATATCAAGTTGGAAGGGACCTCAAGGATCATCTGGTCCAACCTTTCTTGGCAAAACCACAGTGTAGACAAGATGGCCCAGCACCTTCTCTGGCTCAATCTTAAAAGTGTCCAGTGTTGGGGAATCCACCGTTTCCCTGGGGAGATTATTCCAGTGGCTGATCATTCTCATTGTGAACAATTGTCCTCTTGTGTCCAATTGGAATCTCCCCTGGAGTAACTTGGACCTGTTACCCCTTGTCTTCTCCATGTGACTCCTTGTAAAAAGGGAGTGTCCATCTTCTTTGTAGCCACCCTTTAAATACTGGAATGTGGTGATAAAGTCTCCCCTAAGCTTTCTTTTCTTAAGGCTGAACAAACCCAATTCTCTCAGCCTTTCCTCATATCACAGGCTTCCCAGTCCTTTGATCATCTTGGTGGCCCTTCTCTGGACCCTCTCCATCCCTTCCGCATCTTTTTTGTATAGCAGGGACCAAAACTGAACACAGTATTCCAGGTGGGGCCTGACAAGCACAGAGTAGAGTGGGATAATGAGTTTTTTATCTCTGCTGGTGATGCCTTGTTGATGCAACCCAGCATCCTGTTGGCTGGTTTTGCTGCACCAGCACACTGTTCACTCATAGTGAGCTTGTGGTCCACCAGGACCTCCAGGTCCCTTTCCACAGAGCTGCTCCCCAGCTGGGTAGATCCCAGCCTGTGCTGCATTCCTAGATTATGTTTTCCTTGATTCTGCCCAGGTTCCGGCTTGTGGTGTCATTCGTGCCCACATGAAAGAGTAGCAATGGATAGTAGTCTGTGCTCTTGACAATTTGTGGCACCCTCTCAGCAACATCTCGGACCTTAGCTCCCAGAAGGCAGGATAACTCTCGTGACTCCCTGTCAGGCTGGCACACGGGCACCTCGGTGCCCCTTAACAGAGAAACACCAACTGTGGGCACTCGTTTCTTTATGCAGTATCCATTCTGTGCTGCTGGTACAGTTTCTCCTTGCAGACCTTGCTCATGGGTGTCTACAGATGTTAAAACTTCATATCTGTTTATGATTGTAATGCTGGAGGGTGGGGACTGAAGCAGAGTCCTGCTTTTGTGGGTCACCAAGGTCCAAAGTGCCTCATTCTCTGTGGTGTCTGCCACAGGAGCATGATTCTGAAAGGACCCTCTAATACTGCACAGCCTTTTAACCGTTTCCTGCAGCTCAGCCGCCTGATGCAACAGATCATCAACCTGTGGACAGCTTTTGCTGGTACTTTCCTTTTCTCCAGGAGAAGGGTTGCACTCGTTGCAACCTACCATCAGTACAGAAGTCTCCTTTCTTACCAGTTCCATCTGCGTAGAAGTGTTAGACATCACAGGGGCTTTCTCTGTAGAAACGCTGGTTTTGGCTCCAAGGCCCACCATCCTGGCAGAGACCTCTTGAGCTGGTAGGGTGCCCTGCCACGCAAACTGCTGCCCCACGCTCTGTTAGCATGAGAATAACACAATGGTGTAGTCTAACAACAGCCCTGGTCAGCTTGATGTCCTTAGACAACTAGAGCATGGTACGATGGAGGGTTGAACCTTTGCTAACATCGTACAGGTCTCTGGACTTTCTAGAAACTTTGGTGACTGATCGAGGTGCAGAGTTGGGGAATTCATTCCTATTTCATGCTAGTTGTGGGGCAGCTGGAATCTTAATATGTTTTTCATTTTGGAATTCACTATATAAAGGCTTCTTGACAATGATACAGACAGTAGGTTAAGAGGGCCTCAGATGAACTTAAAACAGCTGTTTCTTTAAAGACACCATGTTCCATATCAAAGAAAAGTTAAACAAACAAAGTGGTCAGGGCACATCCTTCCATTTCCCAGCTGTCTGGATGTGTTGAAAGAGGAAGCAGGATTCTGAGAACAGAGTCTTTCCCTCTCCTCTCATGTGATAGTACAACAATTGGTACTGGCAAAGACATGAGGGGAAATGCTTCCTCTTTTAAATGAGGGAAGTGAACCTCTCAGAATTTCAGAGATTATATTCTTGCACACATTCTTCGTCCTTTAATCTAAAAAGACTGTTATCTCTGAATAGGCAAGATTATGTTTTCTCTCCCTCAATTTGGCTTATCAAGGAACCTGTAATGAAGTGGCACAGCACATGGGACTGCCTTATCTGTGCCCTCCTCATAACCTTTGAGCCAGCTGATTGATTTCAGCCACAATTGATAAGGCAGTAACTTCCTGCTCTTCCATAAAAATCAGCTGATGGATAAACGAAAGCAGCTCTACTGAAAGAGTGAGGAAAAGGCAGGGCAATCTCAATCTTCTTCTCTTCTGACAGCAGCTGGCTAGCCAACTAGCAGATGCATTGCTCATATGAGCTATGCTATATTTTTTGCCTTTCTGAAAGCCCTCCCTCCTCCCCCCCCCCCAAAAAAAAAAAAAAAAAGAATATACAGAAGAAGCTGCTGCTGTGGAAGGAGGGATAAGGAAAACAGAGGGAGCAGTGCAGAGGCATACCAGACACAGGACACTGGCCTTCATTAAGGACACCACTCACAGAGCAGCTTTGGTGAGAAGTGAAAAAAAAGCACCAATGAAAGAAAATGCATTAAAAAAACCAAAATGAAGATGTTTCCCCATTTTTTCCATATTCTATATTAAAGTAGAATATGATGAAAATTAAAAGT
The DNA here is from genome assembly GCA_947846985.1 of Fratercula arctica. NCBI lineage: Eukaryota > Metazoa > Chordata > Aves > Charadriiformes > Alcidae > Fratercula > Fratercula arctica. The sequence goes on from CANTUZ010000001.1 coordinate 100,552,751, forward strand.
GCAGAAAAAACATGTGCAGGTTACATGTAGCTGGGTGGTACAAAGGATCAATGCCTGTTCTTGTTTTCTTCCTGCAACAGTTCCCAAGAAGTGAACATTTACGCATTAATTAGAAAACCTCAAAACTACAGCCAAAAATTTTGCAATACCCATATCAACTTACGATTTACACACAACTTCCCCCGTGACAGGATTTAGCTTTTAGCTCTCATTTCGATGTAGTAATACACACAAAAAAATGTGCATCACTCACAAAATTAGCACACAGTGCAAAGGTCACGCTTTATGCCCCAATGTTGGTGTGGACATAAACTTATATGCATGAACAGGGCCATGCTGGTGAGATTGTGTTATGTAGCATGGGAGTCGTATCGACCTGGACTTACTTTTTTTGGAATTAAGAATATGCATCAGTAGCTAAATCAAATGAACCTACCTTTTAACTCCCACTTTAGCTGTGAAGTTTTCCACAGACTTCAGTGGACTCTGGGTTAGGTAGGTAAAATTTAATTAGCCATAGAAACTGCAGGGCAGAGGCGCAGGGGACTGAGCAATACCTGAACATAGAGGGCAAACTAGCAGGGCACTGGTATGTTCCCATTGTCCTTAGTGATGAAATATGAGTAACACCTGGCAACGCAAAACACCCTGAATATTTGTGTTTGGTTTATTCATATCAAGTTCATATCGTCATAATAACTTTACAATTTTGCATCAGGTAAAAAAATATTCAATAGAAAGATTATGCCGCTAAGGAAATCCTTAGGAAATACACACAATTTCTCTTTAAAAAAAAATATAAGTCAGATCAGTTCTTTCTTTACAAAGTATAATTTTCTTTTACAAACCTTATACAATATGCCATTTTGATTAGCTTTTGCAATAAATAATTCATCAAAGTTAAATTAACCAGTGTATATATACATATGATAGTTGCTTTTTAAATTAATGTGATAATACAGGTCCTAGGTATTGCTACAACTTAAGTGAGCCACAACAAATGGTGGCAAAAATTACATATAATTTAATTCCTCATTTACAGTCAAGTTTCTTGTACTTAAAAAAAAGTAATATCATTCTGTCAAAAGCCTGTGTACAGATCTTCGTACATGAATTTTTACTGTCTTAAGAATGCAGCAATAAGAAGATAAACTCAACAGCCCATTTGCTTTTCTTTTGGTCCGAGGGAAGTATGAGGAGTGCATTTAGGCCTTTTCTGAACCTGGGGCTATTGTTGAATCGGAATCTCCTTGTTCAGAGTCCTGAAGGTGCTCTGGTGTCTTGCTGGCCTCATCGCCAGTCTCATCACTATGATTTTTGGATTCTTCTGAAATGACGGTTAGCTTGTCATAAAAGAGATGCTCTTCTTGTGGGAGTGGAGAAAAAAGCAGCGAACCACTGGGAGGCTTGCTCAAAAACTGTGAAGGAAAGAGGAAATGAGAATTAGGCTGCACCAGCCATACCATCCTGTTTGCTTAGAAATATGTTTTATATTGTTTCCCACACTTCAATTGGCTTTCTCAGTCCTGAGAAGTCACAGACTAGCGTCAATGTAATAACCTCTCTGATCGCTTTAACATCCTGTGCAAGGCTTGGAAGTAAGTCAGCAGTGTCTTTATTTGCAAGAAGATACCCCAGGGGTTAGTGACTTCTTTGCAATATAAACTTTCTTAAAAAAATAAAATACCTAGGTTTTGTTTGGAAACAAAAACTAAAAACAGTGACTTGTCTGTAGGTGAAGGAGTTCACAGAGGGATTTGTGAAACAGCTCTAAGAGATGTGAATTGTTCCTGCCACCTCAGAGAGCTGTCTGCTCAGACACCAAACAGCGGTGTTTTAAATGTCAACATAAACCATAACCATTTAGTCAAGAAAAGGAGAGGGAGGGAGATTTGCAGGGCTGTGCAGTTCAGCGAGAAAGATGACTTCATTTTAGTACCAAAATATCACAAATCTCTCCCACTCCCTGTTCTATTAATAAGATGGAACTGGCCTCAAGAATCAACATGGGCTTCACGGGATGTCATGACTGTATTTTGAATGTCAACACAAGACCAGCACACCTACTCAACACAGCACTGAGATGTCAACCACTCCTTTTGGCAGCGGAAGTGGCAGTTTGTTTTATTGGTATCCCCCTGGCTGGAGGCGTACAACTGCATTTTGCTCTTGTGACCTGATCCCTGTCTGTTACTTTAGAGTGGCTCATTTCTTACATAAAATACACTATCAGGAGTCCCGTTCACTGTAATTACAAAAATAGATATTAATATTATTACTATGAGACCATTTTCTATCAAACTGTGATTTGAAATGGTCTGTCAGTAACCTGCAATCTCAAATGTTCATGTAGCGAAACCACTGCCTTTGATAAATGTCATTTTAGGTACGCACGACTAACCTTTGATTACTGTGATTGGCAAGCACAAAATGAAAATTCTCGCCTTCTTGCGAGAAGCCTGCGAGCAAAACGAAATTTGACCACATCCTGTATTGATCAGGGCAATGCTGCCTTCCCAACAGCTGAGCTCCAGGTTCAGCAAACTACCGTGCGCTGAGCGTGTGCTCAGCTTAAAGCAGGAGACGATTGCTAACTCGGCTGCAGAGCCTTCGTCTGCTGAACTCCGCGTCGAAAGGAAAGACGCAGAGAAACAGCAGGAAACTCAGAAGAGGTACAGGTTGCTAACTTCAGCGTATTCAACACTCTGTATAGCCTTGTTTCTTGGAGGAGGTTCCGATACAGCCTTTTTACATTGCTATACAGCTAACAGGGTCAGTGGTATTCCCCAACAGTAATGGCTAACATTCATTGCTCTCCTTCTATCTTGAATTTTCAGACTTTGAAACGCTCTTTACTTAAGTTAAAACTCATTATTATATCTGTGAAAGAACTTCGTTTCAGGAGAACAAATGTGCAATTTTAAGTCTAAAATGAGAGAGGGGAGGCAGATATCTCAGTTGTTCGCTACCTAAAAAGAGGAACAGAAAGGTAACACCTGTTTTTCTCTCGCTTTAAAATGAAAGAAAACGTCCTGTTTCTAAGTCATATAAAGCTTCATATTTCAAATTATGCAGTTCCTTTAGGAATAAAAGTCTATGCCAAGTTTTAAAATTGGTTTTAGCTTTTAAGTGTTTTGGACCATTCTGTGTAGAACAGTTCAAAATGACAGTATTTTAGAGTTTATTATACATCCATATACTTCAAAAGGAAGTCTAATTTCACTGCTTCTTACTTACGTCTATGCAGCGCCACAGAACTTGATGAAAATACTAAGGTAACTTTCATGCAAAATTTATGACCTATAATGCCAGAAATTAAATATTAAGTGAACTAACTTCCACTACCTTTCTCATGCTGAAAAGTACCTTCCTTTGTCAGCTTTTTCCAAAGTTCACGACTTCAGCATTTACGCTTGTTTGAGTGGCTTTTTATGTTTGGCAGAAGAGTGAGTTTTACCACACACAACTACTATACAACAACAGACAACCAACACGGCTTCTTATAATCTGTAACCCTCTCAGAACAGTCTGCACTTTACAGATAGCTAACCATCAGGTGCCAATGACAGAAGGCAAAATAAAAGAAGCTCTAAAGGTTTTGGCACAGAGCGCCTTTGAAAAGCAGGCGGTTCTACTGCAAAGGCGGATTTTAATTGTGTTATGTAGAAAACAAACCTCTTTCAAGTGTTGTGGGAAAATATATGAAGGGCAGAAAACATGTTTCGTCAGTCGATACAGATACAAAAAGGAAAAGAAACAAACAGGAACAGATATTACAACGACCAACATTGATCCTATAAGAATGGTCACAATTAACCACACGGGAGTTACACCTGCGAGAGACAAGAAAAAAAAGAAATTAAAACTGTGATTATTAATTTTGGAATAGATTCTTTTAAAATTATCACTTTCTCTATGGAATTTGAAAAAAAAAAACCACCAAAAACCCACAAAACTATTACAAAATTGTAACTGCAAACATAAGTCTTTGTTTCCATACGCAGAATACCTCTTAGCTTTTAAATTTTTTAGTCTGAATATGCTGAGGAGGTTCTCAATAAAGTACGCTTACAAGCCATCATATTTAGAAATTTACAGTTACACATACCAGTGATTCTACATGCAATACTAGGCAAACGTTTAAAGGAAAAAAGACCAACAGAACCATCCACAAGGTGATATAATGTAAAAATCTATCGTACACGTTGGTGTTTCAGGAATGTAGGAGCTGACACATAACACTACCAGAGTATAGGCTTCCACTTTTCTCATACAGAAATCTGTAAAAATGGCAGCAAAGGCAAGACAGCAGGGGGCAAAAGTATGTAAAATTCTAAACTACTGAACCTTTAAAAAAAATTATGTCACGCACTGGGATTTCACAAGAGGCAATGGGAATGGAGATGTATCCATACATCACTGTATAGATGTTTTAAACTAACCTACGCTTGCTAAGCACTGTTCCAGCCATGAACTAACAAGCAACCCCAGCAGCAAAACCCACCTGTAATTCAACTGCAGTGCATGCAGATAATACTCATGTAGGAAAAAATACATGAGGAAACATTTTATGAGGAAAACCATGAGAAACAGGTTAGTTCAGTAGCTTCCCCAGGCTTCCCCCAGATGGCTTCCTCATTAACTTGTCTCAAGACAAAAGAACTTGTCTTCTTTTCTTCTAGGAAGAGAAGTTAATGTCTCTTCCTCATTAACTAATCTCTGCCTCTGATTTCCACTTGTTAGCTGAAATACACATTATGCCTGTGAAAAAGACAGTATCTAGGACCCCATCCTTTCTTTTAACTACGGACATGAAGCTCGCTGCTAAGACGACAGGATCAGACCATGTGGTGGTTGTTGTTGGACTCCACAGATAGCGACTGAGGTGGCATCGCTGGAAGGGAAAGCGCTTTTGGTACTAACTGCTTTCAAAATGAGAAGGAAACTATCTAAACAAAATATGTGTTTATGTTATTAATCAATAACTGCTGTGTTTCACAGAGAAAGAGCATCACGGCTGAGCCTCGTGACAGACACTGGCAATATTGCCACAGATGAAGCAGGCTGCAATGCAGGGTCCAATTCCTTTCTCAGTTACAAATATACAGAACAAAGGCTTCCACGGGATAATGAATACAGCTGATGGTAAAAGAAACTCAGATGCACAGTGTGCTCAGTGAAGAGCCTATGCTCCATATCTGATTTTCAGAGTATGAGGAAGCAGAGGCCTCTGCAGCGAAGGAAAGCATCATGCCATCGGTGCCATAACGCTTATAGTTTTCGTTTCATTTCCAACTCCTTTGCTCCAAAGGTACACACGTATTAACCACCACACAGTACTAAAGTAACAAACACATCCATTTTTGGAAGGTTTACATATACATGGATTTTCACTTTGAATGGCTTTGCACATTTCCCAGTTCCCTAGGGCGCGCGTCCCATTCTGATGCACCAGGTATTACCGTTGTGGGTTGTCTGCTCACAAAACTCTTCGCTCAGTTTCCCTGTTTTGTTCCACTCGGGGATAAGTGCTTGCACTTGAATACAATATATTGTCCACGGCTCCAACTGAGATAGTACTTCAGAGTTATGTTTACTATCTATGTGAGTCACCTAATAACAGAGAAGAATACAAAAAAATTTGAAAAGCACAAGTGCAGTGAATGGACTAGCTAAGTAATTAAAATTACCTTTACTAGGACAAATCCTAGCAGTTACAGCCGCTACGCAAATAAGGGTTTTAAAGGCAGAATGGAATGTGCTGCCTGTGTCGCATGACTGATAACTCTACTTTGATTTCACCTATGGTTAGAGTGTGGGACCATTCACACCACTGACTTTCTGGCTGCTTCTAGAGGCATTAATGAAGTTTTAGGCTAAAGGTAAGTGATAAACGAGATCTGCTTGCAGAGAGAAACAATCACTTAACCTATAACTAAGAGTACTGTCACAGGCAAAGATAATTTAATTTTGAGACAGAGCAAGAAGGATGGATGATCTAGACAAAAAAAACCCACCAAAACAGAGAAAGAAAAAGGCTTGTGGAAGCTGTTATTAGGTGACTGACAGCAGATGCAGCTTGCTGTTCAGAGGCATGATTGGTTATGTCCCTGTAACTACATGGTCCCTGCAGAGTATAGGAATCCCTACAACACGCCCCATTACGTAGCGACAGGTTCTTTCTCAGGGGTGAGAAGACTCTATAGCTAGGTTTCAACATTTTGAGCAAGTATGCACTTCAAAAAACAACCTATGAAGTTATAGTCTATGCCTTTCGCTTCTTCGACACCAATGGAAATTTCCCAGACTTCAGCTCTGAAGTGTTACAAGCACAGATTCTACCTGAAGTTCCGGCTTTCTCTACTAATCTGCCTAAGTTTGCATCCTGTATGCAGAAATACCTTAACTTTTTGTAGTTTGGGAATTGAAAACCAGTCTGGTTTTTGGGAAATGATGATCCCTCATTTTCTGGAATTGAATGCCAAAGAATTTTGCAAGGTAACAAATACAAATCAGAATTATATGTAGTGGAATCCTATTATATGAAAATTGTACTGATGTACAAAGCACCATACTATGACTGGTATCTTCCGGCAAAGGGATTCCTTTTTTCCTGTAATAGAACTCAAGACACTATAAATAATATATTATTTATGATCTTTCCCCTCGCATTTTGTACAGAGAAGTCTTTTGAGCTGAGCAACACATCTGTCTGTGGAAGAGGCCGTCCATGTGAGGAAGAAAGCAAATTACAACTGCTAGAAACCGAAGAGGTGAAGGTGACCACAGTTAACATAAAGCCTCGTCCATGGTGGCGTGCAAAGCCCGAAGTCCCACAAAGAACACAAATACTTGAACCACATCAGATTTGAATCAAAGTCGGCTTATCGGCAGGATCACAGATACTGCTTATGTTACGGCTTCTAAGTTTACCCTTGCATGTATGTGTGAAATACAGAGATTTGGTGGGGAAGACTGCATCGCAAATGAACTCATCGCTAAACTGAGGGAATAAACTCTCATAATGTAGCAGTTATTTCTAATTATAGAAAGAGTAAATTATATCCATACTACTGTTTAACTACACAGCTATCTGCCATTTGCTCTGAATGCCAGTTGTGATGACTAGACTTTATTACATTGTAATTAGTAGAGATATATTTTTATTTCAGTACTGTTAGCTTTCAGAACTTCATCAGCATGGTATTTTACCACGAAAAACATATATCAAAGTCATGAAGTCACAACGTCCAGGAAGCAGAAGTTACCTCTTTATTGCTGTCTTTTTTCCAGTACAGTATTCTGTAATTCCATGAGCCGTAATACTGCTTTAGAGGCCACTTGTCACGTTCAGCAAAAGGGCCTATGAAATCCACATGTAGGGACCCAGAGTCTGACTTCACTTTTACATCGGGTGGCCCAATGACTGCTATATATTGGAATGGTGGAAGAGAAGAAAGAACAGAATTCAGTTTCACATTGTTTTTCATTTGATGTTTTTAGACGACCTCTGACAGTTCACGCTTTAAATAAAGTTACCTATTAGAAGAAAGTGATTTCCTTTCATGGGTCAGACATAAATAAATCCTTTCCTTATAGAACTGGTCTTGAAAAGGTTCTATTTTTGCAGTTAAATAACAGATATTTTTGTAGACTACTTTTCCCATACACTAAATTAACTCAGTTCTCTTTTGCCAGCTGTGGTGACTCCTGGGAGAGGAAGGACTATTTCTATACGTTATTACTCACTTCTCTTTCTGGATCAAGCTGTTGAAACACATGTCTTTTCTGAGGAGACCCTCTAGTGAAGTGTTTTAACGTTTCTTTCATTGTGATAACTTTGAAAAAATGACACATTTGAATTATTTCTTCATGTCTTAAGGATTGGATATTATATTATCCCATTTTGAAAATGGCGTGTCCTTTTGTTTTTGTGCCACTACCTAAATTAATTCATGCGTAGCTTACCTATCAACTACATCATGTCTGCAATGAGCTCTCCATTAGTCTCCTGTAATTCCAACAAACAACTCTGCCTTGGCTGCCTCTACTAAAGTTCTGCCTGGCTACAGCCACACTATCAAGTGTCTAAGAAAGGAAGAGCTCAATATACAGAGAATTTTGCATTCCTCTATAAACATATGTTTCTTTAATCAAAAATTAAAAAAAAAAAAAAATCTGCTTGCTGGACCATGCATTCACTTAATGCTCATTAATATGTTGTTGAACTTGTGAAAAATAATGTGAGGAGAGCTTTGTTTACTCTGGTTTTCTTAGGCTATTCCTACAATACAGTGTGAAATTTCTTACAAAAGCTCTGGCAGAAATGATAACACAGAAAGTAATCTCAGTTACTTTTATCACGATGTCCTGCTCCGATCAGCTATGACAACATTAAAAATCCTTATGTTCTCCTCAGAGATTTGGCTCGTACTCCCAGTTCTTTCTTTCCGGGTAGTTTTATATCCAGGTTTTCTCAGTTCAGAAATAAGCTGCCTTTCCAAAACCAAGCCTGCTCTGAAGGCCACATGCTCTTTCAAATATATGTCAAACTACAACTCTGTTAATGATTTACACGTTTGCTCTTTGCTCTCAAAATCCATCCATACTTTTTGTATTGCACTTTCTTTTGACTGTAATTTATACTTGCTATGTTGTATTGATTTTTTTTTTCTTCTGTGCTATGTTTCACTGCTTCTGTTCTAGGCAGATTATATTATATCAACATTATGCTTTTGGAGACAGATAACCAGTAAAAACATTTTGAAAAACAAGGTTGTTAACTGTAAAATTGCACTCTGAAATCCAAGGAACAGAATGATGAAATTCAAGAAGGTAGAACGAGAAAGAAAAGGATTTTTAAAAGCTTTTCTCAAAGATGAGGTGTAACAGAAGCTTCCTGCGTGGTTTTGTATTAACAGCTGTGAGGAGGAAAAAGCCTTGGGTAACATTAACTACCTAATCTAAAATAATTTGACTTTTGCTAATGAGTGGAGTAAGAATGTACAAAACAAAGGACTCCCACTGCTAAAAAACACTCCCTCATTCCCAAGCTCAGGTGACAGCAATACAATTAACATCTCTGTTGTACACTCTAATGCAAGGCAATGTCCAAACCATCTCTCACAAAGACTGCCAAGCTTCACTAAGAGACCAGCAATATTGTACAATGAAGATTTCTTAACTAAAATTAATGTTTCTGTGTGAAACCAATTGAAAAATAAAACCAAAGCTTTTTGCTTGACACACTAATGAATCAGAAAGTAACTGAACTTATTTAGATATACAGGAAGTCTGAATCCTTGAAGAAAAGCTTTTCCTGGATGAAAATAAATGATCCTTATTTTAAGGGAAAAATATACAATTTTTGAAAATGTCCTCAAATGATATTTCAAGTATCTAACATCTAAATATAACAGGAAATCTACTGTGCTTTCTGACAGCAATTTCTGCTATCAAAAATGAAAGTGTTACAACTAGGATTTTAAAGTTCAATGTAATTAAATTTAAAAACTATCTGCACGCACAGCTTTTCTTATGGAGCAAAATTGTAAAGGTGCATTAATAGCAGACAATATTTTTTGTGGAAGATAGGAAAAAGGCTTACTGTCATGCATTGGCTTGAAAGGGACGGATTCCCAGTCTGAATGGTTATTTTCTGACTCCGCTCTGACCCGTAAAATGTAGTCTCCATACGCAGACAGAAAAGAGACATCGCACTCTGTGAATCTCAAGTTCGTGCTCACATTTGTATATGTGTTTCCAGGTAAATTAATGCTGTATGGAAGAGAAACAAAATGTATATGATGCGTAAATTACAACTAGCTGAATGTCCTTCCTCTCAACTAACTGGAAAAGTGGCATACCTGTCTTTTAATACAACCAATTAGGGCTCACAAACAAGAAAAATCAGATCAAGTGTATAAGAAACATCATTAGTAGTGTGTACACACACAGTAGAGCATTTTATGTGCATCTATAAATCTGTGATAAAGTTTAGATTAAAACTATGGTTCAGCAAATAGACACCCTTTTCTTGACAGTGGTTAACAAAACTTGATTCAACACACAGCAGTTATCAGACAAGTCTGCAAATATTGAGCCAATATTGTTATGCGTGGCTTTGCTGTCTAACTCCGACTTTGGAACTGTCTTTAAGATACACATATATGGAAAAGACAGAGAAAATAAAGCCTGAGAACTGACTGGGAACTACATAATACATGACATTCTTCCTGTTTTGCATCAAGGGCCCATCTAGGAATGTAGTGATCAACAGGTAATTGCTACCAGAACCCAGAAAAACCTTCTTTTGACTTAAGATGGCCCTTACCATCGGTTTGGACATTTCTCAACCCACCAAAATCGACAAAAGGAGACCTCAGAAAATGCGTCCTGAGTTTAAGGCACTGAAGGGACGAGCCACCTGTCTGCAGCTTATCGAGCGTTTGCACTAAGGGCGCAGGCAAGCTGGTGGGCTGCGTTGGTGGCAGAGCACAAAATGCTGCTGGAGTGAAAGATCAAATAAGATCCTAATGCTTAGCAGGACTAAGCCTCTTGAATTGCAGGTAACAGCTGCATGATAGAGAAAAACCACACAAACAGCTAATAACAGCCAACGTTAAAATGTTTCTCGTTCCAAAAAACCATAGGTACCAAGCTGCCTTGGGTGTGAAATGTGTAGAAAATACCTCTGCCCTGTTATTCAGCTGGGAAGATAAGCTTCTCACAAGTTAAAAGGAAGGGAGAGCTGCTGATCTTCCTATAAAAAAGGAAACAAATCACAAACACACACAGCTGTAAAGTGTGAATAAAAGAAAGCACAACTCCCCCAGACTTACCTCTTAGATTGGACAGCGTAACTTATGTTCCCTTTGTAAAACTCAGGTGCATCCCACCGTAAAAAGCTACGAAGATTAACTGAAGTAATTCTTACGTTTTGGGGTTTTGGCACTATTCCGGATACTGTGGGAGCAGTCAAAACCAAACATTTTAGTATGTGTTCCTCCAGTGACGTTTCAGTCATCCAAAATTTAAATACAGCCTTCCTTCTCTTCCTTGCCTCAGACACTTTTTTTAAAAACAGATTTTAATATAATTAATTTAAATCCTGATGCCTATTGTTCCTTCTGAGCTTAGGCGACAAAAACAAATGAGCCAGCATCAATGATTTCCAGTAAGGACAGTCTTTATGATATCACCGTCTATTATGCATGACTGACTTGTCAAGACTTAGGGCCCATGAGGCTCCAAGCGTGAACTCTCACTGAAACTGCCAAAATCAGATTTCTCAAAGCGGTGCTCCAGTAGCACTCTGGAAACAACACGGGTGTGTAGAATGATTTGTTGGGGTTTTTTTCTGAAGAGGAACACGAACAGTCTTTCTACATAGACCTGGGTATAAGACTGAAATAATTTTAAAAATATCCACCATAAGCATGTTTATATCATCTGCATGGATTAGCATTGCCATTTAAAATGCTTTGCTCGTTCTGTTATTAAACCACCCTTTTGCAAAACAGAGATAAACAAGAAGTGCTTTCAAAGACAAGAGAGCCATTAAATATACCATACAAACGTACCATTAATTGGCGCTCTTCACACGTGACAAAAACAGGATCTTTTGCTTTATTGGAACTGAAGAGGAAACCCTGACTCAGCATTGATGAACAGTCCATTACTATTATGATTTAATTATTTTAAAATAATTGTCGGTATTGAAACTAAAACAGAAAATGTTTTGCTCCATTTTGCATTGATCAGGTGTGTTACAAAACAAACCCTGTCAGACCACATTAGTGCTTAAGTATCACGGGAGTAAAACCTAATGACAGATGTTCCAAGAAAAAAAATAAATAACCTATTTTATATGTCTATAGTTGATGCAGAAATACATTAAATGAATGTGTCAGTTACCCACCTTTAGCAGATAAGAGTTTTAAATCTAAAACCTGCTTAAATAAAAGCCATTTCACTGACTCAATTCCTACAATGTTACCCTCGCACCCAAAAAACAAACTCAGACGCGCTTGGCTGGATTGAATTCTGCCCAACCTGCTCTAGGTGAGCCTGCTTGGGCAGGCGGGTTGGACCAGATGATCTCCAAAGGTCCCTTCCAACCCCCTACCATTCTGTGACTCACACTGGGAAAGCAGAAGTTGCTTGCTCCCTTGTTCCCAGACCTCCTTGGGAGATGCCGTCCCTGTGTGGACGTGCCCGCACCAGCACCCACCTCGGGCACTCGCCTTCAGAGATCTCTGCCCAGGCACACGCTATGGCCCGTTGCAGGCACCTCTGGCTTCCTGCCCCCACACCTTCTCCTACCTGCAAAATCCCAGGTATGCAGAACACGAAGGAAGACGGGTGCAGGTAACAGACAGTGTGAACAACACAGCTGAAAAAAGATCTGGCTAGTACAAGGCATCTGATTTCTCCTCTCCTGCACAATGTGGTCCTTGCTACAAGGACCCTCTCTAGGGCCCTGCCTGCGCTTTGAGGAAACTCCCTCCAAAGGTTTGAGGTAGGCTTGTAAATTCCCAGTAAAAAGCATGATGCCTTTGAAGGCTCGCTTCCCTGACAGGGTTTTCTACTATGAAAAGCCTCCAGGTTAAGTTTTTTTATTCTGCACCCAAAGAGATCACAGAATCATAGAATGGCTTCGGGTTGGAAGGGACCTTAAAAATGATCTAGTTCCAACCCCCTGCCATGGGCAGGGACACCTCCCACTAGACCAGGCTGCTCAAAGCCCCATCCAGCCTGGTCTTGAACACCTCCAGGGATGGGGCATCCACAGCTTCCCTGGGCAACCTGTTCCAGTGTCTCACCACCCTCACAGTAGAGAATTTCTCCTAATATCTCATCTAAATCTTCTGATGAGAAAATGAATTCTGTGGGTTTTGTACTTTGTAAGCGAAAAGTTTGTATACGCCTCAAATTTCCAAGACTTCTACGGCCTGTCTGGGGAAAAGTATTGCCCGGGCCAGTTTCGGTGGCCATGGTGGCTGCCCCCCGAGCGCTCGCCCGCTCTCGCCGTGCCCGGAACAGCGGCACCAGCTCCGCCAGAGGCGGCCGCTGCGCCCGGGCTTTGCCGGCGCTGCTACACCCGCGCCCCCACCGCCCACGGCGGGGCGGGGGCTGCGCTGCCTGGAAGAGGGCAGTTCCGCTGCCACGCCAAGGTTTCATCGCTGGGACTTGCACAAGCGTCCACAACCGACAGGGAAAGATGCATTTTCCCAGCACGGCTAAAGTCTTCGGGGAAACAAAACCAAAACCTGCGTGGGCGGTGGGAGCCGGGCCCCCGCCGGCGGAGCATCCCGCCGCTGCTCCCCCAGCCAAGGCAAAGGGGGGGCGGGCGGCCGACAGCCCTGTCCCCCGCTCAGCCCCTCACGGCAGCGGTGCCCCTCGCCGAGCCGCCGCCGGCTCCTTTGCGGCCCCGCCAGCGGCGGCCGACGGGCTCCCGGGGCAGCGCGGCCCCGGAGAGCGAAGCCGGCCGCTTCCAGCGACCCTTGCTCCCGCCGCCGGACGATCCCTCGCCCGGGCCCCCTCCCGCCAAGCCTGGGGCGGACTCACCGCAGAGCAGGAGGCAGCTGGAGAGGACGCACCGGAGGGCGGCGGCCATGGCGGCTCCCGGTGCGGGCCTCCCTCAGCAGCGGAGGAGCCAGAGCCGCCGCCCCATGGCACCGGGCGCTGCCTTCCCGAGGCCGCCCCGAAACGCTTCCGCCTTCCCGCGGCGGGGCGGGGGGCGGGCACGGCGGCCGCCCCGAGCTGCGGGGCTTCCCCCTTCGGAGGATGGCCTGAACGTCGCCCGCGGCCCCTGCGGGCTCGCCCCGGCTCTGCCGAAGCCTCCCCCGTTCGCCACGGCCAGGAAGAGCATACCCGGCACCTGAACCTTCCCCGCCGGTTTGGAAAGCCGTTTAGCCCTGCTGTGTTTTAAAACACATTGGTGATGCTGCTTGGGTACTCATAACCTCTGAAGAGCACTTTCAGCATACAGCCTGGCAGCTGGGAAGGCAGGAGACAGGAGGTCAGCATAAAGTGGAAAAATAAGTAATGCATGAGCAGGCATCAGATGATCCATAGTGTCAAACCTGCTGCAGGCAATAGGAATGTTACTGGAGGAAAGGCTTATCTCCTACCAAAGACGCCAATGCCACTACTTCTACCACAACATTCAGTGCCCCTCATCAAAACCAGCATAAATTTGGGGGAAGGGAGAAGTTTTATTATTCACAGAGTAAAAAGGGTTCTTTCTCTAGCTATTACTGTTGCCAACTGAAAATACCTGTTCTTTGTGTGGGTTTAAAACATTTGTTTCTGGCCCATTTGTCAGCTCCTGTTATTAAACGAGGCTACAAGGCAGGTTTGGCCTTCCCTAGGACAGGGATGGTCCCACCACCTTCTGGCTTCCGCTGGGATGGAGAGGTGCACGCCCTCGCTGTTGTACAAACAGCAGAGTGGCACAGGGTCACCGTGAGTGGAAGTGTCACCCACTAATTCTACGGATGCATAAATCTGCAAATAATTAACTTGTCAAGATCTAAGCTTAACACCTACTTAGTTCCCAACAGCAATGCCGCAGCAGGATATATTCCAGCACCTTAGAAATGACTCTCAGCTAACCCCACCAAAAGAATGACCGCCACCCCTGGCAGCCAGAAACTACTTGTGGGCAGAAAAGAAGTACCCAAGCAGATTAACACAAGGTGAAAAAAGCTGCTTTTTCAGCTATGTGATACCCAAAAGCCCTCCCATACAGAGTAAATTCTTAGCAGGCTAAGTCACGTAGCTTTTCAAAGGCATGTAGAAGCCACAGTAAAAATTCAGAAAAGGATATGAAAAATTTTCTTTTTATGAAGCACAAATGTACACTGCAGTAACTTTTAAATGTCATAAAAATATTTCTAAAAAGTGAAGTATTCAATAATTGCACAAAATTATATAAAAAAAAGTAAAAAAAAAAGGTATATGTAATACCTTGATGCACAGTAAGGAGAACTTCTTTGTAAGTTGAGTATTGTTATCTCTGCCCCCGTTATTTCACTTGATCAGCTTTCTCTGCACAAATGTAGAAATCAGTTCACTGACTTGAATACAGCTATCCATCCAGCAAAACAGGTTGCAGAGTAATCCATCAACAGAGCTAAAGAATGACAGCAGAGTCCTTTCAGCAGAGTCCTTTTCCACCTGTACCCGGCACTGGTGAGGCCCCACCTCCAGTACTGTGTCCGGTTTTGGGCCCCTCACTACAAGAAAGACACTGAGGTGCTGGAGCGTGTTCAGAGTAGGGCAATGAAGCTGGTGAGGGGTCTGGAGAACCAGGCTTATGAGGAGCAGCTGAGGAAGCTGGGATTGTTTAGCCTGGAGAAAAGGAGGCTGAGGGGAGACCTTATTGCTCTCTACAGCTACCTGGAAGGAGATTCTAGAGAGGTGGGGGATCAGTCTCTTCTCCCAAGCAACAGGTGACAGGACAAGAGGAAACAGCCTCAAGTTGCGCCAGGGGAGGTTTAGACTGGATATTAGGAAAAATTTTTACACTGAAAGCGTTATCAAGCATTGGAACAGGCTGCCCAGGGAAGAGGTTGAGGCACCATCCCTGGAGGTATTTAAAAGATGGGTAGATGTGGTGCTTAGAGATATAGTTTAGTGATGATTTTTGTCCGAGTTAGGTTGATGGTTGGACTAGATGGTCTGAAAGGTGCTTTCCAACCTAGGCAATTCTATGAAATTAAAGAAGTGGTCTGGTTGAGAGACCAACCACTCACAACTCCCTGTACTGCAAACTGATTTCTCACTTGAGTTATAGAAAATAGTTACTTTGTAACAGCTAAAAGGTATAATTTACTCTCAAACTGCACAATGAAATAACTACTCTTCCTGCTGGATCGGAACTGTCATTTCTGTTTCTCTGCAGATAATCCAACCTGAACCATACCTGGAGAGATCAGAGAAATATTTGTTAAAAATGAATGTTGCATATTTTCAGTGTTCAGGCATATACTCACAGAATGTTAAAAAAAAGAAAAGACGAGATCCGTATGTTGAGTCCATAAATAAAGTTGGACATTATCAGTTCATATGTTATGAAATAATAGTGGTTCTCATTTATTCATCTTCTTAGGTATTCAGTTTTTTGGTCCATATCTGAATCTGATGAGTCGCTTCCATCAGAAGAATGAGAAGAAATTTGCCATTCTTGAGAGCTGTTAGGACAGAGTGGTTTCTGCACACTTTCGGTGTCATCCAGAAGTTTTTCTTCAAAAGCATGAGCACACTGGCAGTCAACTGCATCTTCTTGGGAAGACAGAAGAGCTGACGAACTGTCCGCATTCTCTTCAGAGGCTCCCAACAGCACAGTATTTAAGTTAATGGTAAAGCAAGCACTGTTCCTTCGCCTAGAAGAATAGTTGCAATTTACCTCAGAGAAAGTATTAAGTAACTCACTACTTGTGTCTTTGTCTTCTTCAATGTCCATCTCATGCTCTTCAAAATCTTCTGGGTCAATGTCTGGATGTTTGGTTGCCTGGCTGCTGCTGCTGTCCTCACATGTGCTATTTGTAGAGTACTGCACAAATCCATCTGGCTTGCCAGAGGAATGAAGCACTCTGCCTATGATATCACGCCTTGCATAGTCATGATTACTTATGGCATCGCTGTCGCTGTTGTCACTGTCATCTTCATCACTGACACCACCACCACTGGATTCATTTGTCTTTTTTTTAACCTCTTTGTAAATGATCTCTACAGAGGCTATTTCTTCAGATTTGAATGTCCAAGGTGGATAGGTTAACATCTCAATGAATACCTGAAAGAGCAAATTGAATTGAAAAAAGATCAGCCAAATTTGCACACATGCACAGAAAAATATGAAAAAAAAATACCCCTGGTCATGAGGTTATCAGTCAAATGATTCCTCCTCTGACACATTTTTGGCTTTTTCTGCAGAATTCAGGGCATCTAGGATTGTTCCCTCCTCTCAATTCCTGTAAATATGACAGCCTTCACGACAAATCAAGGCACGCAGCACTGGACAGCCTCAAAGAAATGACACTAGTGCCGAGCAGCGTCAGGTATGAAACGCTTTAATTCTAATTTTTAGGACACCTTTCTAAGACTAAAAGCTCATTTTAGAAGTACATCTTAAACCTGAAGCAAGTCTTGCAACTCTCTATTAGCTCTTGCAGTTACCATGCAAAAGAGAAGCCTTCCACGGAGGATCAATTTTAATGTCCTTTTGAAATGTACCATTTGAAGCAATGAACTATAGATATAACATCCCAGGTTCCATTTTCTCAGTTTTACTCTGAGGACCCTTTGAGGATTACTGAATATTCAAAGCACTGGGGGGAAAATGTTGACAACAAAAAAAATTAACCTTAGACAGTGCTTGGCAAAGTCATGTTCAGCAATCTTAGGGATATGAAGGTAATGACATAGCAAAAGACAGAAACATGAGGAAAAAAAGTCTCAGAAAATTTATACCAATCTGCTCTGGATATGCTTATATAAAATGTAAAATATTCATGCTGAAAACCACCGCAGAATTAGATGTAAAAGAAGTCAGACTATTAAAAAAAAGAAAGCAAGCGAAGATGGATAGAAACAAGTCTCAGGAATCTCATTATTTTTGCTTGAAATTTAGTGGCAGTTCAGTCTCTTCTATTAAAATAAAAAACTACCTGACTCGGGACTGGCTTCCTCAAGCGCTAAAACATGACACTTGATCCCAGAAAAAGTCAAAGAATTTGAGTGATATATTACCATTACCTTTCTTTCTTCCTTAAGTACTCTTCCTGTGTGAGGTGATTCTACCCCTCTACTACACTCGCGTGAGACCCCACATGGAGCACTGTGTCCAGCTCTAGGGTCCCAACATAAGGATATGGACCTGTTGGAGGAAGTCCAGAGGAGGGCCGTGAAGATGACCAGAGGGCTGGAGCACCAAGCTGAAAGAGCTGGGGTTGTTCAGCCTGGAGAAGACAAGGCTCTGGGGAGACCTTATAGCAACCTTCCAGTACCTAAAAGGGGCCTACAGGAAAGATGGGGAGGGACTCCTTGTCAGGGAGTGTAGTGATAGGATGAGGGGTAATGGTTTTAAACTGGAAGAGGGTAGGTTTAGATGAGATATTAAGAAGAAATTCTTTCCTGTGAGGGTGATGAGATGCTGGAACAGGCTGACCAGAGAAGTTGTGGATGCTCCATCCCTGGAGGTGTTCAAGGTCAGGCTGAATGGGGCTTTGAGCAACCTGGTCTAGTGAGAGGTGTCCATGCCCATGGCAGGTTGATCTTTAAGATCCCTTCCAACTCTAACCTTTCTATGATTCTGTAAGTGACTACTGAGAATACTTCAGCATTTGGAAGGTGATGCAGGTATTATTTGCCTTGTGTACCTGCTCATCCGCCCCCCTATCCCCACCCCGAATATGCTTTCTTCCAGAGCTATATCGTTTCTTTTCTTTCCCTTTGCTTTTTGTTGTCATCCAACTCCAATATTCAGGTAGATTATGACAGTCTGGTCCATGAGTTAGTTTCTATGATACTATGCCAGCTCTAGATTCTGGCAGAGATTACTTGCATAGAAATACCCTTTTTTTCCCTACTAAAGTGTTCCACTATCAGGCATCCTTTTCACTAATGCCTGTTTATAACAGAATACAGTAATAAATAATTACTGAGACTGGAGAAGACTGACAGACATGAGGCTACCCAGAGAAATGATCCTGAACTTCCTAGTAACAGTTCTGAAACTAACTAGGATATTTTTCTAGGGAAATATCCTCATATAACTGCATGCTAATCTATGGTATGAGATACATGTGAAACTGGAAGGTTGGGGACCTGCAAAATATATCTGATTTCAGTAAAGAAGATTTTTCCTTTGACTGAGAAGCTACCATTGATGTTACAAAGCAGACTCAGGTTTCCTGAGAAACAACATGCCTTAAAGACTGCTTCCTCAAAGCAGCGTCTGATCTCTATGAAGGTCTTTTGATGGTCTGTCCTTTTGTCTCCTTGTTGAGATTAATTGAGAGTAAGTTCTTATTTGTTTTGTGGGAGATTGTTTCCAACAACCATCCAGATCCCGCTCTTACCAGGCTGCTGAACTTTTACTTTTAGCACTTCCCACATGCTGTCCTTGACTCCTTTTGTGGACCATGAAGCATCGCTTTAGGAAAAAAACAGTCTTAGAGCACTAAGAGTGACTCTTTTCTTCTCCAGAGGTGCCTAAATAACCAGTCCATCTTTGTGGGATAACAAGACCAAAACTCCCAACTCTTCACCATTTTTATGCCTTGCTACAGAAACAATATGCCCATACCCAACTGGGTCTTAAAGCTACCTTTTGTCTTTTCAGCTTGCTTTCCTATGGAAACATGATAAAGACCTTGAAGGCAAGTTTAAACTATTTGCTTTCACTTGTAGAATCTCTCAAAATGCCTTTAAACTCCAGCAATCAGGGACCTGGCTAAACAATCTTTAAGTCTTCAGGGAATGCTCTGATTTTTGGTGTAATAAATGGAAAAAAATATTATGTGGATAATTGGTTTTGTTCTTAGAGAGGAGTACAATACTGCAGGGTGAAATAATGGAGGCAAAATGTGCCAGAAACTGCTTTGCTAAGGAGCAATGGATACACATTGCTCCTGAATGTTTTCAGAGCATCCTTCTTGGTGGAGAACAGGTCTCCTTCCTATGCGCTTCACCTAAGAACTGAAGTAGGTTTTTTGTTTTGGAGTTATTGCCCTGGCTCAAATGGCAGAAGAAATTTGTCTGCTGCAGGAAGGATTTACGTATAAGGTCATTTGCAAAGAGCAAGGGGTTAATTGTCCTATGGTGGGTTCTCTGCTGTAGGACCTAGCCTGCTTCTGTGTATCATAAAGAGTTGATATAAAGATATTTTGGGTGTGGGGGGGTTCCCCTTCACTACTGCCTGGCCCCACTAACTTCATAGAATCCTAGAACAACCCAGGCTGGAAGGGACCTCGAAAGACCATCTGGTCCAACCTTTCATGGGACAGGATGCCTAGATGAGATTATCTACCATCCTGTCCAATCACATATTGAAAACCTCCAGTGATGGGGACTCTACCACTTCCTTGGGGAGGTTGTTCCAGTGATTGATTGTCCTCACTGTAAAAAAATTCTTTCTTATATTGACATCAAACCTCTCATGGTGCAACTTGTAGCCATTGCTCCTTGTCTTGAGAGCCTCTGTTCTGTTTGTAGTCACTCTTTAAGTACTGGAATACTGTAATGAGGTATCCCCTGAGCCATCTCCTCTCCAGGGAGAAAAGACCTAACTCCTTCAGTCTTTCCTCACAGGGCAGGTTCTCCAGCCCTTTATCATCTTTGTGTCCCTCCTCTGAACCCTCCCCAGTGTGTCTGCATCTTTCTTGCGCCGTGAGGACCAGAGCTGGACACAGTACTCCAGGTGCAGCCTCACAAGCACTGAGTACGGTGGGATGATTATGTGTCTATCTCTGCTAGTAACTTGTCACAGAAGTAACAAGAAATGGTTTTGAAAAAGACTGAGTATTTGCTCTGCAGAACGGACAAGATTTAGCAGCCTACAGATTATCTTTGACATCGGTAAACTGCAAATTAAAACATAACATGTACTTATGTAACTTGTGCCTAGTACACGGGATTAGAAATTTCAGATGGTAAACTTTGTCCTCCCAACCAGGAAGGTTAAATATGAGAATTATTACATACCAAACTATGTGGAAGTAAGTTTTTTTGAAGAATATAACCTCCTGCATGCATACACTTCAGGGCACCAGCTAAAATGACCGAAAAACATATAGCACCTATGACTGCAACGATATAATAATCTGCAAGTGAAAAAACAAAACAAACATACATGAATGAAGCTTCCAATTATCACATTTCATATTTCACATTCAGAACAGCTATTTAGAATCACAAAATAATCTAGGTTAGAAGGGACCTCTGGAGGTCATCTGGTCCAAAGTCAAAACAAGATCAAATCCCAAATTATATTCAGGAATTAAAAAAGAAATTACACCATCTTTGATAACCATTTATGCAGTTAGTGGACATTTGTAGCCCCAAAGTGGACGGGTTTTTATATTTCACTTATAAATCCCCACAACATTTATCACTCAGAGGGTACTTTCTTCTCTTATTATTTTTAGGATCAATTTACTTGTAAATCTTCCTATGTAAAAAGAAAACACTTGCACGTAATCAAGTCAGAAAATCCATTCCTGCACCACCACAGTTACCTTGTTGAGTGACAGAGTCTGTAGTTATACATTTCCAGGCTGATGGGATGGAATTTCTGTTTAGAGATGCAGTGACCGTAACAGACACACAGTAATTTCTATTTGGATACAATTCTTCAATGACAGTACTAAAAATTTCTTCAGTCATTTTCTTATGTGGCCTCTGTCATGAAAGACAATGTTTTCAAGTTAGCTATTTGCCTAAAAAGAGCTCCCCAGCCACTGATAAAACATTACGGCTATTTCAGAGAAATGCAGTAGCATGTGAAACTGCAAAAACTGACACAGTAACTCAGTGGTTTACCTAGACAGCTGCTTCATCTCTAGTTCTAGATGATGTCAAGACGCCTACCTTATGCCTGTTTGTGAAATAATGTATTATCAGAGATAAACTACTTTTCTGTCTCCAACTGTTGGTCATTATATGTCCCCTTGAAGTAGCCTCACACAGATTCTGCAGATTTGAAACGGCAAGTGATATTCTGATTCAGAAATCAGGGGAAAAATATCCATGGCAGGTAAGTTGTGGTCCTTCTTCTGTGACTCATGGCAGAATGAGTTAGATTAAATTCCCAACAGGTACCCGTCTGATTCGTTGTTCAAAACTTCCAGTACAGGCAGTCCATGCTCTAGTTAGGCAACTTATTTCAGTCCTTTGCCAGCCCAGGTATTAAAGTCTCTCTTGATGTTTAACCTAAAGTCTGCACAATTGACAACTTCACTTCACCGTTTTTGATCACGGTCACAGTGAACGGTTTTTTTCCTCTTTTTCCTGTAGTAAATGTTTACATATTCACAGACTCTGGCCTCTAGCTGTGCTTTGCTTGCTTACACTGATCGGTCCCCTATTATTCCAGCATTTCCTCAGAGTTCATGTGTCAGGGTCCCCCACAGTCCTCACTCTTCCTTCTTGGATCCTGCTCAACTGGTCTGTGCCTTTTCTGAACCCCAGACTGGTGCAGGGTAGGTGGGCTTTACAAATACTGAGTACATAAAAATATGATTTTTTAATCTCTCAGCAACACATGAGTCATGTTTAGCTTGTAATATTATAGAATGCTCTCATCCTTTCTGGCAAAACTGCTGCCTGTGTAGCTGTTACCACTCTACTTGTTACACAGACAATTATTCTTAAGTGTTATGCCTTGCATTGGTCCTTATTGAATTATCTACTATTATTTTAAGATCATTTCTTCATTTTGTGAGGATCATTTTAAGTTCTAATCATACCTATCTATTTCATCATGCAAAAAAATCCCCCACAATTAAATAGTGCCAGACCCAGAATAGGTTGTTTCGGAAACTAACTGGATACACTTTTCCAGTTTGACAGAAAACTACTGAACTGCTTTCTGAACATATTTTTCTGTCAGCTGTGCATACACCTGCCAATAGTTTCAGCTAAACTGTCTTTCCCTTGTCTTCCCAGGGAATAATCACTTGAGCCAGGGCCCTGTGCTTTACTTCAAGTAAGGATACAGGACAACTAGTATTCCTCTTCTAGGCCTGCTATTCTGCAGTAAAAAGAAGCTAAGATTATGTTGGTTTCTCTTTGTTTGTTGTTTTTTCTTTCTAAGCATCTTCTGTTGACATATTCGCTTCTGTGAATCTGCTAAACATCAGAGCCATCCTATGCTTTCTGTATTTCTCCTCTTAACTCCTCCTGTCTTTCTCCTTGTTAAGAGTAGAAGAAGTCCTTTACCTTATGATCTCCATCAAGTGTTTTCAGTGTTATGCCATAATCAAGCTCTCTATATATATCAATTAAAGACCATAGCTTTTCATTTTTTCTTAAGTGAGAAGTTGGCAGCTTTATGGTGACATTTATGCAGTTTAGGCAGGAACTGATATTAACTTCTGGTGGTCCCAGGAAAGCTATTGAAAAAAAGAAAGAGGAAAGAAAAAAGATGGAAAAAGTATACACTATGTATTCAGTACCAATTCTATTTCAGTGATGGATATATAGCTGACTAACATGATTCCAGAGTGTATAACTGTTGTAAATCCACAAGGCCTTGCAACATTTAAGTTCCATGGTCAAACGATCTTTTACCACATGACTAGATTTTAAAAACAGAAAGCAGTGGAAGGCAGGGAAGAAGCAGAAAGGTGACAAGAGGCTTTGCTTCAGCTCCACAGAGCTGTGAGCTTTTTATCTGAGAGGAAAGCTGAGGTTAATGTATAGGAAAATCTGATTACTTTCTTGCTCATCATCTTCTAGTCACTCTCTGTAGAAATGCAGTGGTGTGTAACCCTGCACATATTCATACTGGTTGCAAGGAAGGCTATAGGGCTAAACTTGACAGCTGAGCTCTGAAGGCTAGAAACTCTACAGACAACCGAGCAAAACATAGTTACACTTCTGTGAGACTTCCACTGGGTTCAAAGTAATCTCTCAGGTTCAGGTCCTCAGAACATGTGTGAGCCAGGAATGTGAGCATGAAGAGCACGCACACTAATTGTCTCCTCTCTCCAAAACTACACATCCATCAATGCCAGAAGAACTTCCAAAGTGAATCAAGCCTAAGATCTTCTTTCCTCCAACACAGGAAAGAAGTAGGAATGTTGGAAAATGGTGTGAGAACAAACTATCTCCATAACCCTCCATTTCTGTGTAGTACATTGTCGGGCAAAAAACCATGAAAATGTCAAGTTTGCATTTTGTCTTTTACAGAAGCACGTACATTTTGATCAAGGTGGAGACTGGTTTGCAAACCTCTGCAAAATTCAAAAAAGCAATACATTTGCTAACTACTTCTGTTCCTGAAACAGGGTAGAAAGAAAAAAAAAGTTTAACACTCAGAACAAATATGAAGCGTTCCTCTACTCTCAAACAGGAAAGCATGTCCTAGTCAAATGGTTGCACACTTACTCCTTTCTCATCTTTTGAGTTATAAATAAACATTAGCTTAAATCTGATTACAGTCAAATGTGGTTGTTCTCCTGGCTCTTTGTTATGAAGCCTTTCTGTCTGCTCAAATCCACCTGTCAACAGAAGTGAGATTCCACAGTAGGTATCTGAAGGTACATATCAACTCCACCCAGTAGGGAAATGTCTCAGAATATTGATTCCTTCCTACTCAGGCACTGTAAACCAAGAAAAAACTACAGGGTTCATCTAAGTCCCGTGCCCTGGAAAACATGACTTCACTCAAGTGAGCTTATAGTTTGAACTAGAGAACTACTAGCAAAACACCCAATTTCAATTTACAAGTTGCCAGTGGTGGAAAATCAGTTAGCGCACCTGACAGTTGTTCCGGTGGTCAGTTCAAAATATGCCTTTTGTTCCTAACTGAAATTTATCTAGTTTCAGCTTCCAGTCAGGGCATGCTGTTATACTTTGGTTTCAAGACTGAAGAAGCCTGCCATCATATTAACTAGTGGTCAACGCACCTTCTGATTCTTTTCTTTATTAAACTAACTGCAGAAAGACTGAAGACCTCCAGCTCAGAGGGATGTTCTGAAATCCTTCAGTTAGCCTTGTGGCTATTCTCCCCATCCCCTACAATTTTTCATCATTTCTGAGACTATAAGTAGACACAGCAGCAACTACCTCTGTGCTGGATTTAGAGGTAACGTGACCTATATCTCCTCCATAGTCCTCCAACTGTTCCTCAGTCTCTTTCTGTTACTTCAAAACTGAATACTAAACACAACTAAGGGTGAAGCCACCTCTGGCATTAGAAGATGTCACAACTGATAAGCATCTTCTTTCAGCAAGGAAAGGGAAATGAGCAGGTTGATGAATAAACAAGTAAATCTCTTCCCCTACATCTAGTGCAGACATGATATTTCTTTAACTCTTAACGATGACTACTTGAAGACATAAAAACAATGTTTGGGTGGTGGTGGGTTTTTTTTAAGTTATGTATCTTATGCACTTAAGAGATTATTACTCTGTGCTTGTCAATGCTTGGCACAAGACTATTTCCTCTATATTTATATACATATTTTATTTCAAAACCAGAGCCCCATCCATTTATCAGAACTACTGTAGCCACTAATTTTAGAAAGCTATCTATATATTCTGTCTTGTAACCGATAAGTGATAGATTATACACAAAGTCATATTCTCTTAGATAAAGGAATAAGCTAATGACCAAGTTAGTTTGGCGTGTCTTAGTGTAAAGCTAGCAGAATATCATTTATACATCAGCTATGAATAAAAACCACTAAAATGAGCAAATGCAGACAGAGAACTTACTGTCAGTAAGTGGCTCAAAATCAAGCACAGAAGAATTGAATACTTCAGTTCCTACGAAGCTCTGAACCAATGCTAAATACTGAGTGTCAATCTCTTTAAAATCATCTGTCAGATTACAGGAGAGTTGTGTAATATCTGAACACTGTTTAGCAGTCATCCAGTTCCTGTAAATCAAGATAAGTTAAAAAAAACATCAAGATAATCTATCAGGATTCTCTGATACAAGAAAGCATGGGGGGGGGGGGAAGAATTTCTGTTTGGAGAAACAGACAAACAAACAAGAAAACCCCAGCCTTAGTATTTTGAGTTCATAAACATTAGAAGTAAAATTTCTGCATTATAAAATAAGACTTGCCTGTGGTCACTGTACAGTACACGATAGTATGTTGTCACAGTTGGATCACTTTTTGACTGCCAAGACAAAATGTGCTGAAAATTGTGAGATTCCATTTGTAGGTTGCTAGGTGGCTCTCCCAGAACTCTTTCTATAAAGGAAAAAAACCAAACACACAAAACCAAACAACCCATCAATATGAATTGCAAACAAATGTAAGACTGCAACAATTCTAATCAATAAGCCAAACCAGAGCAGCCCAACATTTCCCCCCAAATAAAGCAACCATAGAACAGAGCTCAGCACAATAGAAACAACAATGCAAAGGACTGTCCCCCTGTACTATATTTCTATTAAGTTCTTTCTTCAAAAAAGCATGAAGTTTTAAAACTATTCTTGGTAAGAATATGCAAGTTTTTTGAACTGTGTTAGGAAAAGCACTGGAAAGACAATAAAAAGTCTTACCAGGCAAGATGGAAGAAGCTGCAGTCAGAATGCTGACGTACACTGGAAAATGAAACTATGTATTAATGCATTTGTATGTCTACAATATCTGATTATTAGCTTACTATTGGCAATAATTATTTGCAACAGTTAGATACAATACTCAACATTCCCTCAGTGGAAGTGTTTCTTTCTTTCACATCCTACTTTCCTCTACCCTTCCCTCCTTCCCCAGAGCATGGGATGTCCCCCTCCAACCTGCGTCATTAATTCTAAGGCTCCTAGGAGCTAGTTCTTTGATAACCACACTGTGGGTCAGCTGTATGCTGATCCCTGCCAGATGAGGTTCAAGACTCAGTGTGAATAAATGTACTTAAGATATTCTTATCAAATATTGTCTGCGAGGGTTCTGACTCTATTTCAGGTAGTTCACTCTGTCTGTTAAACACCATTTTAAGTCACAGCAAGAATCTTAAAATTGGTCTGGGAAAAGATACTGTTACTGCTCGATGAACATTATCCAATCATTTCCACAATGTCCTTTGCTAAATGTGGGGAGTCCTCAAGGCTGTAGTTTTAACAACTTTGGTATATTACTCACTGTCTTTAGTCAGCTAACTCCTATAACTCCCTATTTCAGCCTCTATTTCATAACTGTCTCTCTATTTTGTGTCCTGTTTCTGTAACATTTCAGGCCTACTGTCCAAGTAACATCTTGAACACAGCCCTCTTGCAAATCCTGACGTTCTAGGAGTCCCCACATCTTCTTGTATAACGTCTGTAAGAGACTGTTCACTCATCCAGATTCTCACTGTATCCAGAATTCTCTTCCTTAACCAACCCAGTCTTGCATCGCTTTTATCTTTTCAGCATGGTGCTTCAAGACATTCTTGAAATTATGTTCTGACGCTTCTAATTTTTTTCTCAAGATCCTTTAGCTCCCTTCTGCTTTCTGAGTGCAACAAATATAAACTTCCTGTCCTCATTTTAAAAACAGTTTGTGGTCTGTCCTCTTACATATAACTCCCATACTCAGTTGGCCAAAGAAGTTACTAGCTTAATGTCAAACATGCATGCTTTTTCTCATGCTTTAGATGAACAACCTGGAAATATCTGCAAAATTACTGCATTATTTTTCCTAAAACTCTTCTCTATGAACTCTCTGTTGTCTTGACACCTAAACCCTCTACCCAAAAATATGACAATCCCCAAAACACCACTGGTGTGGTGAATACCTCTGTTGGACTGTGCTGATTAATACTGCCTTAATGTGTTATTTCATTCTCCTCATATCACTTACAATGGTAACTTCTGTAGCATAAGGAATGTCTTTGACTTCATATTTGTACAGCAACTAACACAGTAGCACTCTGGTCCACAACTGAAGGTCTCAGGTGCCATGCTATTACAAATAATATAACAGAACTACTTGATATGTCAACAAGATGTGCCACAGTAAGAATAACTGCGAAAAGAGAAGAGAATTCCAGGACATACCTTATAAAAAATTAAAACATTTTTTATGGAGATCTACAAATAATGTAGACAGGACTATCACAGAGTGGCTGTGGCTGGAAGGGACCTCTGGAGGTTATCTGGTCTAACCCCCAACTATATGAACTATATTCCTGGCAAATTAGAGGGGATTCAGAATAGAAGTGGGTCAGTGGGAACTGTCCTGTCCCAGACACACTGGGAGAATTTCCTAATGGATTAATGCATTTATTTTATGATCCTTATCTACTTTTGCAGAGAGTACTGGAAGAGGAAAGGAAAAATTTCCTACTCAATTAATTAAAGAGATACCTGCACAGAATCTTTATGGCTGCAGAGAAGTGTCTTAAAAATTGCCCTTTAATTAGCAACACAGAAGCACACACAAACACACTTGGGCACCTAAGTTTCTTGAAATCATTTGGGATAGATACTTAGCCAAGTATCTCTTATAAATCTGGCTCTTGGGACATCTGTCTCACAAGTATTAAACTATGCTCCCAGCATCCCTTCTGAAATTAGACGCAAAGAGATTAAGCATCTCACTTGAGTTGCACATGCAGCAAATTTATATTTTCACAAGACAGAAAACTCATCTCTCTCAAGCTTCGTTTTGCCATTCAAACCACAGACATCCTCTCTTGTACGTCTTCCTTCCACACTTTTTCTTCTATGTTATTATTGAATAGTAAACATCCCCTTAGAGAAGTGAAGTTAAAAGTAGACTCATTGATTTCTTGCCATGTAGTAACAGATCACCTATCTGGTAACAAAATCCAGTGGGTATGAATAACAAAGTAATACTTTACCAGTTATTATTCTTTACCTGAATACAAGTTCAGATTTGTAATCATTTGTGGCAGGAATTCTCCTTTCTCTCAACAAGCACACAGCCTTTAGCAAATTAAGGCTATTCCCATTACAGAAACATATAGTGTCAGGGCACAGACTCTAGTCATGACACGCTTTCTTGGAGCAAGCCCTTCAAATTAGGAGATGCAAATAGTCTTTTGCCATTCTCTCTCATGCCAGCTACCTCACGTGTCAGCTGTCTTGCTGATGTATTTCCTGTTGACATAAATGTTTTTCCTATTCTGTCCATATTTGTGATTTTTAAATGCCTCTCCCCTACCAAAATCAAATCCCATTCATCTAGAGTTCAAACTGCCTCAGAACTTTGTTTCAACATGTTTACCAAAGAGTTGCAAAATTTTGTAGGTTACACTTATATAAGAGACACAGAAAAGAAAGAAAATAAATATTAGACCAAATAACTGGGAAACTTTAGAATGGGGAAATAAAGATGGTCTGTAAACTGAATGGGGAATATTCTTTACCATCTTATCCTTTTTACAGAATTAAATGATCCTATCAAACAGTTTCCTGTTATGACTACAGCTCAGCCAACAAACTATGTTTTTTGTGCCTGCTAATCCTGAAACTAAGGCGTGCCCCCAGAAAAATAAAACAACAAATGAAAAGCAACACATACAACTAAGAGTTCACTGGACACTTAGAGAGGCAGAATGCAGTATGCTGTTTCAAAGCATTTCTTTCTTACGGGAAATCATGGTTTATGTATCAAATGGAGTATGCAGAATGTAATACACTAGAGTCTTGATTCCGTGAATTATTCCAGGGAGAGATCTATAATAAGATGATGGTATCTTACTTCAGTAACTCATAAGGAGTGTTAGTGAAAAATTAGCAGTACCGCTTCTCTTACAATATAAAGGCATGGGCAACTTACCAAGTTGATAAAAATGCATTGATCCACCCATCAGTGTTTCCAGAGTGATTAAGAAATATAACCTATTGACTGCAAAATAAACATTTTGCTTCTGTATCTGCAAATACATTAAAAACAATCACATTCAGCAATTCATCTTAGTAAATTACTTGCAGGTAAAATGAGGTCTATGTACAAAGAGTTCTATTAACCTCTTCAACGTTTGGGGGGAGGCAGTGGTATTGAAACAGTTACTGCTATTGGGCAGGGCGGGGGGGGGGTGGGTGGGCAAGGATCCTCAGGTTAGTCAGGCAATTTTATGACAGCAGTACTTTCCTTTTTTCACAGGTAAAGGGCTCTTACCCTTTCCAATAAATACAGAGAAAGCATTGTATGATTATTTGCATTAATTCTGCATGAAGATATCATCTGAAAATTCTATACCACTCACTTCAACTTATTAAATACAAT
This sequence comes from Fratercula arctica, assembly GCA_947846985.1. Taxonomy (NCBI): domain Eukaryota; kingdom Metazoa; phylum Chordata; class Aves; order Charadriiformes; family Alcidae; genus Fratercula; species Fratercula arctica. The sequence continues at coordinate 100,582,672 of CANTUZ010000001.1, forward strand.
GAAAATAAGCATTTCTTTACTTTATTTGAAATATTATGAGAATTCATCATTGTTGTAAAAAATGTTTCCAGAAAGAGGGTAGATCAAGAGGGAGGTATAAAATTATTAATTATAAGGAACTTACAAAGTTTATGTTACAATTTTTAAGACATAAAATCTATTAAGTATTCCCTCTCCTTGATGTTATTATTTTACTCTATTTACTATCTTTATAACATTAATATTTGAAGGATCTGGTTTTGAATGACAGGCAAAGTACTAAGGAACAACAGTGAATCTATAGACGGATGGGCAAGGGTATAACTATTTCCAGAGAATCTTCTCAGGTTTAATACAAATAAGTTTTTTTTTAATTTAAAATTAATTTTAAAAACAAATTATTTTCTCTGTAAAAAAAAATAGTTTAAAATTTAAAACCACGATAAAGCATACTACGGTCAAACTTAACACAGCATATTAAAAAACATGTGAATTAAAAACCCCCTCATCTGAGATGTAAATCTTTCTCTCCTCAAAGTTTTAGCATGATTATAAGAAGTCTCTGGATAAATATTCAGAACCTGTATCTGTGCAACTGATAATCATAATTCCACAGACAAAGCAAACATCAATTCAGTTTGGTTCTTTTTATCAATTCATTCAAGCATGAGGAATATTTAGGAGATATAAAATAACAGTCTTCCTCTTTCCAATCAAAATTAAAAATTATGGATAAGAAGATAAGATTTACTAGTGACAAAATCTTTAAGGTGATCACTGACATCAACAAACTAGAAAGCAATGAAGTAATACGTATCTATCAAGTCCACTTAGTCTTGGCACTAGTGAATGTGACAGAAGATAAAATAATTTCACTTTCTCGTTCAGATCAAGCTTACAGATTACACAAGTAGGAAAAAAAAAATAAATCTTTCTACTTCACTAAGGTTACCAGCTTGGTTCAGAAGTCATACAGCAACCTAAAGCCAAAAAGTGTTACTTTCACAGTTGCTTAAAGAACACCTGCAGGATCTGATTTTTCAGGCTGTTCAAAATTTTCTCTTAAGGGGAAAAATTTAAGGATTCTGAATTCACTTAGCAAAATATTTCCTTTACGTCTTAATCTTTGCAATTTATCACAAGACTTGTTCAAAGCACTGCATATATAGTATTATGCAACAGATGTATTTGCCTACCTTTGATCCTTGCTATTCATGCTGTCATGAATAACACCTGTCCCAGTCTCGGAATATGAAGTGACTCGTGCATGGCTCTGTATGCTGAACAACACGCGTATCTTACATGGTGCATATTCAAAGCCAAGTTATGTGTTTAGCACCTTAGAATATGTAAGAAAAATGTGACAAAACAGGTTTATCTCCAAGTTTGCGAAGTTGTCTAAATCTGGATGCCCTCTGCAGATCTATCAATGCTGGTGAAATTCCAGGGGAAATTCCAGGGGAAAATCATTTCTGTCAGAACTCTGACTTGCTTTTGTTACCTTTCCTCTTCACAGCTTTAGCAATCCCTGGAAAAAAGCCATGGAAATACTAGTCTGTCCAACCCTCACTCACCTTATCAGCCTGGGCCCACAGTAACTCCCCTGGGAGCTGCCCGAAGCTCCCAGCACTTTCAAAACTCAGCTTCAGTGGCAGCTCATTTTTAACTGGAGTTCAGGCTGGGTTGTTTTGTATTTGCTCCCAATCAGAAAAAAAAGCAGGTTTTGAAGTTTTGGAAGTCACTGGCTTGTATTTCCAAGAAGCTCCGTATCAGTAAACCTACACAGGTAACACAATGTATGGATCAACTTTGCTACTGAAACCATATGAACCAGGGAATCGCACTGTGGGTTCTAACATTATGCCCACGCTCTATTCCTGGCTTTGCTTGGGGGACTTTGGATAAGTGTTTCTAAGGATGTCAAAATCATTTAACCTTAACAATCCAAGTCCATTCAGCAGAAGTTCATTTTCCACGTACTGCCAGCAGTGCTCCTGCTGAGCTGGACACGCAGTGTTAAAATATACCAACAGACTCCTTGGCTGCCCTGAGCCGCTCCAGCGCAGGAAGGACAATGAAACAGTACTTGTGACAACAAGCTCTGTCAGAATCTACCGTCACGTATTTTTCCTTAAAAAATTCTGGCCTTGAGCTACACAGTTACCTGCATTGCAACCAGCTATAATGCACTTCACAGACTATCGCTGAGGTCAGTTTTGCATTCAGTGATGCAACAATCCCATGAAGAAACAACCCCAATAACCCGCTGCTTTTATGTGCAATTCAGCTGGTATTACGCCAAAGAGGGATGCGGGAACACGGATTTGTGCCGAAGCGCGGTCTCCACAACACGCCCCGCAAAGCGCTGACAGAAACCAGGGAGCTTTCCAGGAAATCCCGGCAGCCGACCGCAGCTCGGTAAACCACACCTGGCGCCCACGGACAACCTCCCCTTTGCTGAGGGGGCGCACACCAAGGGCGGCCGGCCCCGGACCGTGAGGCGATGCAGGGCCTCCCCACCCCTCGCTCCAGCCGCCTTAACGGAACAGCTCCAACGGCCCCACCACAGACGCGCGGCCCCGGCTCCGGCCCACGGGCAGCGACCCACTAAGGGAAAGACACACCGCCGCCGCCGCCTTCCCAGCCATACCTCGCAGCCGGGGGCTTCCCCGCGGACTCGGCTCCGCACCAAATCCCCCATAGCTGCCCTCTCAGGCTGAGGGAAATGGCGGAGGAGGCGCTGCGGAGCGCGGCTGGCCCCGCCCCGCCCCCCCCCCCCCCCTCCCTCCCGCGCGCCCCCGGCGCATTGCGGGGCGCAGTGTCCGTTACAGCCGTTGGACCCCGGCCTGACGTGAGGGATGTGGAGATGCTTCGTCCGCAGCGGGGCCTGCGCCTCGCCGACGGCCGGAGGCTGCCCTGGCGAAGCGCCGCTTTTCTCCCCGCACTGGCGGAAAGCTGTTTCTGCCCCTTGTTTCGCTTTCTTTTACCCACCTCACCCCTCCCTTCGGGCTTCGGTGCTGCTTGTGAAGGAAGTCTCGGCGGAAAGCTGCGAAAGCGCTTGCTGATCCCCTTCCTCCTTTGCGGTCTCCTTGTCCTCAGCATTGAGAGAGCGTGGTGCTGCTGCTGCTGCTAAGCATTTCGTAAAGACAAGAGGAAACGGCCTCAGGTTGCACCAGGGAGTGTGTAGATTGGATATTAGGAAAAATTTCTTCACTGAAAGGGTTGTCAAGCACTGGAACAGGCTGCCCAGGGAAGCGCTTGAGTCGCCAGCCCTGGAGGTATTTAAAAGATGCGTAGATCTGGTGCTTAGGGTCGTGGTTTAGTGGCAACTTGGCAGTGCCAGGTTAATGGTTGGACTTGTTGATCCCAAGGGTCTTTTCCAACCTAAACGATTGTATGATTTGAATGGGCACCCAAATGGATGAGGTGTCCTCTGTCCAAGTATTTTCTGGTAGTGGAAACAGCAGTAATGTGGTATTATAAATAGCCTGTGTCATGTCATATGAGGGATCCTCATGAGAAGATCTTGGCACCTACCCAGGGCAAGCAAGGGGTAAGAAACCAGGTCTGATTAGTGGCCATGTAGTCAGTCTCACTGACTACACCTCCTTGCCCTCCTACACCTCCATCGGCGCCTCTGTTTCTTCACTGACAGAGACACGTGTCATTTTGGGAGTTGTTTAGCGGTTGGACTTGAGGTTATGCTGCATCTCCTTAAGCCATACAAGGCAAAGCAAACCTGAGATTTCCAATCACAATCTTTTAGGCTTCTACAGACTTTCTGGTTAAAAATATAGCTTGCTTTAATCCATGAATATCTCAAAAGCAGCGAAGACAGTTTTTCTCCATTAAACTTCATGAAGAAATAACCTTGGATCTGACATGCAAACTGAAAAAGTCCCAGTTCTTACTAGAAACTCCAAACAGGCTGAATTCACTGTATGTCTTTGTATGAGTTTGTCTCATGAGTGAGTATTATATGTGGCATAATTATTTGCGTTTCTCGATTCCAGTTCCAAACTAACTTTTTGAAGGGCAGAACATTTACCTGGAAGCAGATTCTGGAATGAAAATCAGAAGAACAATCAAAATTTTAATGATATTCTGCCCTGATTAGTTCTGCCACAATAGTACTGTGCCTTTTGGCATGCCTACTTCTGCTTTATACCTCTGACACTGCCTTCCCATGGCTCGCTCAGCTTGTGCCTATCCAAACATAAAGGTTTCCTGAACTCTAATTTTTATTTTGTTGTTGTTATTTCACTTGCTCCAGCACGCATTTTCTTTCTTAAGGCTGTTTTACCTGTGAGCCTTTCTATTTTTTGTTAACTGCTTTTTCAACGTTATCTTTAGTGAAACTTCTAATTTCCTGCCATCTTTGCAGAAGTTCCCCCAATCTCTGTTCTTTCCTGTCTATCAGATGAATTCAGTGGCTCTCATGGTCTCTCAGCACTTTGTGCTGAAGACTGTGAAATTTACCTGCGCTTTTTTTCTCTTTATGTTGCTTTCTCCCTGTTTCTGATCATTCCTTGCCTCCCCAGTTCTTTAAAATATAAATACAGCAAAAAAGTGAGATCTACAGCTTTCTTGCCAGCCTTCCTTGTTGTCTCCAGTGATAATGCTGTCTCTTGGTCATGCAGTGAATCTTCTGTCAGGTCTAGGTACAGGAGGGATGAAGCAACCTTGAAGTCCCAGGCTCCATTGTATGGGGGAGAGAGAGTGGTGAGGGGAAGAAAGCTTAAGTGAGCAACAGCAGGAGGGGAAAGAGTTCAGCTGCTTTGGCTCATGCAGGAATCAGCTACTTTGCCTTTGACTCTTCAGATGCAGGGACTCCTTCACCTGCTTGCCTACCTTCCTACCTTGTGATGAGGAAGCCGGCAAAAAGGATACCATATTATGGGAGATTGTTATTCACCAGTATTTGTGGGGTTAAAGGGAGAAGAATTTTGCTGGGAGGAGTAAGAACATCATCTTTCAGCTTGAGTGATTGGCAAAAAAGCCAGAAAAACCTTGAAAAACATTTCCAAGGAAGCCTTTCGGAAAAGGAGTAGCAGAAGATCCAGTGGATCGGGTTCCCTTTTTATAGGTCCCCAGCTAGTGGCTTCAGAGAACTGTTTACATCCATTCAGTGACTGCTGAGTAAGCTTGTTTTGCAAACCTTTTACAATAAAATTGCAGTTTGTGATATCAGTTGTGTGCTGGCATCTGTGCTATCCTTTACCCATGCTCAAAGCCAACTTCATGATCTTTGGTATCACTGAATAATTTAACTTTAGGATATGTCTTTTTTTGCCTTTGCTTTTTCCTTTACATGGTTGCTGGCTTATTCTGTTTGCTCAGACTAACAGAGAGTACACAGAGCTGAATTGCCCCCTTGGCTGTTGGCATATCCTTGAGTTGCAAGGTTGCTGAATTACCTGAAGAGCACTTGATCCTTTTCGTAAATTAAAATCCCTCTCACTTAGATGCGGTATCTGTTAATGTTATTGTTTCTTCCTCCATGCAGAATGTTTTTCTTTCTAATGAGCCTCAGGGTCTTTCTTACATTGTTTTTCATTCCAGGAATTTCCTGCCTTTCCTGCTTTTGTTTATTTTTAAAGAAGGAAACTCTTTCCTTATTTGGACTAATTTTTCATAACATCATACTTGTTATTTCTATTTAAGTAGGGTTTTCTTTCCATGGGCTTCAGAGCCGTTTGCAGGGGATGGGAAAATATTACTATTTCATAGGTGAGATGACTAAGGCAGAGAGGTAAGAAGGTCTGTTTTCAAAGGTGTTTGACCCTTCCAACCTCTGTTGATTTTAGGGTGAGTTACAGGTTGTTGGCAGTTCTTGTAACTAGGATTAAAGTACGAAATGACCTGTCCAAGTTTATTCTGTATGTTTGTGGTGAAGGAGAGATAGAACTCAGTTTTCACAAATTTTTGGTCAAGTCACCAGGTCATAGCTATTACCAATATAAATGTAAATTGCCTCCCATAATGATCTGCCTGTGACTTAGAGGTAAATGTATCCTTGTGTGCTGAAATATTCCTTCCACTCCTAGCTATTCCTGATTCTGAGGCACTCGGAAAACTACTCTCACTCAGGTACTGACCCAATGCAGAGGGGGAGGAGGGTAGGACTACAAGCAAGGAATTGTGAAGATTTGTCTAGTGCAAAGTATAAAGCCTCTTAATTTTGGCAGCTCAGCTTTCATTTCCCATGAAAGAAAAAATGTGCTGGAGCCACAGGGATGCTCAGCTTTACCAGGAATAAGATTCTGTAATGAAAACTCCAGTAGGTTAGGGGAGTGTGGGGGTGGTTAGCTGATTGTTTGATTTTTTTTTTTTTTTAATGTAGAGAATGGCTCCATCTGTTGCACTTCATGTGAAAAATTGCCTGTAGAATTTTTAAGTGAAATGAGGAGCCTGGCCTTGGGCTTTGCTGTAGTAAACACTGACATTATTCTTCAAAGAAAATTGTGAAGAAATTGCAGACTAAATACTCTGGTATCGCAGACAATTATTGTCTTAGTTCTGTTAATGTGTGTGTGTACGTGTATGCATGTGCAAATGTGTGTGCACACATGTATACACATGTATACATAATATACATGTATACATAAATATCTATTTGTATGCGTGTAACTGGTTGGTCCATTGCTCTCTGAGAGATCATCTGATGCATTACTTGCACAAGGTCAATGCTGGATGAAGCACAGCTTGTAATATGGAAAACATGCCGTGTAAAGCTGATACTGAAGAGGAAGGAAAGCATTTTGAAGAAGTAACTGAGATGCTAAATTTCCTATTTGATGAAGGCATCTGCCCTCTATTTCTTAGTTTCTGTTGTTGCAATATAATGTTACATAAAATTATCTGGAGAATTCACTGCTTCATCTGTTACAATGAATCAAATTTAATTTACAGTAAAATTATTCCTCAGGATTAAATGTGCTACTGCTAACCCATGAAATACAAGATTATTAAAAGAGGAGGAAGCTCTAAAACTAGATTCAAAACTAATATAAGAAAGGCAAAGTTTACAAAAGGTTAACTAACATAGAAGAAGCCACTGTCATCCATTTGTTCTGTTCTGGGCAGAGTGAGCTGGTGTTCTTTCATTAGGGCAGTGGCAGAAATCTTTCCTTCTGTGTTTTAGTACTTTATGTCTGAATTTGGAGCAGGAATCTTAACACACAGCGCCTGGGTTCAAAGTTAGATTTTAACACTGGTAAAGTAAGCACCCTCTCTTTCCAGTTGTAACTTTGCTATTCAGTTTTTGAACAGAGGGCTGTCTGGAAGGAAAGTCTCATCAGTTCAGACTGGCACAAAGTCAGGCTGTTGCTGTATGTGCAGGCCAAAGCTTATGGACGTTGCTCAGAAGTCCAAAGTATTCTAAGCATATCACAACAAGCCAACCTGGGACACGACAAAAAGATCATCCCATTCCTATCCGGAGCTCCTGTGGCATCTAGACAAGCCAAAGAATTGCCAGCTGTGGGCAGGTCTGTGGGAGCAACTGCTGCTCTAGAACTGGAGGAGTAAGCACAGCAGCTATACACACATGGCAGTCCCCATTCTGCGCTGCACAGAATGGTAGTTGCCGACCTTTTTGGAATGACAGACAATTGTCACATCTCCTCTCTTGTATCTGCTCAGCCTAATTGCGCTCAATAGTTTTTACTATTAAAGAGGATCATGTGTTTATGCCATACCCCAGGACAGGCAGTAGGACGAAAGTAATTCAAATGATCATTTCAAAATAGCTCAACAAGCTGGTATTTGTCCTGAAGTTTTGCATCGGTACATCTGTTTTTTTCCCTGATGTGAAGAAAATTCCTAGCGTGCGTGTAGGACTTGTTTGGCTTGACCTAATTTCCGCTGATGATAGCTTCTGCTGCTCACACACCCTGAAACATCCATTTTTCTGCCCTTCTTACACTATGTTGATCTTCTTGACTGTATTGTTATTGGGGACTTCAGGTTGCAAAATAATTGCTATAGTAGTTTGCTACTGATAGGTTTGATGGTAAAACTGGCCCATTGCAAAGAAAGAGAGAATAAAGAAAGAAGTAGAAAGACAGGACTAAAGTGCTCTTATTTTCTTTGTGAATTCATGGGGCACTTATTTTGTTTCACACATCCAGTTGAGATATCCTCAACTTTTCTGTGTCCTGCATTATTTCGTTTCTTCTCCTTACATCCTATTACTTTCCCACCACTAATATCTCTAGTAAAGGGCGATCCTCTATACAGGCAGGGTTTCACTGAGTATATAAATGCTGGGGATTAATTAAAACTAGCCTAAAGTGCTCTGAGCCTGTCTTTCAATTGCTATGCTTACTGTCGATGTTAGTACTGGTGCACCTGATTTAGTGATGGTGTTAGGGAGAACATTGTTATACAATTTCCAGGTGTAGGCATCTTTATATAACTTTCCCTGATTATTTACTTTTGACACATCTATGTCTATTAAATCTTATTTCTGTTTTTGCTATCTTTATTTTGGTCTGAGCTTAACTGTGTGGACTGTTCTGAAACTTCAGTGGATTCAAAACTAGGATAGACTGCCCCTTCCCCTGTTTTTTTTTTTTTTTTTTTTTAAATATATATACAGCCTTATAAAATTTTTTGTATGTTTGAGTTTTGCAATCTAGGATCAGAATGAAATAAAAAAATGGGCAAGATTTTGAGAAGTAATTTTTAAGTCTTTCCTGGCTACAGAAATTGGAATGTGATCTTTTTTCGCCTGAAGGTGATGCTGTTTCTCTAGGAAAAAAGTATCGGAAAAGACATTGAAGAGGAGTACTTTGGAAATCTTGTGGAAAGTACTTGCATTAAAATTAGATATACACCTATTTATGCTCTTCGACTTTGTGTTAATAAGATTTCATCAACACTGTGGAAGACTGAGACCTCTCTTAGCAGAACCGAAATGTACTTCATTAAACTTTCCAGCGTATCACGGACTAGCACACTAAAAATAGGAGACATTAATTTATTTTTTTTTTATTATTCGTGTATATCTTTAATCTCTCTTCTTGTGTTGGTTGTATGCTTTGACATGCTTTCAGATTTCTTGGTGGGAGAGAGGAGTGGTTCCTGTGCAAATCCCCACAAGAGATGCTTATGCTTATTTGTTTTGAAAGATTTCACTGAGTAAAACTGAGAGACAGAGTAGGTTTCCAGTATTACTTCAGAGCCTTGCAAATGACTCATTTCAATCAGTTTTTACCACCTTTGTGTTTTGACTCAAATTGTAATATACAGGCAAATTTCTGAATTTTGGTCGAACTTCCTTTTCCCTTTGTAGGCTTAGCAAACTGGTGAGATCCTTCTCCTTTTTACTAAGAAATCTTTTGTTTCTTGAAAGATTACTTAAGATCCACTTCCAGTCTTAGATGTCTCTAGGATGTGGCCTGTCACCTTCAGGTGTCACCTGTGTCACCCCTGTGTCTCACCTTGCAGGCCAATTAATCCTGATGGGGGAGGGAACTTGCCTTATACTCAACTTGTGTGAGTGGGTGTGTGGGGAAAGATGTCACCTACTGCCTTTGGTGGTGGAGCCTGAAGATGCCATACATTTCTGGTGGGGTGCCAAGCACAACCCTTGTTTATTTTTGGAGTCTGAGGGAATTTAGGACTCTAGGATAGGTTAAACAGTGGATGCGGGATGTTTTTCTTCGACATAGACGTGTGTTGGGCCTGCACGGTTCAGCACATTCGGAAATCACCTGGAAAAGGGAGCGGGCAAACAAAGTTTGCTGCTAGTGTGAAATTATGCAGGGTAGAAATATTTTGCAATACTTCCCAGCTGTCACTGGGCTACTCGATAGATTAAAGTGGCAGATGAAATGAAATGTTAAGGTATGACTAGATGCTTAACCCATTTTTACATTATTCCTAAGGTCTGTGCTGGTGGCTGCTGCATGAGACAGGACACAGGTATAACTGAATTTTAGGTATGACGAAGTCTGACTGAGTTTATGTCCTTTTGACTGCAGAATCAGGAGGACAGACTCAGACTGCAGGACATCCAAGCCAGGTGTGCTTAGGGATAACAGGACGTTGTGAACATGGGCTGTTTCAGTGCCTGTGAACTCCCAGAGGTTCCTTGTGGAGTTTCAGGTACCGTGAAGGCTCCAAACTCCACATGAACCTAACAGGCATAATGGCTCCAGGAACATATCTGAGTTCCTACATACAACTGCCATGTAGAAGTAAAATACACAGGCAGGCCAAGACATGTGAAGCTCAATGTTATTTAGACCTGGTGGCATTTCAACTGCACAGGGAAAGATTCTGTTTCATGTTTGCAGAAAATGGCTTGTCCATCAGATCTTTTCCTTGCCTAGGCCTCTACACCTGGGTTATGGTTGTCCTTGCTGTACTGGTTCTGCTTCTTACGTGCCTTGTACTGTATCCTGTCTGCATTCTATTGTGAGTTACGTAGGTAATGAGCTCTCTCTGGGTAAAGATAGCTGTCAGGCCATGTGCATATAAAAGGTGACTACTGCTGATTTCTGATCTTTGGCTGAGATTTTGAGACACTTCTGTAACAGCAATGACAAATATTACCTTTCAACACTGTTTATTCTAGAGAACCTGCTAACTTTTCTCTGAAAACTGCTGCCTTAGGTAACCTTGATCATTTTCTCAGGGGACTGAATCCTTGCTTACCAGGATCTGCAAAATTTAATTTTATCTCTACACGGTTTATTATGTACAGAATCACAACTGGAAACATCATATTGTACTTCCCTCCTTGGACTAAGGAGGTGTAGAAGAGGAATGGTGGCTCCCTGTTGTCTGGTAAATACTTTTCACCCCGAAGTCTGTCCCATACTCTTTGTCTGGAAGAAAAGAACTAAAGATGGTAAGAATTTTCTCATTTTTATAGTACTTTTGTGTGGTCTCTAAAATATGTTTTATGTTTGAAAATGGAAGTCTGAATAAGCTTTTCCTTTCTGGTTGGATAATCAGTGCTGGCAGCGTACCACTTGTTAAGTGGTCTTAACAAAAGTCTGGTTAAATTTCTGTGCACCTATATATGACAGATAGGAAAAGAATGCTCGACAGTACTTGCCCACGGCCCCGTTCTTTGGCTATTGCCCACAGAGCAATGTTCTTACAAAAAAGTGAGTGCTTCAAAATATAACTGATAGTTGCTTTGAAACTGGCTGAAGATCTAGTCAGGGATTGAAAAGAGAGTTTTAAGGAAGTACAGCGAAATACATACTTCCCAGTGTGTATTTCCCAGTGAAATATATGCTTCCCAGAGGGGTGGGCAGGAAACAGTACTTATCCTTGCCTTACAATGGCACAGTGAAAGTCCATGATTATGCTTCTAAATGGGACCCTTATTTTGGTTGGGAAGATGTGGCCACTTTCCAGTGTAAAATTAACCTTTCAGGAAGTACTGCACCTCCTTTCCTAAAGATGGTGGTCTCTGAAGTCTAAACCTTGGAAAAAATTCCAAGTTGCCACTTTTTCCTGTGTGTAATGACAAAGGATTTTTTCACCTATTACTTCATATTTTTACAAGTTACTCTAAGTGGTTGTATAGAATAAATCCAAATCTACTTTTACTGCTAGTAGTAGCAGTACTAATTGCTTGAAGACAGGTTTTTTTTCAAACAAGTTAATATATGAAGTCTTTTCCATGTAACTACATGTCTGTGCTTTGGACATGTCTGTTTGCAAGCCAGAGGCACAGATCAGTACTTTAGATGTCTTCTTTTTTAATGGCTGAAGCTTTAATTTAAAATCATGTTAGTGTTTCATTACTTGATTGAATCCTATTAATTAAATAATTTCTCCTATTGTCCTAAACTGCCTATGAGGCAGTTATAATACAAACAGAGAAGTCTTAAGTAAAAAAAAACCAGCAAACAAACAAAACAAAATCAGGACGTTTACTGAATATGTTCTTACATTTAAAATGTCTACTATAATGAGTACTTCCAGTAACTAAGCACCATACTATCATCACATAACAGCACTGAGTGTAATGAAAACAACCCTGGGAACCTTCATACAAAGCCCCAGTGAAACATCCATTTCTAGATATGGAGTAAGCCATGGATGAAATTGTTGCACAGTTTAAAAAGAAAACACGTGTGAAAAAAATCTGTTTTAATACTTAGTAATTGGAATATAGGTTACAAAGAATTAATTTGCGTGGCTAATATTACTAACAAATTGTCCTCTTTATTATAATGATTCTGTTAGCCTTTGATGCCTTGATATATCTCATAACTGAGTTGGGGTCTGGTTTGGTATCGCACTGACAGTGAATTTGGTACCTGGCCCATAGATTTCACTGCCTGTAGTGCAATAACTAAAACAATGTAAGTATGACTTGTTAAGCCAAATTCTGCATGAACTCATGCCACCTCAGTGAAGTCAATTAACCTACTAGGGTCTGCAGTAGGGTCATACAGAATCTGATCTCTGGTGATTTATATTCATTAAAAACCAGCACTGAGCTAGAAGACTATCAAATACTTTCAGGGGCTGCTAAACACTCAAAAATGGTTTGATTTTTTTCAGAATATTCAGTTTTGGACGAACTTTCATCAACCTGTCATTGATTAGCACCCAGTAGGGGTAGAGAGCTGCAGAAACTGCACAGTCCTGGAGCATATGATAACATATTATTCCCAGTGTGGGACCATTAGTTTCACAGTTTTCTCAGATAAATATAAACACAGAAACATGTAATAAGTGTTACTCAAAGCAGAGCATGCATCAGCTGGGATTTCACTGTCTGCGGGTTTTAAATTCAGTGGTCTCCCCAAGGGTTAATCAATATTGATGGCAATTCTTCTTAGACCACACACCAAATGACATGAACACATATTTTTCCTGTTCTGCTTTGTCTCTTCACTAAGATGTAACACAGAAATACCAAAATAATAAAAAGATTGTGTTGGAGCTTTAGCAGGCTGACAGAGTAGTTTTAGATTTATTTTGTATCAGGTGTTGTTCAATAACAGTCTCTGTTGCCTTAGTCCTTTGGGAGAAGGATGATATGTAGCAGCTCTCTTCAGTGCAAAAGAATGAGAAATCCCAACAACTTTGATTAGAGGGACATGTGAAGACTGTACCTCGGGGGGTTTTATTTCTGTTTTCCTTTTTGTAAACTTCAGCTTCTGCAAAGCTGGTGGCTTAGATCCCTGGGAAGTTTTTCTCAGTATTTGACAGGTGCTGTATCTAACATGAAATGCACTCAAACCACAGTATGGTTGCTACATAGAGGTGATGACATGTATGCATTACTGTAGCCCTGCAAGCATTTACATAGATCCTTGGTCTTACTCTCACAAATTGTCTCAGTGAAATAAGTGAGATTATTAAAGCCTTACATGACTGCATGTGAGTAAAGGGCCTTAAAATGGTAGTAGAGAAAGAGTGTAAAATCTTCCATTGCCCAGATGTGGGATTTTTCAGCCTACAAAAGCTGTCAGGATCTGGACATTTTGTTTGCAAATGACTGGCCTACATGTTAGTCTGGTGCAAAGATTTCTGCTGTTCTCCTTGGTTTTTGACTACTCCTTTTAAGTTTTGATCGGAAAGATTTTTTTGCCTCACAGGAGTGTTTGAGTAGAACGGAAAAGAGCAAGTGAATGGTGTTAGAAATTACCCAGCTAGTGAAGTGCTGCAGGCCCCATGTGCAAAATGTGCTGTGGTGGACCTGGGCTTCACAGATGTGGGCAAAGATTTCTCTTTCTGTGGATATCTTGTTCTTGAGAGCATAAGTCCTGTGGTTTCAAATATCGAGCCTCACTGTTTTAATGTTTTCCCTCCCTCAATGTGTTCGTTCTTGTAAGTAATCACTTAATGGCATGTCAGAGCCTAGGAAAATCATTGTTAATATTATAATAACGCAATTTGCAGCTCAGCTGGCAGTAACCAACTGCAGACTATGTTTCTACATGGGATGATAATTTTTAGCTCACCATGAAGATGCATTTCTACTAGCTCTGTAATGGGAAGCCCAGAAAAGAACAGAGTTAAAATAGGAGTCTGGATAGAAGTGTGGAGGGAGGGTGGAAGGAGTGATCCTGGAGAGTCGCAGGGGAGAGAGGAGGGCAGTTAAGGTGACAGCCCTCTTGCAGTTTCTTGTGGTTTCTCCCTCTTGCAAATCCAGTGCAGCCTCAGTTTACTGAACACCAGTGAACCTAAAACCCCAAGCAGTCAAATTTAAATTGTGTTCTGGGATGTGTCTGAATGTGTTGATACTCTTGGAAAACTGCAGGGTTTCCTAAATGGCAGGGCTGAAAAGAGGAGCTGGGGAGGGGGAATCTCCCCTCTGGCCCTGCCTTCTCCAGAGGCTTCTGTAGGAGGGCAGTGGGTCCGATGGTTTTTTTTGCTGCAGCTTCTTAGTCCTTTATTTCACAAAAGTTTGAGGTCTTTGCCAATATTTTTTAAGACCTGTAGCCTCCCATGCTCATGGAGAGCAGCAAAACTACCACCTTAGCAAGCCTTAGTGTTTCCTTTCCCTTTGTATTTTTTTTTTTCTAGTGTGAACACTTCCTTCAGTATGGAAGGTAGCATTATGCCCCAGCAAGAACACAAACCAGTCTGGCCACTGGGCACTTGGTGGCTGCAATAATGTGGAGAGTTATGTAGGAATTTGATTTGATTTTATCTTTTCTTCTCCCTCCCCTCCCCCAAATTACAGGACAAACTGCTTACAGCCATTGTGTGAAAAATGACATTGTTTAGTCTGATTAGTATTCTTTATTTTGGGGAAATAATGCATAGTTTTGCCAGAAGATGGCAATTGGAAACACTAATTGTAAAACTCTGTTCATTTAATTTTACAATTTGAAACACCTTATAATAAAGGGATTGGGTTTGTAGTGGGGATGTGTTGTTAATTATCATTAGACCTCTGCTTTTGATTAATGCTGCTAATTAGTTTCTGTCCTTGACTTTTTCCAATTAAGGAGTAGATGCCTTGGTGCTAAACACCTGGGCATATTATCTAATTAGATGAAAGAAACATGTACTCTCTTTGTAGGTAATTATTTTAACTTTCAGTAGTTGCTTCGTACTAAACAGGGGTAGTTCTGTCTCTTTGGATGATAGCACAGGAAACGTCAAGATACCAGGAAGCAGTGTGGTGGGTGTGAGTCATTTCCTGCAGGTAATTTTCTTGATTTACACGTGTGAGAAATGATCACTCTGCTACTTCTGGCAGATGTAAGGCTCAGGAACAAGGAAACAAAACAAATGAAAACACAAGACAAGGAAATGTGAGACCCTGCAGCCCAGCTCCTTAAATCAGCTTAGGGGCAAAAAAACTTGCATTGCTTTCAGAAGATGTAGCCACCTGAATACATTTAAGGGCCTGACAGAGTCTTATGATATATGTATTTGAAAACTCTCTACTTTCTTCTCATTGAGAGCTAGAAGAAGCAGCTTTTTGTGCAATGGGCTCCCAGGATACCTCAGGGGAAGGAAAAGGGTCAGCTTCAGGAAAACAGCTTGCTGTCCCTCAGCTGTGCCTCTCCCTGGCCTCCTTCCTGGAGAAGCTGCCCAAATCCACCCGAACATGACAGTAACATCTGCCTGGGAGACCTGACAAAAAGTGAATGCTGTATTGCGTGGATCTGGCTGTCACAAGCCCCTATGTGGGTCTCTGCTCCCTCACTCTCCTGTGGGATGGGTTATGTGCAGTTCCTGTCACTCTCTTACTTGCTGCCAGGTGCTGTCCTTAGTCTCCAAATTCTCCCTGTGGATGGTTATAGTTCTGACTGTCACAGGGACAAGGCAATCTGCTTACTGGTGGGCTTTACTGAGGATAGAAACCAGCTAGCAAACTCCATCAATTGATCCCTAGTTTTGAATCCTAGAAGCTTTTTGGAACAGGAGACTTTTGAACAAGTGGTTTGTCTCTCTTGTTAAGAGTTGTGAGGTGCATTTTGAAGATCCTAGCTGAGACTGATCCTGTGCGATGCAGGTAGTGTATAAAGCAGATGATTTCCACAGACTGCATCTCCAAGTAAGTATCCCACCCCACTTTGTGTAAAGAAACAAGGCAAAGTCTCAGACTCAAAGATCTTATTATCTAAATTGAAAAAATAGGGACCACCATATACGGAGTATGGGTTATCCATATTCTGGACTTCAACAACAACAACAACCCTCACCCTATCCCTCCGCCCCCTCAAATAAAGGAAAAAATTGTAACTGAGTCTTGTGTGTGGTGATGAGGACAGGGAGGGAAGTCATAGATGTCAGTAAGGGACATATGGGGGTATGGAGAGAAAGGACTGTAGCAGAAGGAGACAGGCAAAAATTGAGAAGATGAAAGAGTATTAATGCTGGCATGACATTTTAGTGACTGAAGGGCTGACTGGTGTATAGGAGGGAAGGCAGAGGATTTTAGTGTTACTGTGGTGACATTTTTTACTGTGTGATTTCTAAAGCAGCAGGAACAGGGTAGGCAATGATGTTAAGACAAGAGAAGCACCCAAAGCAGCATCTTGCCACTCAGAGCCATGACATTCTTCACATCTTTGTCTCGAGAGTAAGCTGCTTCAACTGAGTCAGGCTTGCAAGGATGAGGAATTAAATTGCTTTTTTCTTAATAATTAGCCCAGATTAAAACCAAATGAAATTTTGGGGGTATTTAGAGAGTGACATTTATGTGGGTATATATACATAGACATGTATATATACATATCTCCTGTCCCTATAGATACAGGAATGGAAAGAACGCACAGGAAACTTTATCAAGTGCTCTTAGAAATGTATTCCTTTGCCAGAACATTACTTAACAGACCCATGTCACAGGGATGATAGTTGGTCGCTCTTTGTACTGACATTATTTTTTTGTGGTGGTGGGTTGTGGTCACCGTTGTTCATTCTGTTCTTTGTAGTGTTGAAGGGATTGCCTGATGGGGGTCAATATTACTATCCTTTCTGAACTAGCTCTCATACGTGTTTTGTATGGGGGAGATCTCAGAGGGCATTCAGGTCCCAGTGGAAATCAGCGAGAGTCAGGTATGACTCAGGTACCTGTTATTCTCAACCATATTTGAAAATCTCCTATTCTTTTCTTCCTTTCTTTTCTGAAATATGGGATGGAGGGCTATGTAAGCATCACCAATGATGCTTTTTTGTTTCCTTATGAAATAAATGGTACCTAGTGCTTCACAAAGACAATAATAGTAACTCTACGGCCAGCAACTTGCCAAGAAAATAGCATCCAACCACAGTGCATGGACAAATGATAGCTAGCTGCAGAGTAACAGAAGTGCTCCTGTGCACATTGACACAGGCACCTACTCAGAAGACGTGTCTCCTGTGTGTAGACAGGCTGCAGTTAACTGGCAGTTCCCAAACAACAGGACAGTTGTCTAGAGAACAAAAAAACCCCTTTAGTATTTCTTAATTCTCAAAAGAAGAAACAAGCAATGATCCTGTTGGGCTTTTTTTGGATTGATGGCTTGGGAGAAGCAGATGTATATCAAATCTCTGCTTGACTGAAGGTGCATAGGAAGCTAGCAGGACCTGCTGGTGTATTTAGACCTTTAGCAAGACAGCTTTTAGTTGTGATCTTTCTTTATACAATCCATTGAGCTATTGGGAACATCTGTAAAGTTCAACATGCAGGGAGCTGCAGGGGACTACTATGCAATTAAATGTTGATTTGCATATAGTATTTATTCAAAAGCAACAGTTTTTTAACCAGTTTGAATTATAAAGTATTCACATTATGTTAAATACAGTTTATTTAATTGAGAGCAGTTGAAAGATCGCAGAAATGTATTTTCCTAGCACTTTGAATTCCTTGCATGGAAGCCACTATAAAAGTGCAAAGTGTTGTCATGCTAATAATGGATTGTAGTGGAATGTCATGATTCTGCATATAAAATCAGAAAACTATCATTTTCCTTGTTTGCATAAACAACTCACTCTACACTTCTAAATAATAGATGGAAATCCAGAGAGGATTAAAATAAATGAAGGAACAGATCATTTTCAAAGGCTAAAGCTTTACAGCTCCTGGAGTTACAAAAGAATGAACTAACCACATTTCTTAAACTTTATTTTAGAGAAACCTTAGCATCTATTTGCTTTGAAAATAAATTTTACCCTAATCTATATTTATACTTGCAAACATGGTACTGGATACCACAAAGCAGTCAGTTCTGATAATCCCTTTATAAAGTTGTCCAAATTATCCTTGTGTTACAGTTGATGAAAACCTGAAGTTGTAAAAGGGTTCCCAGAAGTTTCAGAGACAGCTGAGGTTGTTATTTAGTATTTGTTGAATTTTGGGTAGTAATGATAAGCCCGGCGTCGTGTCCTTGGACTTGGGAGACCTTGCGTCTGTTCCTTTCTCTTAACTTGCTTGCTGATCTGCACTTACATGTGCCTCAGTTTCTTCTCTGTGACATGAAAATAATGATACTGACTTTCAAAAAGAAGTTTTCTATCTTTAACTCTGATCGCAGTTATGGTTTGTAAGTAATTTTTACAGCTATTCTATCAGGTAAGGTCTGCTGTAAAATGTAAAATTTGGTAGAAATAAATTAACACCACTAGAACTTGTTTGGGATAAAAGTATTTCTCAGTGTCTGTGTGAGAGTTACTCTGTCTCATAAATATGTATTTGTAATCAAGGCACTCTTTGTATCATCTGTTTATTTTTATTCCTTTCCACATCCATATCGTAAATGGTTCATGTAAGTGTGGCCTCTTGTGTTGCTCAAAACAAAGACATTTTATCTCATATTATTTAGTAGTTTTTTGATAATTGAAAATGTTAGTACATATTGTGAAAGAGTAGTTTCAAAACAATGCACAACATGTTTTTTGAGAAAACGGATGTGATATAGTCTTTTTGCTTGTAATACTTCATAGGATTCAAGATAAAAAGCTCTTTTTTTGGAAGAAAATATTAGTTTTGCTAGTTGCATTTTGTTTTCATGGCTTTTTCTGTTATGAGATGGTATTTCTTTCTTGGAGGAATATATACTTTAATTCAGAAGATAAGGGAAGAAATAATTTTCATCCTATTATTTGTTGTTATGCTGCAACTACCTGAAAAAATCATGCCCAGAGTCTGTGTTTTCTTCAAAAAGATCACTGTCTTTAACTTGGAAGTATGTTTAAATAGGGTTACTCTTTAGAAATACCCCTTATCAGTTCCTTTATTGTGTTTTCCATTGATAAATCTAGTAGTTCTGTGTTAGTTTTAATCCACTGAATTTATCATAGGGATTTGATGCAATTGATCTAAAATTCTTAATGATAAATCCCTCATATTTGGGATTTAACAGTGGGTCCTCCAGCAGTTCTTCTTTCCTTGAGCATTAATTTCAATCTTTTGGCTTGATGAGTTTAGTTTAACAGTGGCATGTAATAAGGACAGTGTTCAGGACAATCCATGTGTATGATGCTTTAAATCAAATAAGTTCAATGTAGAATATATATGTTTTATATTCAGATCTGTCTTTTCTGAGGGTATGTTTCTCCTTGCTTTTCCTTTTCATCAGCTCTTTCCAGTGGGATATGCCTAAATTGCTGGTGCAAACCATAGCTAAAAGCCTTAAGTCCTCTTACAGGAATCCTTACATAGCCTTTGCTAAATTCTGCCTCCAGTTTGCCTGAGGTGAAGTACAGATTTCTAATGTTAACCTTCCTTCAATCAAGGTAGAAGATGGGAAACAGACATACTCATGTAATTTTTTCAAGTGAAATGACAGCTTATTAAGGTACTTATTAGATGTTTAGAGTTATGCTGTCATGTGGAAATGAAATATTGTTTTCCTTCTCTGTGCTACAAATAAATTGTTTGAAACAATATTATTTTTTTTTTCCTCGAAGATCACCACATTTTGACTTTTAGTGTATTTGTTTGCTAAATACATTTCTCTGTGGCACTGACAGTAGACAGGTGATGTTGTATTTTGTTCCTGGCCAGCTCTAAGGTGGAATGAAAGCCCTTCATGTACGAGTGTGATATAGGTCACTCATGAAAAAATTCCAGTAGCTTTAATCCAAAACAGATTTTCAGTGAGTCATCTCTAGAAGCATGGAAGAACTTAGCAATCATTAAATGAAGTAGCAGCTTCTGTCTCAAATATGCAGGAACACAGAGGAACAGCCAGGAAATGAGGCACCAAGAGTGGCTTACAAAGAGACAGTAACCTGACTGTGCAGGGAGCACCTATCCTAACTGTTCCTGGACTGAAAGAAGTCTGTAGATGCATAGAAAGAAAAGAAGCATTCATGTCCTCCAAATCATGCTTTATGAATTGAACATGCCTATTTGCTCAGTTGGGGTATTGCAAATGCCACTGCTATAATGTATATGGGCTGGTTTGTACAGGGTCAGAAGAAATGTGCATTGAGCTCCACAGCCTTACTCCATACGATGGCCCCAAGCACATATGAATGCTCCTATGAGCTTTTACAAGCACCTGAAATGCAGAGAAGCAGGAAAAACCCAAAGGTGGTGTTGGCTGTGCTCACAGTTCTTCTGTGTGATGATAAAGCAGGGCTACATTGGTTAATTAGAGAGAACTGATGATCACACATGTGGGAAAATTGTTGCCGATCTCCCAGGCTGACTCAACAAGTGTGATGTGATCTGCCTCAGGTTTGGTGTTCAACCAAGGGGTTTGGGAAAGCAGCAGAACCTGCTGTGCTCCTGTCCATTTGGTTAGTTAGTCCTGACAGCCTCAGCTGGTATTAGGGATTGTGAGAAAGTCTGTGAATACACCCAAGAGGCAAGATCCTAGAGTTCTTTTTCTAGGCTGTCTAAAATGGATACCCTGATAATTCATTCAAACCCAGAGACTGCTGGCTAGTGGCAAGGACTTAGGGGGGGAAAAAAAAATGAAAACAGGTAAGGACCTACTGAGGCAGAGACAGACTTACTGAGTCATTCTATTTTAAACTTGCTGCCTAACAAAAGAGGGAGCTGAATGAAAGTATCAGTCGCTATTTCAATAATTTAGTGTTCTGATAACCTGTGACTGAGCTTTATCTGCCCTCCTACCCTGTGAAGCTCTTTGTCACTTTGTAGATTTATATATTGTGTGGGGAGAAGGTAACTTCAGTTAGCCCAGTTCATGCGGAAGTGTGGAGAGAGTAGACAAAACACTGCTGCTTCATTACTGAGGAAGGGCAGTAATGAAGTGCTGGGCTTTGCAGTGGGTGTAACATTTGCGTGGTGCTTTGAAGATGTCTTCTATACATGCCTAGGATATACAGGTTTCTAATGTGCTGTTTCCCATGGTTCTGAAAAGTCCTTCCAAACTTCGCTGGTTTGCTGTTGTGCAAGGTCTCTTTTGATGGAGATTCCCAGTGATTAGACTGCATGTCTTGAATCCATCACATAAGCAGTGTACAAGTAGTCCTGGAGGCTTCTCTTTGCTACCGGGCACGGGACTGCTGCTATTGCTGCACATGTTCTTTGGTTGTTTGCAGCACATTGTTCTAGTTGGATTATATCTCCTCCAGTACTTCTCCTGATCAGGAATTCTTCAGCTGCTGATAGACTTTCACCTTTGTCCTGTCAACTAAAGCCAACCAACTACGCTACAATGACTGACAATGGCATAAAAAGTATATTCTGTTAAGTTGTTTGGGTTACTAGCCATGGAAATGTTAGCACACTGCACGCTCATTACCATACACAACAGAATTAAATGTAGATTTCCAAGGAGGGGGTGAGGAGAAGTTTGTGCACAAATCCCCATGAACAATGCTGTGGGATTTGTGCAGCCCTCTGAAACTGTCCCCCATAGTGTGTGTGAGAGCATTAACTCCTCGTGGATGAATGTGTTATTGACTCTGAGTAAACAGCTTTTTTTAAAGACTCTACAAAGTGTTATTGGCCAATAATACACAGTAAATAGACAAAGAATTACACTGTGACAGTTAGAACAAAAGAGAGAAAGAGAAGGGTACAGATAATGAATCATTAATGATCAGGAGTTGTGTGTTGCTTTTTAAGAGTTGCCTGAGGGAGGTGAGTGGGAGGGCTAAAACTCCTCCATGTGGCACGGACATCAGGCTGGCGGTGGGGAACACTAAAAGATGGTTTCTTTTTCATCTAAATGGGGCTCCCTCCTGATATTGCCAGACCCAGAGTGTCTGTCCAAAGGCTCTTTGGACAGAGCATAAGACCATAGTCTTATGCTATGAGCTTATTTGAAATGCAATGCCAATAATAGAGATCTGAGGAAAAGAAAGGGTCTCAGAAATAATATATTCTCCTTTCATGATGTTGTCTTCGCATTTTTGGCTGACTGCAACCTGCCAGAATGTGTTTGGCCTACAAGTACTGGGCTTGACTTGCTTAGATTGGGAAGAAGACTGTCTTCGCTTTGCCCTGCTGTCTGCTTATCATGTAAAAGAGAGCTCTGCTCAGCTGCATTTAACAGAAAAGAGGAGGGAATATTCCTCATCTTTTAAATGATATAAAAAATTAGGAACTAATTAACTTCTACTCAGCATATTAGAAATTTCTTGGTTTGCCTTAACAGAAAGTCATAGACATTCAAAGGCAGTTGACAACTTCTTAAATGCAAAAATTAGCTCAAAACCCAATAATCTGATTTCCATAGGGAAAAAAAAAACTTTAGCTAACCGGCTACCCATTTACAACTATGCAAGTGACTATAACTGAACCATCCATATGGAAGAGAGAGTCTGAAATTACCGTATTTGTACATGGTGGAGATTAAGGCAATAATCACAGAAACTAGTGTACCTACTCTTAGTTTTGCTTTGGCTGTGTGGGTGTGAGCTTTTCATATTGCTAAGCAAAGTCTACAGGAAAAGGTGTACTCTGACAATTTCTGTGCTGGGAACAATGCTTTCCTGCTGCTTTTAAAGGTTCCATGTCAAAGGGAATGTGACACCTCAAACGTAACCAGACGTGGCATGGAGAAATAGCCTCCACTGAGACAAACATACAGCACCAGCAGGACAGCAACACATGGTAGGGAAGAGATGGAGAATTGTACTAGCTTTCTGGATTATCTGTAAGTTAAATTATAGATAGCCCTGTGCTGCACGGTCATTGATTCACTGGCTGAATATACAGAATAATCCAACTCTAGTCTGCAGTGTTTTTATGACAGTTTTTAAAAACTTCTTAAAAATGGGGGAGGGAATAAGGGGAAAAGTGGGATCTTCCGTATGTGTTTGAGTATACAGAGCTAGATAGACACGTGTATATACAGAAATATATATAAAAGATCAAATTGTCTTATTTGCTAACCAATGCTGGTCTCTTGTCTTTAATCTACAGTTGCTCTTGGGCTGTAGTTCCCAATAGCAGATTCAACAAAACCCTGTGTAGCTCCCAACAGGTCCCATATATAGATTTCATTATTTACAATTTCACTCTGTGCATAGCTTTAAAATTTTAAATTGAGACAATTTTAGTTGTGTGCAGAAAAGGAGTATGTGCCATCATTTTAAAGGCAAAAATACACCGGTTTCCTTGTCTAGGAATTCAGATGTGTAAGGGATGTTTTTGAGACTCTCCTCAAAATTATTTATTTTTTTTTTAAGCCAAGAAAAAGGATAAGGACAAGAGTAAGAAAGTGAATGTGTGAGTTTGAAAGCCAGCAGATGCACAGTCTGAAATGGAGGCACTGCCTCTGCCATGTCTGATAAACAGCAACATTTACTGTTACAAAAGGTGCTCGTGGGGATTCACTAATGGTTCTTGAGCCTGGTGGGAAGAGCTGCTGAGGAAGAACCATGTATAGGCTGGAAAATGAAGAGAAAATTGTTAATTGGTCAAGTGAGAAGGCTTCCTCCAGCATGGTGAATGCAATCCCTTCCTGCTCATTCCTCTTGCCCCTCCCCATCTGCCTTTGAGCGCTTCCGAATTAACTTTGCCAACTTCTAACTTCTGATAAAACTGAGAAAATAGATGGCACAAGGTGCTGCAGGTGACCTCTTTTGAGCAGCTGGGGAGGGGCCATTTTCCTGGCAGGCTTTCAGGTTCGGCGCCGCAGCCTGCCGCTTCCCCTTCCCTGTCCTGGAAGGGGAAACGTCCTTGGCCGTTTGGGTTGCCGCTGCCTCTCCTCCCCAGCGCCAGTCCCAGGCTGCGGTGTCAGCAGCAGTGATATGGAGGAGCAGCAGGGAGAGCAAAGAACAAGTGACATCTTTGACTCGCCGGCTGCCCCCAGCGCTGCTGTGCTGAGTCCAGGGCTTTTCCTGGCTCGGAGCTTCTTCGCTGGCTGGGCTACTGCCCTGCGCCGCTCCGGCCAGGCTTCTGCGCCACGGCCTGAGGCTGTTCAGTTGTCTTGTTGGTTAATTAAGGCTGGCTGCCTAGGAAGGCCCATCTGTTCCCAGGTAAATTGTGTTGCTATTTTTTCCCTTTGGCAGGCGTACAAAAAGCTCCCATCGGTTCTTCCAAAGGATGGACGGGTAGTCTCGTGTGCCAGAGCTTGCGTTCCTTCTCTGCTTTCCTGGAGGCCAACATGGAGTCACACTGAGACTGCCATGTGTTGGTATAAAAGACAGGGTAACACCCTCCCCTATGGCTGCACGCTGAATGCTTGCAAAACATCCGCTCCTTTTGCTCCACTTCTGGCAGCTCCCGTGTCCTTTGCTTTCTCTGATGTCTCCTCTGTCTGCAGCTATACAGGCACCTCCTTATGATAACCCTGCTCCCTCATTTGCTATACGTCTCGTTTAGTGCTCCAGAGAGAGACTTGGGAAGGGAAACGTTTACCTGGTGTGCAGGTGTGATGGTGAGCTCGGCACCTCACACGTATTCACACATGGGTCACTGTTGCCACAAGAACTACAGGTTTATCTTTGCAGCATCTGCCCTGGCATGTAAAGTACCGCCCTTTCCTCCATTTCAGGGACTGGGAAGTGAGGCACTATAAATAGGGGCAGATAAACAACTCACCCCAAATCTGTGGCATGTGATTCCAGTCCTCCCAAAACCTAGAAAATGCCTGGGTTCCCAGCCACCTTTGCTGCGGCTCTGCTTCCATTATGGAGACATTGGAGGAGATGATAGCTGTCGTGGACAACTGAGCACTTGTCAGCTGCACTTTAAGAGAGCCTTGGCAAGGCCACAGCGTGTCCATGTTTCTCCTCTAAGCCCCCTTCTCCCTTCCCAGCTGTGATCTCTGTTAGCACAGCAGTCTTCGCTCTTACCAGTGAAGAAGAGGAACTTTATGGGGGAACAGCTTGGGGACTTGGTGATACTAAGTAATGACTTCAATGCAACAAGTCCTTTTTAAAAAATGGACTTTATGATGTGTACTCAGATATTTGGGGTTGTTCCAGCAGTAATTAAATCAAAATAATAAGCGGGAGCTAAAATGAGCAATCTAAGTCATACAGCAATTGTATAGGAGCGTGGGGACTGACTGCTCTTCTCTCCTCCAGTGCAAGGTGGGAGTGCTGGGATGGGGATAGTGGCAGTATGGTTACCCTGTGCTAGGGGAACATGGCCGCCCCAGGAGATGGAGAGGTAAAATAAAAGAAGTTTTAAGGTTTTGAAAGCAGTGAGCTTTATTTCATCCCCTGTTTGACAGTCTTGCCTGGGACTTGCCTTGGGACTTGTCAACATACCACTGGCAACACAGCTCCTGTCCAGAAAGCTTAAGAATATGCTGTAATGGGAGAGCTTTTAGGTTTTTTTTCATTTTTTTAAAATTTATTTTCATTCTGAGTAAAAGGTAGGATAATATGTGAGGGCACTACTGTTGGTCCCCAGACTGAGCTGGAGATGAGAAGTTCCCCGCAGAAACCAATTACATCAAAGGAGAAAATTTGGAAGAACTTTACTAACACTCCTAAGTAGGGAGTGCTGTAAACAGAGGAAAATGCAACACTAATATTGCATGGAAGGAAAAAAATATAACGTATAGCACTTACACAGCTAATGGAAAGAAAATCTCTCAGTTCTAAAATTTTAAGTAGCATTGAGAAGGGAATGGCCCTGTATGGGTAACGGTTCCCAAAACTTCTGGGGCAGTGCTCTGAACAGGGCAGATCCTGTTGCATCTGCACTTAGAAACATCAGCTCAAGTTAAGTGTCAGAATAACTCTGCCTCTGGGCAGAGCTCTTCCCACAAAGCAAACACAAAGCCGCATTTCCGCAGTCATGGCAAGCAGAGCGTGTCTGGTGAAACAAGCTCCAGCTAGCCTGGGCTTGCTCTTTGCGGTTAAGTGTGAGGGCTTATGCAGGTCCCAAGGCTCTGACTCCCTTGGCTGGGCTTCCTGTGACACCAGCTATGTTAGGTTTTAAAGCATGACTTATAAACCATAAACCGTTTGTTTCTACGAAACACCCAGCAGCTTTCTAGAAGGCTGGTAGATGCACAGCAACACCCGGTGGCTTTATTTGCGTGTATCCTCTGCTTGCCATTTGGAGGAGAGGCCATTGCTTTGACCTGTCTTGTGCAGCACCTCGTGCAGCCTGGTGCTGCTCTGTGCCTGTGCTTGGGGGTGCTGCTTAGGTCCTGATAAAAGCTCTGCCATGAGGAGCCCCTAAGGCATGGGATAAATTTGCCCAACGCAGGCTCGTTGCCACAGTGGGAGAGTGCAGGGATGGGAGCGTGGCGGTTGCTGCCCTGCCCCCAGGGTTGTCCTTGCCTTGGAGAGGCATGAACAGTAGCCAGCCCCATCTGGCAGGACAGCCATGAAGCCACTGCTTTGAGCCTGCCCTTACTGATGCTGTTACAGCCCTGTTTCTCTGTCCTGCCACCTACCTCAGGAGTGGGTGGGGGCACAGCGAGGAGGAGGAATCTGATTCTCTCTTTCCCAAAAATACCCTTTTGCATCAACCCACACAACAAGCTGCTCCTGCAGGAGAGGGTAAGAACTGTCTCCTTGTGTCCCCAGACAGCTGGATCCTCCCCTTTTCTCTGTGAAAATAATAGTAATAATAATCCCACTGGAAGAGATCTGAGCCGGCACGTTTTTTGTTGCAGCAAGGACCAGCTAACTGTTTGCACACCAAGGATGGGAAAGGTCATTGGGCTGGCCTGTGGTAACTTGATAAGCCACCAGAAGGAGGCCACAACTCACCATGTGCCATATTTCCTATCAAAAGATTAAGGTATTTCTTCTCCTGGGCAATGTGGTTTTGGTCGATGGTGTCACAACATAACTCGTGGAAGTAACTCATGGTAGAAAGCTTATGCTAATGGGGAAAGACGAGACCTACTGAGAAGAACAGATCAACAAGTTAATGGAGTTACATGATACAAACCTGTGTAAGCCTCAAGCCCTGATATACTGTCCTCCTGAGGTGCTGGGCTGCACAGATTCTCACTGCAGGTTCAGTGGCATCACTGAACCACTCAGTGTGACAAACTGGGTGATTTATGCTCAAAAAGGAAGGTTTAAGTTGTGTGTTGGTGAGGCAGTCTGGGATGTAGCTGGAAGTGTCGTGTACTCTTTGTAAGACATGTTATCCTTTTGCAAGCTACATCCACGTTTAGGTTTTGCAGTTTCCTACTCCTTTCTCTGCCATGAAAGATAAAATGGTTTAATTGAAACACCCCCCCATCTGATACACAGCATGTCAAAGAGTAATGAGCAAAACAGGTATTAAACTGAGAGAGGGGGCTAATAAAGCAAAACATTACTAGACAAGTTAGGAAAAGATTTGAGTCTGAAAAAATAGAACAATTGATTTATTATTATTTTTTTTTTTTTAAGAAGAGAGACTCTGGGGGAGCACAGCTTTAGGGCTAACATAGCTGACCATTTTCTGCAATTGTTTCCTTCTCCCTATGAATAGGTTGGAAATGAAAGACAACAATTCTGTTGGAGGTGTTCAGATCACACTGGCAACAATCAGCACATGTTTTGAATGAATAAAATAAGGACATTCTTGCCAAGTAGTTTCACAAATGCTCAAATATAGTCAAACAAAGACTTAATCTGGGCTCAAAGACACGTATCTCAGCAGATGTGTGTAAACTAAATCAAATCCCCTGGGAACAGTACTTAGGAGTTATTCTTAGGCATTGGAAGGACAAGGATGGTCCATCTGTGAATTTATTACAGGAGATGAGAAGCATCATATGAAAGTCATTGCTGGACTGGAGGACAGCATGGTTGATTTTTCAGAAAGTCATTTCTAAAACCTCTGTTTAATTAAAATAGAACCCCTCAGAATCGGAATACAATATAACATATGAAGACTCTCATTTACTGAGGTGTGGCCCGTTAGTAGGAAGACAGGTAATTTTGCTACTGGCTTCAGCGGGGCCAGGATTTTGTGGAGTGATTGGAGCGATACAGAAGTTTTTACTGACTCTTCTGACATTTCCTCACTTGTCAGAATAAATATCTTGAACTGGCAGGAGCATAAATGTTTTAGGAATTTATGATTTAAAATAGTATGCAAGGATTCCAGTGAAAAGATACCAGTTCTGTGGCAGCTTATTACAGTTACGCACCATTAAGAAAGCCAAATTGAAACGAGTTCTTGAGAAGCATAGTTCAGCCCTTCAGCTTAAACCTCTAGAAGAACACATCTCCATGAGGCCCTAGCTCCTCTTAACCCATAGCTGAGCTTACTGAAATAGACGGGCTCTGCTACATGCAGAATTCAAAGCTGTAGGACTGATCTGGTGATAAGCAGGTACCAAAGCTGAGAGGTCCTTACGCTTTCCTGCTAGCTCCAATATAAATGATGCAGTGATCAGCATGGCCCGAATAAAACATGCTGTCCTTCAAAGAGGAATGTCCCAATCCACGAAAGGTCTTACAGACCAAATTCAACACTTCTGATTTTACTCTGGGTTCTCAGCCATTGGCAAGTGCAAATCTGAAGGCACTGGAACCACTCCTATAGAAATTTATCTTGTACTGTAAACAATCCTTCCCTTCAACCTGCAAACAAACAAGCTTCATTCTCAAAAAAAACCTCTCTGCGATAGTATCTTGTTGTGGATAGAGTAGCAGCTTTTTTTTTTGGGAAAGAGAGATTAAAAAATGTTGGATTTCAGTCTTGCTATGGGAAAGTGCAGCTTCGAACAGGTTTCTGTGTTAGCCGGTTGGAACAATTCTTGTCCTCTGCAATGGTCTGAGCACTGAATGGTGCAGACCTCTCAGATTTTATAGGTGATTTTTTTCTTTCTCTGTGCAAGGTGTCAGATGTGGAAATGAAATAAAAAAATACCTGGAACAGTAGGCTGTAGCAGTTAAAAATCCTCTTAGACCTGAAGCTTTTTTAGAAACATCTGAAAAGAAATAGTTTGAAATAGTGCTTCCTTCTGTATCTGAAAACCATGGGTACCTGGGAGAATGAAGTAACTATGAAATGCTTTATTTATGTTGGAGGAGCTCTGCACAGCATGTAAATGTGAATCACGACATAATTTTAATCTGCTTGCCAAGAGAGAGTGAAAATAGTTTTGTTGCTATAATGCCAGGGTGTTGCCTTTGGAGGCTAAATCAGTGCTAAGAGTCCAGGTAAAGATTTGGTCAAAGAAATGACAACAGAAGAACCATCCCAAACAAACCATGCAGACAACCATCGCCACCCACGGATAGTGGCAACTGAATTAACAGTTTGCTAACCAAAAAAGGTCAGCAAGGTTAAAATGAAACTTAGTGTGTGAATGGTTTGAATAAAAAAATATCTGAAAGGGAGCAATATGAGGTCAGAAGGCATTTGGTTTGTGAAAGTCAGATCCACAGGAAGCGTTGCGTGTTGCAAAAACATGTTGCAAACAGCTGCATGAACTCCAGCAAGACAATCCCAGCTGCCTGCATGGGGCTGAAAGCATCAGCCCAGCACACATGACGTGAGCAACAGCTCTGAAAGCACAGGTGGATTCTCCACTGGAAGCATGAATGACATGACTGCTGAGGATGAACGAGCTGCCGATCGGGGAGCAAACAGGGTCACGACTCATGTGAAGTTGGACTTTGGCACTTATCAGCGTGAGTGAGTGAAGTCTGGCATGTGCTGGTGAGCTCATCCTCACAAAGGTGCATAAACTGACTGTGAGCAACCGTGACACCATGTAACCCTTACTCTGAACAGAAGATCCCTTCCCTGGTTAGGTGGAAAAGAAGTACTAAAACCAGTTTACATATTACTAGTTAGCTGTCACCTACAAATTACTGGGATAATTTTCGAGACTTATTCATCTGTGTATTTGCTTCTAGGAAATTTCCTCATGGACTACTTCAAATTATTCAGTTTCCATCCTCAAAATGTATACTGTGTAATTTCATATTTCTTCACTCCTTGTTGTTAAGGAGCAGTGATTTCCAGAAATTCAGACTTTTGCATCCACTTATTCAGCCTGACGCTTCTTTGCTATGTGTAGAATAAGAATCTGAAAGACAGCAGTTGTAGATGTTAGAAATGTGGTGAGAGGGAAGCAGGCTCTGCCAGCGTGCTGTGTTTAAGATCTGATCCTCGGAAGTGTTCAGCATTTTCCACTCCTGCTGTCTTTACATCTGTAGAATGTGAAGATCCAGCTGGATCTCTGCTAGTTTCTGTGCTACAGCTACCATTTCTGTCCTTGCTGAGATTTTAGCCTGTGAATATTTTTCTTTTTCCCTAACAAAACATTTGAGCAGACAGAACTGCTTTCCCCTTCGTTTTTTTTTTGCCGGAGCTTAAGGTTAGGTGGAGGGAAAAGTTGAAGGTGACCTTCCATGTTTGAAATCAGTGCTGAATTTAATTGCCAAAGTTCAGCCTTCTCTCGCCATCTGGAAGCTGTAGCATGACTGCAAAACGTGGATTGGTGTCAGGAAAATACTAGCAATGTTTACATTATTGTCTGACTTCTCCTTCCGATGCATATTGCTGCTTAGCTTTTATGCAACAATTGTAAGTGGATGACTTCAAAAGTTTGTAAATATTTTTAAATGTTCATAGCCATATTCTTGAGGGAATAATGCCAGCTTACATGACTCGAGGATTTACCCTTGAGGAGACTTCCGGATGACACTTTGCAGTAATCAAATAACACAATCAAAACTTCCAACAAAACTTTCAAATGTATTTAATTATAAAATCATAGAATCATTCAGGTTGGAAAAGATTGTTAAGATCGAGTCCAACCATAAACCTAACACTGCCAAGTCCACCACTAAGTCATGTCCCTTAGAAAAAAGCCTAGATACCTTTTTCTCTCAAAAGGTGTTTGTTAATGGTGAAAGTGAAACAAAGTCTTCAATTAATCTGTTAATATATCTAGCTTGCTTTCTTCATCACAGAGTCTCTCTGCAATTCTCTGGTTTCATGAGCACAGCTGACAACTCTGGGTACCTGCCATTCTCACCAAAGTGTCTCACCAAATAGGCGAGAGACCAGTCTGAGTAGAGGGTGGGCAGTCTGTGCTGCTTGAAGACTTGGGTACCAGTTGCTCCCATAGGCTCACAAATTTAGTCTTAGACGATCAGGGTGCCGCCTAACCTTGGAGCTGCCTGAATATCTGTTTAGAAGTGTGCCTAGCACTGCTTTGACCCCGATGATGCTGTCCTCAAATCTCAGTGCTCAATCTGATCAACATGTTGAGCTGAGACTCATGAATCCATCATTCACTACCAGTCTTGCTTCCTAGCCATGGTTCAGCTGACTTCCTCAGAGCATAGCTACTATTTTCCATGCAAATGTTGTTTTTCTAGTAGCCAGCAATTTGGTTTAACTTCCACTTGTGCCCAAAGGAATTTGAACTTGGGTCTTCCACCACTGTGATGAATGCCCTCAGGACTATACTGTGAGGCCTTCCAAGACTGAGGCTAGACATGTAAAAGGAAAAGCGGGCATTAATATATTTTGCTAAAGAGAAGGCTGGCAGCGGTTGAAATGTGTATTCTGGTAGAAACAAAGATCTGAATCTTTGTTTCATGCTCTTTTAACAGGCAATAGGCAAGAGGCAACGGCCTCAAGTTGCACCAGGGGAGGTTTAGACTGGATATTAGGAAAAATTTTTACACTGAAAGGGTTATCAAGCATTGGAACAGGCTGCCCAGGGAAGAGGTTGAGTCACCATCCCTGGAGGTATTTAAAAGACGGGTAGATGTGGTGCTTAGAGATATGGTTTAGTGATGGGTTTTGTCAGAGTTAGGTTGATGGTTGGACTAGATGATCTGAAAGGTCCCTTCCAACCTAGGCGATTCGATGATTCTATAAGTGCTCAATGCATGAACATCATGAATAGGGCCCTCTCGAAATAACAGGAATCCAGTAACTTGGGGGTCCCAGGTGAACAGCATCCTCTGCACCTTCTAAAAGACCAGACTTAGGCATTCTGGGGAGGACAATAAATAATTCAAACTATTTAAAGCTTAAGTAGAGCATGGAGAGTTATCCTAGTTTCTCCTGTCCCAAATGCTGTAACTGCACCAAGAAAACACCCTTCCCTCCCCCTGCCAATGCGTAAGTGTGTGTGTTACGCAGAGCAGGCCATCATCTGCCACCCTGACCACAGAGAAGACTGTACAGGACGTGGCAGTGCCAGGTGGCTCGAGCTTGCACTTGGCGGCTAGAAGAGATGTGTCCCCATCCCTTTCACTTGCAAAGGGAATTCTGTCGGGGTGTCCTGGGTCAGGAGGGAGCGCTCTGGGCAAGGGACCGTCATGGCTGTCCTTGGCTTTATCTGTGTGTGGGCTGTAAATCAGGCAGGTCTCATTCTGGGAGGTGGAGTTGTCTTCCCTCCAGAGTGACAGTGGGTGTTGCTCAACATGAGAGAGGCAGGACTAATGTCTCAGGCCTTCCCTTAGGATGTCCTACTCACTGATGGTAGAGCTGTGAACAGGATTTCTAATGACCAACTCTTTCCATAACATGTTTAAAACTGTTTAGATGCTTAACTGCTGTTTGCATTCGTATTGACAACCTACTTAATTGCATCTTTAGTGTAGGAGTGGTAGCATTTATCTTAAACATCTGTTATGCTGGTGAATTACCAAGGATCTTCCTTCCTTCTCGTTATACACTTTGCTTGGCTATGGAGAATGGGAATTTAGCTCAGTGTTCCTTAAGCATTCTTAGACTGCTGTTCTCAGTAATCTAGCAGGAGAAAGAAGCAAAAATTAGCAGCATACTTGATTCTGCCTGCTCTCGACTGTAATTCATCAGTGTAATTTTTAAACAGAGAAATGGTAGGAAAGGAGTAGGAGAAGCTAAGACTGTGGGAGTAGTTACTTTATATCGAAAGAAGTATTTTTGTGAAAAAGTCTTTTCAGATCACTGCCTAAGAAAGAATCTCCAAATTGTCCACAGTATTTTACTCAGAGAGATACTCATGACTGGGACAGAAGTTTTGCTGTCATGCATAAAGGAAGATTTGAAGGGAGCTCTGCTTTGTTTTGTGCTGCCTTTTTTTTTTTTTTGATGTTCTCATTTAGGTAAAAGCAGTAATCTAGACTAATTAAACTTTTCTCCAAGGCAGAGGCTCAGGAGTCGGTGCTGTCTGCAGCCAAGCCGTGGGGACCCAGTTACAGGCAGTGCAGGAGTGTTTTTCTCACAGGAGGGCTGTACTGGTTACACATCGACTGATGCTCTTGACCAAGCCCTGGAGCACTCAGAGCACGCTGAGCTGGGCAGCATCGGGACCTGGCTCCTGGGAGGCTCGTCCCGTGCCTTTAGGTCTAGCACTCTCTTATTACAGTGCCAGTTTTATTACTGCTTTAAAACCCTCGTTGTTGAAGACAAAATTATTTTCTGTCGAAGGGATTCCCACCTGTGGTCCCAGGGCCGTCTTTAAGGGATGAACAGGAAGCGATGTGTCGTGGCAGCGAGCAGCGGCGGGGTAGGGGGTGTGATGAAGTGTGATCGCTTAGTTTTCTTGGGAGATGGAAAGATACCTGGGCCAGATCCTGCAGGATCGGGGGGTTTCCCTTCCACCTCAAAGAGATGGAGAGAAGACGTTTACCCTGCTCGTGATAACGACTTACTGCCGTACTGGGTATTTCTGTGTCGTCATGTGCGCACGCCTGCTATGTGGCAAGCTGGCCTGAAGAAAGTGGTGTTCGCTATCGCTATTTGTAGGATGCGCAGAATGCCATCTGATCTGATCAAGACTATGCTGTTGCAGAGCAGCACAGATGATTTATTTTTAATAAAAAGAGGTTTTAAGGTGATTATCTTCAGCAGCTCTCCCAGAGAGAGCCTTTTCCCTGCTGGAGAGCTTTTAGCCTGACTCCCCCCCACCCCCCACCCCTTGCCAAGAGGCCGCTCGCTACGACGCTTCACCGTCTTGGCTTTACAGCTAGGGGAGCCGGCAAGACCTTTTCCCAGCCTTCCCGATGCGCCGGGCATCCTGCGGCGCCGCGACTTGGCGCACGTCGACATCTGAATCCCCACGCTGGAGCATGAGGCTGGGGCTGGCTGCAGCCCGGCCAGAAGGCTGCGAGGGGCCGAGCGTAAACAGAGGCAGCTGGTGACACAGCATGGTGTGGCGGGCCCACGAAACGTGGCAGATGCAGCTTCAGCTGTTATTGGGTACAGAGCATCAGCCTCCGAGCCTGGGTCACATGAAGGACCCGCTTTCACTGTGACAGTGCGGTGTCAAACTGCCATTCTTCTTCTGAAGTCTGCCACATCTCCCGAGCAGCAAAGCCCCAGCCTCCGGTTCACAGGCCAGGGGACAAAAAGATCACATATATCAAGGATTATTCATTTACACTAAGCTCTGCAGTTATGGGAGAGTTCTGCTTTTGGAGTTTAAGACTTCACTCAAAGCTCTTTCTTTTTTTTTAAAAAAAAAAAAAAAAAAAAAAAGAAGATAATTCCACTACAGAGTTAGTGCATACAAAGTGTGGCTTATTATTGCTGATATGAGCTCTGTGATACTGCAGAAAAGAAATCAGAGTGAACTGACTCTCTCTACAGGTAGCACTCTCTTAGTACATAATTTTATCAATTTCTTTTAAAAAATTGTATTCTGCAAGGTGATCGAAATATTTTGGAAAGAGCTGTTAGTGTTCTGGAAAACCTGCCAGATTTTCAGGACACTAATAATCAGTGGCACCCCACTCTGTTCTGCGCTGCCTGTTACAGAGACACTTCACGGTGTTAAATTCCTTTCTTGCATTGCTGTCACCTGCAGAAGCCAAACTGAGCTAAAACTCTTTATGGCTACCTGTGTAACATGGCAAAATTCAGACTTGTTATGACACAGTATTTATCGGTTTGTGACATGCAGGATATATAGATTACCCATACAGATTTTTAGTTGCTTGTTGCAATACCTAAGCACCATGCTGCAAAGAGTTAAACATTTTAGGAAAGTCTTGGAATTATAAAAACAGTTTTTTACTTCACTATTTGAAGACTTTCTCCTGTAGAAGTTAATCAAGAGGCTTAAAAACATCCCAGTAGAGTCTTTTTTGACACTGTGTTTGTACCAGAGGTTAGTATACAGTGAGTACACTCTTCAGACACAAAATGATACATCCATTCCTATCCTAAAAAAATGTAAAATGTTTCTAAAAATAAAATCTCTTTCTTTTCCTTTGTCAGGGTAATCTTTAACTGAGTAAACAAAACCACAAAAGGAAAATGAAGAGAAATCCTAGGCAAGGCATCAAGAAAAAGCATTGTGATGGGCCAGCTTTAGGTCTGCAATTTAAAAGGCAATTTCTTTAGATCTTTTGCATTCAAGGGACTGCGGCTCTATTTGCCGAGGGATCAGTGGTGGGCATTTGTGAATACGTATGAATCGAAGCCTGAAGCAGCATTGCTTCATTGCTGGTATGGGTGTCTATAGAAACAGATGTAAAGAGAAAAAGGAAAAAAAGGCTAATACAGTATAATGTTCAAAGACTATCCAGCAAGAGATGTTCTCGTTCAGCCCTGACCTTTTCTGAAAACCTGGGCTCGCGTGAGCCAGGGAAGCTTGAGCTGTGGTTGTACAACTGGGGTCTGTCGCAGGGATTACTTCTTAATCCTGGGTGCACGAATTGAAGCACTCAAATTGCTTATATTTTCATGCCTAAATAAAAGCTGTCTGATTTTTCAAGGTGCAGGGGGGGGCTTATATAACACTCCATGTTACCTTAGCACATCTGGAAATGGGGCTGGTGTTTGAGATCACCAAGACAGTTCATTCTTACTTAACTACTGTGTCTTAATCTGCCACATCAACTGAAGTTATGGCTTAAGTGCATCACCCTTCTCTGCAGACCATATCCTTGACTGTTCCTGTTTTCCTCCCCGATCATCATCTAAGAAATGTGGGGTCTTTGTTAGTAAAATGAGCCGGCAGAATTGATTTTTAGAATTTGTCTGCACTTCTCCAGTGCAAAAGAAAAAGACAAAAAGTAAAACTCGTGAGAGAGCCATAGCACCATTTCTAAAATCCCTTGCTGTGCTTCCACCCTGAGCTGGTTGCACAGGCTGCTTGATGCAATCTTGGAAAAAGACCCGCTCTGCCAGAGAGGGATTTGTCCTGTCTTAAGGCAGGTGCTTGAGATGCCTGGGGTGGTTCACACTCCAGTGGTGCCCAGTTCTTCCACTGACTGTGGAGGACAACTGCAGTCAGGGTAGATGCTGAAGCATCAAGAGGCTCGAGTAAGGTGAGATGCCCCCATCTCTAGGACTGCCAGCTGCCCTGAAGATCAGTGGCTCACGATAGTTTTTTGCCTTGAATCCTTCACTGAGTTTTGCATGGGGGCCTGCCTGGCTTGTAATGTCCTGGGTGGGTTTTATCAGAGGGTTTAATTTAGGTTGGAAGGGTTTCAGGAGGTCTCTGGCCCAGCCCCTGCCTCAAGCAGGACCAGTTGTGGGATCAGACCAGGCTGCTCAGGGCTTTGCTCAGGTAGGTCTTGAAAACTGAGGACAAACCCTGCACGACCTCACCGGTCAATGGCTTCACACAGCCAAAGATGGCCAGGGGCAGGAGGGAGGAGTGGAGGGGGGTATATGGGGGGCCCTGAAGTCTGGGGGCAGCACCTGGGTGCCGTCTGTCAGTAGGGAGCCGAGGCTTGGGAAAAGGAGTCTGAAGGAGAAAATTGTATTGCAGAGTATGCTGCCATGGGAAGGTTATTCCTGAGAGACCAATTGTCTCACCGCTGCTTTAATGTCTGTTTTCTGGGAGAATTCCCTTGTTTTCCGAGCTGCAGGGTCTCCATGGAGAATCCTGGCCCAGGACCCGGGGAGAACCCTGAGCCCAGGCGCAGCGGGGTGCTGGTGGAAAGAAATCAGTCCCGATGGGTGGAGGGGGCCTTGCGGGATCATTAGGAGGTGGTCCCAGTCTTCAGTGAATTCAGTATGGATCTCAAAGCCTGACACCGTGCTGCAACTGTGTATCAGATGGCAGAGTTTATCAATGTTTAAATTGGGTTTTCACATCATCAGAATATATTCCCTTGCATTTACAGATGTAGCTCAGAAATAACCTGGTTTTTGCAATATTTGTGTATTCTTACAAAAAATACACCTCAGAACACATTCACAGTATATCTGGAAACATCTCACCAAGTGGTACAGGAAAACTCTTTCACAACTAGTGACACGAATGTGCTGTGCACAGAAAAACTCATTGTTTTTGCTGTTTTTCTTTTTGACATTATTTACTATTGTAATTTCTCTGGCTTTCTCTTTTACATTATTTAATATTGTAATTTATCTGCTTTTTTAAGTCTATTTTAATTTACTATCAGCTCTTTTAAGACCACCACTCCTCAGGTCAGGGAACTGTTTTGCAATGTGTGGACAACCTGCACATTTAAGAGGTCTGTGGAAACCGGGAGCTTCCCACTTACGCTGCTGGATCCTCCAAGATTAAAGACTGCCTCTGTTTTGTATTTGCGCAGAGCAAAATGCCCAGCAGCACCGGTTTATGCCTAAACGCTGGAGATGTCAAGAAACATAGCAGGTCAATTTGTCCGCTCCCTCTCGCAGCCTCGTCCCTCTGGAATACCTTTTTCTTCCTGCTTTGTCCTGTCTAATCCTAGCAAGTGACGGGACTTCGGGACTTCTGCTGTGGGATTTATGCCTTAGATTAATGAGCTGCAAAACTTCACATATGTTTAAATCATTGTACTCGCTTCCCCCACCCCCCCCACCCCCCCCCCCGCCTTCCCCTACGTTTATATCTCCTTTGTCAATAAGGCAGGCGGTGGAGAGGCCAGCGCCAATTCATTTATCAAGCCGCCTTTCCCGGGCGAGCTGCGGCTCGGCTCGGCGCCTGACATGATCGTAACCATCAAAAGCTTTAGCACCTGATGTTAGCGCAAGGTGCCTTTCCTCTTGAAACATCTGGTCCCCCGATAAATCGTTACACTCGCCACCGCTCGCCGTTCCCTCCGTCACGGGAGAGCCCTGCCCCGGTGCGTGCTGCTACGGGTCTGTTCTCAAGTTGTTGCGGCGCGCCGGCCGTATGATGACAATTAGAAGCAGTTAGTGCGCAGATGAGGCTGGCGAGTGGCAGGTGGCGGGAACGGGGCTCAATTAACTAACATGCACAAAATCCTTTGCTAATGAGGCTGGGCCACCCCAGACGAGCTGGAAAGCATGTGTCGCTGACGGCAACAGAGGATTTGAAACTGAGAGGGAGAGAAACCGGTCAACAGGTATCAGCGGCGAGCGAATGAGCCTTTCCAGCCCGCCGCCGTCGGATTAAGTGATGGGTTTGCGCACTGAAAGTCAGCAACGGAGATGGCTGTTTGCCGGAGAGCTGGGAAAAATTTCGTCTCCCCTGTCTCCAAATTGGCTGCCGCCTTTCCTCTTCCCTGCGTCCTCCCTTCTTAACCTGCTCTTTTGTGAGACCTGCAGCAACAATTACAGTACAATGTAAACTCAAATATCATGTGCCTGTATTGCCAAAATACTGATATGAAAGGCAATGGAGGTCAAAAAAATAATTCATTTGCTTGGCTTTCAAATTAGGTCATTTTAAAACAATGCAAAAGCTGTGTTTGGGATGTGTTACTTAAACCTCTGACCGTTTTACAAGGTACATTCTATTATTTTTTGTCTTTCTATGTTAAGCAGCAGCTTGCAGTTAGAGAAGAGAGTCAGAGATAACCCCGTGGAGGATTTTTAGTTCATAGGTCATAAGTCAGCATTTTTCTTTGGACTGAAACTTACTGTGGAAGCTGTCACTGTGACCACGATAGCACTTCTAATCCAAGTCTCCAAATGCTGCCTTCTTTGTCACCGTTCATTTTAAAATGGTTTGCAAGGGGATCTGCAGCTGTGAATATTTTTGCATGTGTTGTTTACAGTATCTAAAATTCTGCAACGTGGAATTTTCTGCTAAACTTTTGTTTTCCCTGGAAATGTTTTTAAAGAAGAGGGTATTTTTGGTTGTTTGAGTGCCACGGGCAGTGTACAGTGACTTGTTTTCAAAATTTATTGGCAATGTGAATGAATCATAGAATCACAGAATCATAGAATCATAGAATGTGTTGGGTTGGAAGGGACCTTTAAAGGTCATCCAGTTCAACCCCCCTGCAGTAAGCAGGGACATAATAGGGACATAATGAACCAGAGAACACACAGACATTTCAGATTCAGTGTGATGGACTGATCAGAAGTCCCAAGAAAACATAGTACTCCACACCCAGAAGCAATGAGGCGAAGCCCGGATGAAGCACACCCCAGACTGTGAACGCCCCTGCAGTCCTTGACAGTATTTCAGTACATTGGGGGTTGTATCTGTTTCTCTAACTGTATGTTTTCAAATGACACAGTGGGATGAGGCTTGAAGAAAGGAGAACTCCCTTTAAACTCTTTCACTGGAGCAAGTTGAAAGGGAAAAATTTGCTTTTCTGCTTGAAGTTGTAACAAAACTTCACGTGTTTCATGTATTTCTGTGAAAAAAAAAATCCCGGTTTTCTCAGAAGTCTGGCATGATTTCTACTACATTTTACATTGCATGTTGCTATATTGGTACAATTTGTACCAGTTCTGCTTGAGTATGTTTTGCCTTGTTTGCAAGGCATCCCTTGCGAACAGACAAGAAATACCCCATAGGTTTCTATAGCATCCAGCCCTAGCAGGAGGTTTGATTGTTATAATTCCATTGGAATTATCAGCTTGGTAAAGTGTCTATAAGTTCTTTTGAACAAAATTTTCCATGCTTTGTTTCTGACTTCCATCTCCCCAGCCTCCATACAGATACTTCACGCTATTTAGAGCTGAATTACTGAGCTGTATATGTTGAGTTATATACCGAGCTATTAAGAGCTGAGCAGCTTCTTCAGTCAGTCTTCTGACAAGTGCCATGTGAGTTTTTTTTACTGTGAGGTAACGGTTAAAGCTTGTACGTCCCTGGGTCAATGGCTGTTTCTCTTTACGTGGCATGCCATTAAATTACCTTGTGTGGCAAGCTGACTCAGTTTAAATATTTCTTCGTGGCTTGAGGGGATTCTGCACTCTGGAGTATTTTTGACTCAAAAGCCCTTAAGCACTTTTGTTTGTGTGAGGGTTTCATAGGGATGTTAACCTTAGTGTCCTGGGTAGGCTTGAAAGTAACCAACTTACCCTTGTGAATGGAAGCCGGGGAGCAGACTGATTGGACCTATTTTTTTCCTTCCTGCCCCAAAGTTGTGTTTGCTTTTCCTGTGGGTTTCAGAGCAACTGCTCTGTGGGACCCACTTATGCACAGGGTGGCATGTGCGGTAGGGTCATTTGTAAATGTGTGCCCACTTAAAACAAAATGCTGGATGCTTGAGGACCCCGTGCACATTAAATAATGTATAAATATGCATAGAGTCATAGAATCATAGAATGGTTCAGGTTGGAAGGGACCTTAAAGATCATCTAGTTCCAACCCCCCTGCCATGGGCAGGGACACCTCCCACTAGACCAACTCTTCTGTAAATGATAACTTACTATGAGGAAATGAGAGAAACACTTTGAAGACTTTTTGCATCCTGCGGACAGAAAAAGGTGATGTCCTAATTTTTCTAATCCACCTGTAGGACCTGTTGCAAAAAGATCATCAGAAACTTTGCTTTTTTTTTTTTCTGGAAATGAAATTATATAGAATGGCTTTGAAATAAAGTCCTTGGTTCAAGACTCCCTAAATTTTGGATAATCCCAGTATAAAGTGATGTCTTTGGCCCTAACTTTAGGAGAAAATGGTACTCCTCGATCAACATGTCCTATCTCACTTTTGACCCAAGACCAAAGAGAGTATTTTGGCTCAATGTAAAATTAAAATAATGAAGTAACTGTGGGAAAATACTGGAGGACAGACATTGCTGACTGCTGCTTTTGAGAAGCAGAGGGAAAAACTCTGAAAGGGAAAACTCCCCCATGGCAACTCTGTCCCACATTCGTACTTGGCGTGGCAGCTACCTACTGTGTAGGCCCCCACACAACAAGGACAGTGATGGAGAGCTTTTGTCTGGCTTCAAACAAAGCTTGCTCAGCTGGCAGAAAAGGGGGTGTTTCGTACGCACAGCCACCGGGGCAAGGGAAAGGCATCAAAGGGGAAAAAAAGGCTAAAAAAAAAAAATAATCAGGAAGAACAGGTTCCAGAATGAGAGGGAGGAACAGGTGTCAAGCAAGGAGACGAAAGGGAAAAAACCCTCAAAGATGCTGTCTGAGCTGCAGTGATGGACTGTCACAGGAGCACGGGGACATCGACTTGGTGCTGGCGGTGGCTGGTGGCTGCTCGGCTGAAGGCTACCCAGCAGAAAATCTTGCTGCACAGAGGAGGGCTCAGGGCGCGCAGTGCCAAATAATCCAGCTCCCCTTCTCAAGGAAAAAAGGCTGGAGGGAGAGGACCCGCTGAATGACATCCTGTGCCAGGCACAAATAATTGATGCGGGAAGAAGTAGTATCGTACACCAATACTGTAAAGGAGCACCTCAAAGGAAGTGGGTAACAGAGAGCAGATAATGGCAATATATCACAATATAACACACAGTACCATATACTGAAGTGTCTATACGTGTGCTTAATTTCGTCTCAAACAGTTTAGAGTTTGCAAATCACCCCTGTGAAGGTTTAGCTGCACACCTTCCATTTGCACAAGCAGACTGCTGCCTGCATCCCGTAAATCGCCTTACAATTCCCAGACCTTTGATATCCTACAGTACAACCCACTGGGACAAAACAAGAATAGTCGGAAGTCATAGCCCTCCCTCTGTTGGATGGGATCTGTTGCTATTTTGACATCCTAAGCTTGAACTATGGAACCTTTTCTGGAGGTCAGCATCTTCTTTACAACATGGATTCAATGTCCTTGGTGGGTGGCATATGTGCAATGGGCCATGAGAAATGTTCATAGTGTTGAGATTAAAATAACCTCCCAGGCTAGAAGAAATATAATTCTAATTTATAACCTAACTGTGGTGATTATTAACTCATTCCCCTCTCCACTCACATAGATTTTATTTCTATTCTTCCTCCAACACATCCTGTTAGATAGAGAGGGAATAAGGCCACACACAACTTAAGGAGAAACGTGGGGGTTTCGTTAAAATTGCTCTTTGGAGGGAAACTTAGACAGTTCTTTTTACTGTAGAGCTATTAGCACCTGGATGGGTTACAGCATGTTTTAGAGAAGGAGAGAAGTGTGTACCGCCAGTATGGTGGGCTAAAAAGCCAGTGGCAGAAATTAGTGTCAAAATCTCCTAATGGATATTAATCCAATATATTATAAGGATGATAATCGTGTAGATACTAAAGAGTACCTCTGTGTTTTCAGAAGTAGGTGCTCATTGTGCGTAAGTAATTACAGATATACTGGCTGTAGCAAAGCTGTGCTGATTTACACCAGGTCTGAGCAAGAAGTCTGAAAGCTTGGAAGTTATTTGGCAGAAAGAAAACCAGGGAATGGCAGGGGCACACATTATCACGAGGAATTTGAATGGACAGCTGTGTGTGAGGGCAGTATGAAATAAACTCAGCAGAGGGGAATCCAGAAGCTCTTACGAGAGATTGCATCTAAGAGGAAGGCAATTCTGAAAGCTTTATGTTATTTTTTCCTTGTGAGAACTCAGATGTGGGTTTCCGTTTTGCATTATAATCTTTTTAAACGCATTCCAGGTGATGCACCGGGAACTCAGGTTTTCCACCCTCAGTGCCGTCCCCACATATATGCAGTGGGCCCTGACTTCCCTCATGGAAAAGCTTGCCTTCTGCAAATGACAAAAAGATGCATACACCTATAGATTTAAACAGCAAAAGGCAAGGATTTAACCACCCCTTCCCCATCACTTCCTTTACTTTACAGAGTTGAATACCACCTCATGAAAACTCTGATGGTAAAGCCTTTGCTTTACCAGAGACCTGATTGTAGGTGAGTGGGAAAAGAGAGTGACGTGAGTGAAGCTTACAAGATAGCACACTCCCGGGGGGGGGAAAGAAGTAAAATTTATGGTTGCTTCTGTGCAATGAAAAATCAATTCACAGAAAGTTTAGGCTCAACTGCACTTCTTGCCTGTGAACAAGCTGTCAAATTATCTTGGTAGGAAGCTGCA
Source organism: Fratercula arctica (assembly GCA_947846985.1). Taxonomy (NCBI): domain Eukaryota; kingdom Metazoa; phylum Chordata; class Aves; order Charadriiformes; family Alcidae; genus Fratercula; species Fratercula arctica. Next base: position 100,626,016 of record CANTUZ010000001.1, read on the forward strand.
CTGAGGTATTGTCCTTAATTGCTCTGATAATGCTCCGTTTTGACAGCTGCAATACCTGGTTCAACATCCCTGCTAACAAAAAAGTCAACCATTAAGTATGTTTTCTTAAACAGTGACTGATAAGTTGTTATCTTTCAGCATCTCCAGCTAATTAGACATCACGAGTCAAAGTTAATTTGGTGGAAAACATTTCTCGACTTAATGACATTTATGGGCAATTAGGCACGTTGCAGAAAGGAATACACATTTACATTTCAGCCTATTTCCAGTGCTTAACAAGAACCCACCTCTTTCTCCACTGGAGATTTCTCATTCTCTGAGGAATACCTTAGATGCAGACACCGCAGGTCCTCTTGTTGTTCTGGAAACCGGCAATCACTCGCATGAAACAAGCTACCACACAGTAATAAAGCACACACAGAGAAAAAATTAGGTGCAATAAAAGCATTTACGCTGTTTAAGCTCGTGTCTTGTCATGGCGAGAACTGTGCTTAACTCCACAGTAGTAGCATACCGTATGTCTCTGAGAAATGTTCGTAGTCCTAAAGCCTTTACGTGAAGTTCGACAGAGGATTTGGAAAAGCAACATATGAACTTTTACTGAAGAAGACAGAATGTAATTTGTTTCTCTCTAGCTGCTGTGGGCTGAGGAAGCCGGGGAGGAAAATGAGTAGTGGTCCTTGCTAGTTACGGGTGGGCATGGGCACCCATGTGCCCCCCTCTTGCCCTCAGGCAAGGACGTGGCAGAATTTGGGAGGCGCTGCCCATCTGCCACCTCCTGGCACGGGCAGGGGGCTGGCTTTTGCTTCTGCCACTCAGCAGAAAGCACCCTGTTGAGACCACTGACTGCTTCTGATTTTCACAAAAATTTGCAAAAATGTAGGCTTTGCATGTAGTGCCAGTGTCACGTTTAGCTGAAACTGGTCAAGTTTGGCTCCAAAGGCCACGTGGGCCAACACATCCTGTCTATAACATCCCTTTTCCTCAGGAGCTCAGGCTAAACTGCAAAGGAAAGGCTGGCTGAGCGTGCAAAGATGTCCTTCAGTTTTGCACTGCTGGCACAGTTGCGCTGGACCCAGCCCTGGTGGGGCTGAGAGCTGAGACCATGACTAGAGACCTTACATTTTTCTACTGGAGCCAGAAGCATCTCCAGAGCAAGCTGGAGGGCCACCGAAACAAAATGTTTGGCAAAACTGTTTGATGAAGCCAGTGTGGGCAGATGCAGGTGAAAGCACAGTTTTCTAAGTGCTCCCTGCAATTTCAGATGAATAACACCTGCAGGGAACAAACTGAGGTTTTCTGGGGTCTCATGCGTCGGGATCAGGCCTGGGCCCATTTTTCTTGGGCCCAGATTTTTTCTCTAAAACCGCATTGTTTTTAGAGCGCGCGTTGACTGAACAAGAAGAATTCTGGTATATGGCATCTACAGCCAAATGGTGCAATCGTCTAACTTGGTGTTAACTATCTGAAAAATTAATTTATTTTAAACCAGACACCTGCAACAGCAAGAAAAAGTCATACCAGGTTTTTATCTCTGTTATATTTAGATAGGATGTCTTTATTTGTTTCTTTATATGTATATTTTTTTTCGCCATGGCTCAATGTATACCAAGTCTATGTGGGCACTTAAGAAATGGGCAGCGATCATAGAATCATAGAGTCACAGAATGGTTCAGGTTGGAAGGGACCTTGAAGATCATCTAGTTCCAACCCCCCTGCCATGGGCAGGGACACCTCCCACTAGACCAGGCTGCTCAAAGCCCCATCCAGCCTGGCCTTGAACACTTCCAGGGATGGGGCAGCCACAGCTTCCCTGGGCAGCCTGTTCCACGATGTTAATCAACAACCTTCAGTAATTGAAGCAAGGACTCGTGTAACTGTGTGTATAGGTGTGTGGTGGTCCCAGCAGATGAGGAGTTGCTCCCACCCTGGTACCGGGGAGGGCGGTGGTGGTGGTGATGGTGTATTTCGCCCTGGAAGCAGGGAATCCACTTGGGAGTGGAGGAGGGCACGGGTGGGATCTGCCGCCTTCATCCATTTGCTCGGCGTGCTCTACAACTCAGTAGATGTAAATAAGCAGCCTGGCATTTGTTAGCCGTGAAAAGCGGCACACTTTGCACGGACGGGCTTTATATGTAATTTATTTGTAATTGTAAATGCCGCTGACAGCCGCTGCTGCCGCCAGCGCCGCGCCTGAACCATCCCTCCTTTCCATTCACCCACAGGCCACAAGCGGCACCGGCACCGGCTGCTGCCGCCGCGGGGGGAGCCCCTGTTCGGCTGCGTTCGGTGTCCGGCGGCGGGGCGGCGGCACCTTCCCGGGGCACACCACCACGCACCCGCTTCTCCCCGCCACCGGCACCGGCCCCGGCCCCGGCCCCGGCCCCGGCCCCGCCGGCGGGGACATGCCGGGGCCGGCAGGCGGCGCTGCGGGGCGGGTCAGGCGCGAGGCGGCGCGGGCGCGGGAGGGCGCGCGGCGGGGCGGGAGAGCGCGCGGGCGCGGCGGCGGCTTCCCGCTCCCCCGCGACCCCCCCCCGCTTTTTGTCGGGGGTGGGGTGGGGTGGTGGGGGTTACAAGGGAGCGGGGGGCTTCTGTCTGCGCGCGTTGGTGGAGAGCATCCCACCAGCACCCCCAGTAACATCAGCCTTTGGCTTTCCCAGTCACTGTCCGCAGCAGCGAGGTGCAGGTGCGGGGGTGTGTGTGTCTGTGTCTCTGTGTCTGTGTGTCTCTGTGTGTCTCTGTGTGTGTGTGTTGCAGCAGGAGGGTCCTTCACAGAATCACAGAACGGTCGAGGTTGGAAGGGACCTTCGGAGATCTCCTAGTCCAACCCCCCGGCCAAAGCAGGGTCACCCAGAGCAGGTTGCACAGGAGCGCGTCCAGGCGGGTTTTGAATGTCTCCAGACTCCACCCCCTCTCTGAGCAGCCCGTTCCAGTGCTCTGCCACCCTCAACGTAAAGAAGTTTTTTCCTCGTGTTGAGATGGAATTTCCTGTGTTCCAGTTTGTGCTTGTTGCCCCTTGTCTTGCCACTGGGCGCTGCTGAAAAGAGCCTGGCCCCATCCTCTTGACAGCCACCCTGTAGATATTTATAAGCATTCGTGAGATCCCCTCTCAGTCTTCTCTTCCCCAGGCTAAACAGACCCAGGTCTCTCAGCCTTCCCTCATAAGAGAAGTGCTCCATTCCCTGGATCATCTTGGTAGCCCTCAGCTGGACTCTTTCCGGTAGTTCCCTGTCCTTCTTGAACTGGGGAGCCCAGAACTGGACACAGTACTCCAGGTGTGGCCTTACCAGGGCAGAGCAGAGGGGGAGGATGACCTCCCTTGACCTGCTGGCCACGCTCTTTTTAGTGCACCCCAGGAGATCACTGGCCGCCTTAGCCACAAGGGTACATTGCTGCCTCATGGATCAGATCTAGAGCTCCCTGTGAGCCCCCTGTAAGGGCTCCCTAATCTGTCCTGAGCTGTACCCGGGGAGCAAGTTGTAATAGCTGGGACTGGTTCTCAAGAATAACAGTTCCTTACACATACCTTTGGTTGCCTCGGCTTAAGATCAAGTGGGTTTTCAGTTCACTGTTGAGTCATGGCATAAGATTTTATGCCACAATGTAGGCATTTTCCAGGAATGCCCTGAAATCTCTCCTCCCGCTCACTCCTTTGTATGCTTCCAAATTGCAGAGGCACCGGGATGTCAGCCTGGATACCAGAGGGCTTCCCAAAACATTGCTCGAAGCCATAGAATGCTGTGCTTCTGCCTCTCCGTCCTCCTGCCGACGCACCTCAGCCTCTCCTCTTTCCTTCAGCCCACCTCTTTTTCAGCATTTACTTTCTAGCTGTTCCCTGTGTTGTGTTCCCCTCCACTCCCGCAGGACGTTCCTCTCTCCGCGGGCATTGCCCCGGGTGTGCAAGTGAGGCACCAACCCGGGGTGCTGGGCAGCAGCCTTCCCACAAAGGGAGACTTCCATTAAACGAAATGGGGCTGGACTGGGCCCTCCAGCATCTACATATGCTCCAGCCAACCTGTCCTGGGCTGTTGCTGCCACACGTCTCAGAGGCCTGTTTGATGGCAGCACCACCGGAGAGAGAAGCCATACGGAGAAAAAGGTTTTGTGCGTCCTCTTTGTACCCCAAGGAATGAATCTATTGGGAGACAAAGAGAATAAACACAGCACTTTATAACTTGAGAACAAAATACAGAACTTGTTGCTTAATGCTATCTTTCCCATACGCTGTTCAGGAGGGAAGAGGGGATGGAGCCCTGCCCTGCCAGGGACATTTTAACACGTCGCAGCGCAAGTAAGGAAAATGGTTATGCGGGCAAAGCATAACCAGTAATGGGTAAAGTATCCAGTAATGGATGGATGTTCACAAACAGGGATCAAATTTTGGCTTCCTGGGTGAGGCGTTGAATCCTGCACTCTTTCTGCCTCTGTTTTCCATCTGTAAAACGGAAACAAGGATTCACACAGCCGGTGTGAGCATGAATTCTGTTGGGTTTGGAGCGGGCCCATATAGTCCTGTAATGGGGGTTGGATGTTGAGGGATATTAGTTGTTTAGTGTAAATAAGTAAGTTTTAATTAGAATAAATTACTTTGGATTGTATTACTTATTTGTGACCTTCATGTGATTTTGGCTGCACACAGATGCCAGGGGGGCATAGGCTTGTTTTCCAAACCTGGGTAGCCGATAAAGGACCTGCATGCCGGGCAGGAGAGCTGCATCTTCAGCTTTGCGTCGGGAGGGCAAGGAAGGTGTTGCAGGAAAGCTCCGGCCCCTGCGGCAGCAATTGCTGGGAATGCAAACTGGACAAAGGGAAGGTAGGATTTCTTCCCAGGGGTAGTTCTGATTTGTCACTGGCAGTGAAAAAGTTAAAACTCATAGGGTTATTCATGAATTCCGCTTTTTAAAAACATGTCCCATTAAAATGCAGATTTAGTCCTCCATTTGCAAAGAACATAGTTATTTCAAATTCTGTATGGGAATCCTTTTTGTATTTGTATCTTTTGGGTAGAAAGTCCAGCTGCCTCTTGTGAGATTGCACATATCTCTTCAGATGTCAACAAATCATTGAAAAGTGTCAGAAAGGGGGAAATGAAAGATAATTATTCAAACCATGGAGAGCTACTTTGAAAGTGAATAGAATCTGTCAGATAGTCTTTTGAGAACAGCAGTTGGCTGCTTGTATTGGATATATTAAATGGACATATCTAGAGGCAAGTAATGCTGTTTTAGATTCGGATCGGTTTAAGTTGGAGGATTTTTTCTGGTGGAGGTAGCTGAAACCAGCAGAAATTTTTGAGGGGAAATTAGTTGGGAAGGTGTTACGTAGAGTTACAGTGACATATTAAAAGAAATAGAAAGCTCTGTAAATAAAATGCATGCCCTTTCAGCTAAAGAAACAGAAGCTTTACATATTTGTCTATTATATTTTTGGGATTGTAGTGGGATTAAGGACAAGGAGGATTTGACTAAAATGGAAATAAATAGGTTGGTGGCAGCGTAAAGGGGCATATTCCTGAAAGAACCGTATCACAAAGAGCTTGGATAAATCACCATTATGTCTGACTAGCACAATATTATCGAGAATTTGCTTAGACCTACACTCCTTGCTCTTACGAGCAGCCTCACGATGCTGACCCTTGAAGCTGCAAAACTTGCTCCTGTGAGTAACTTTCTGGATGCCCATTGGGATCGCCCACAGCCGAAGTCTGCAAGCAGACCGGAAATTTACCTCCTTTTTTTCCCTGGAGAGAGCTGAATGGATGGTATTTCTTAAGGAACAGAGTACAGCTCAGCCAAAGGCTTTCTGAAACTGCTGTAAGTGCTTGCTACTGTATCTCCCAGGAAAGATGTCGATGTTTTTACTGTAACGCTGCAGTAACGACGAGCATCTGCCAGGTATCCTGGACTAGCAGCGAGTGCCGTGGCGCAGGCTGAGGAGCGAGAGGCCGTCTGCGGGAGCTCGGTGATTTAGCCACATCGATCCACGTTCGCACGGTGCAACTACTGTAGGTAAAGAAGACGTGGAGCAAGTAAAAGGAGCGGAAAGAGGTACTAAAGCTGAATGAGAAATACATGCAGGTGGGAAGCTTGCAACCAACATCTTTCAAGTTTATTTCTTTCAAGGGTTTTTTGTTTTTTTTTTTTCTTTCCTTTTTCATAGGGCTGTCTACCTTGCGCTTTTCCTGGCTGTGCCAGCCTGTGCTAGGTTGTATGTAAACGGCAGAAGAACCTACAGCGGCATTACGTTACCTGTGCTCTTGTAGTACTTAATCCTCTGGAGAGGAAGACGGACTGTGAAGCAGGAGCGTCTGCCCCGGGCTGGGAATGGCTGGTGTGCCTGTGTGGGTTTTTTCTACTCCAGTCGTTCCTCTTTCTCTCGTATGGCACAGAAATGTTTTATCCGTGTCCTGCAGCTCCAGAAGGACTGCCAGTTCTGGCACATTGTATCTGCAGCACTTATTTCTGCTCTCCAGCATGAGACCAGCTCTCTCTGTCTCAACCTCCATTTCTACCTTTTTACAGCTGTCTAGCTTTCAGCTTTTGCCTCTTAAAAACCCGACACACCTAGAAGCCCATCCCACGTGCAGCTGCTTTATCATAAGCGCAATGACTCCTGTTGTCTACCAGATATTTTAAAATCCCTCCTGTCACAAGCCGTCCCATCAGGTCAGGTCACGGTCCCTAACAGACACAAACCAGAACACGATTGTGTCAAGGCCTAGATGCTCCAGGCAGCCTAATGGGAAATCTAACTGAAGTTTTCCAAGTAGGAATGGTTTTTTGCAAGCCTTGACCATAAGTCACAAAACTAGATCTCATTAAAAAGTTTTCTTTATCCTTTTTTAATTCAACTGAATTTCCTCAATTGTCCAGCAAGAGCAAATTGAAAGTCTATGCCTACATTGAATGTCATCTAATCCTGACCAGCATATCCCCTCCAAAAAAGCACATGTGAAAGGAAGTTTTTGCAACAGCTGGGCCATCTACAGATGTGCCCAAGCAAAAAGTTGAGGTCCAGATCTCAGCTCCTCCAAAAGCCAGGAAAGACCAATGATGGGGACAGGGTTCATGGCACTGCAGATGTCAAGGGTAGCCCTTGGAGAACCTGAAAACTCTCTTACGAGTTCAAGCACTTCAATAATTTTGGTTCAAGTCCTGCTCCTTTAATACTTTCCTTTTTCTGATCCACACAGGTAAAAATGAATTTAGCTTCCAGGTGTCAAAACACAGTACCACATGCACACATAACCAGTGTGGGTTTTGCTTTGTTGGCTGAGTTACAGTCACCCTCTTCCAATGTTGTGGTGTTGTTATTTTTAGCAAAGGAACCTTGCAAATGATCAGAAATAGACTCCAGACTCCTCAATATTCTCTTTGTTTTCAACCCCCCCTGCCCTTACCCGCAGGAAACATGGGAGACTAGAGGATCAAACTGTCCATTTCCTTGCCTTGCAGGGAAAACCCCAACACTTTATGTACAAGGGAAAAGAAATGTTCAAGTAGTGACCTGCAAAGCACCTACAGCGCACAGTGTTTCTCCATTTCGTGCGTTTTCTCCATAGGCTGAACTTTCTGGGACCCTGCTAAAGAGCCTTTATGTCAGACCCTGCCCACTCTAGGCCCTGCAGCAACCTGCATGGCCAACTCCAGCCCCTTTCCATTGGAGAATTGCCTACACAAAAATGGGAGCAACTTGGGTATGGTTTTGCTTTATTTTCTGCTGTGCTGACAAGAAGCACTTTCTCAAAGTGGAAGGCAACAACAGCAACTTCTTAAAACACACTTTTTAAGGAAGGAGGCAAGTTAGGGGGTCACCTAACTAGGTCTTCTAGTAGATGAATCCTTGTCCCTGCCCTCTGCGGGCTGGGGCCATGTGCCCAGAGCCGGGCAGTGGCTCCACCAGCCTCCAATTTGGTTCCTTCCCAGTTGAGCGTGGGGAGCAGTGACACCCATGGAGAGCATTGGGCATCTTCACGAGGGACTCCTCTCCCCCAGCTTCCTCCCACCTCCCGGGGGAACCTGTTGTGGGTTGAGATTCATCTTCTCTCTCTGTCAGCCATGGGAGCTGCCGTGGGTTGGGGCACCCAACCCTTACACACCTGAAGCCAGGTGTGATCAATCCCGCTGCTGTTACTCGTAACACGGAATGGCTGGAGTTGCAATTTGGGAGAGAGGTAGCTCCGTCCCAGCTGCTCATTATTTTACAGGAAAGGCAAATTTTACCCTTCCCCTTTCTCCGTTTTATCTCTTTGTATGCGGATGGCGTGCTAATAGCTGGCTAAATCAGCCCAGAGCGCACATCTTTCCCTGCCCCGAGCGGGAGAGCTGCTGCCTGCTTTCCCCGCTTTCTGTGGCTGGAAGCTCGTGGCAGTGAGGGCTGGGAAGGAGATGGCACTCCTGTTTTTTTTTTTTTGTACTCTATTCCACTGTCTAAAAACATAATTGAACTTCAGTGCAAAGTCATGGCCGATTTTTCCTTTCAGTTACCTCGCTATTACTCTACAAAGGTAATGGGGAGTTACTGCAGATTTACTCCCCCCTAACGTACAGGGGAGGAGAAGCAGGGCTCGAATCAATCCAGTGCTACGGTTCAAAGGGATTAAAACAAGAGAGAGAAAGAGAGAAAGGGAAGAGCTGAAATGAAAGAAGTTTGAAGGAAACAAAAAAAAATTGTTGTCTTTGGGGAGCTATGTACTTTCTCCAGGGAGTTTTCCTACTAGATAATCTTCGAGATGGTAGAACAAGGTGTTTAAATCTCTGCTTCAATACAGGAAAAGGAAGAAGAAAGTAAAGAGACAGCAAAAGGAAAAGGTGCCTTTTTTTCTGGCGAAATAATCTACCTCTTAAAAAAAGCCCAAAACTTGCTGTGTCTTACTGATAATTATGCCTTCAGCAAATGGTCTTTTAAATTCAAATGCATTTTTCCGCTGAGAAGCCAACACTTGGCCTTGAATAATCTTCTTCTTTCAACCTGACAGTGTTGGGGTTTTGTGTATGCATATATATATATATATATATAAAAAATATATATATATATATATAAAGTTGTTGTGTTTGGGATGTATTTGAATGTTTGTTTTTCAGTGGGAACTGTGTCCTTGCCTGTGTAGGTCAACGGACCTGGGACCAAGAAAGCATCAATGAGAGCTCCCTGCTGGTCCAGATCGGTGGCACTGGCACCGTGCCCCAAGACCAAAGCTTCTGCAGTATTTTTCAGGGTACTTTTACGGGCTTCAAGGAAGCTTGCAGGATATTTAATGCCAGGTGATGTGTGGCTGAGAGGCCTGGGTCTGGAAACCTACGTGGGTAACAGGAGTGCCATGCCAAAAATGCAGCACTGTTTAATGATCTGTGCAGGAGAAGTTTAATCCTTTGGGTGCGAGGTTTATAATTCCACAGCGGATTAAGAGCCTTTGCTATTGGAAACTCTATGTTGGTGACTGATTTTTTTTTATCTAACCTGGATTTGGGCCTGCAAACTGTATTTTCATATGAAAAGATAGAGTTTGGGTATTCAGGTGTTCAAGCTAAGCGTGCTAATACAAAGGCACTTTATGGATGAGGAAAAAAAAAAAAAGTGTGTAAAAAGAATTTCTGCTAAATTGAAAAGAGAGTTTTGAATTGGTCCCAAATTCTGTTCCAAAGAGCCAAGATAAAACCGGGCAAGATAGTCTGCTCCTGATTTTATTTTCAGGTCACTGTAGTGACAGTTCTGATGTTATGAATTCGCTGCAAAGAAGAGCCCGTTTGACCTGTGCGAGGCGAGTGTGCTTTTCCAGACAGGTGCTATCACTGTTTAGAAAATAGAGCCTTTTCGTGCCTAGCACGAGGCTTGCTTCCCTTTCTGGACATGGCGAATTGATCCGAGTTATTACAGCGAAGCAATTCCCTGGCAAAGGTGCCCTTCTCCCGTTTCTACCCTCTCCGACCACCTTTGGCTTTTAATGCCTGTCAACCCATGGGTCCGACCCTGCCCCGGTGCTGGCGGTGCCCCGGCGAGAGGAACGACGGGCAGCGGTTGTGCCGGGCTGAAGGGACGTGCATGGCTGCCGGCACGCACCGCTGCCGCCATGCCCTCCTGTCACAGCGCCTTCCCGCCGCCCAGGCATTCCGCTTCATAAACCGGGCCTTTGGCTTGCCTTTAGTCATCCGGGTTACGGCGAAGCGTTCCCACAAAGCCCCTAAACATCCGCGCATCGCTAGCATTGTCCCTGTAAAAGGATTAGCCTCTTTAATTAGATCTATTCGTCCCCTTTTTACGAACGTGTCTCTAAGAGATGGGGTGGTAGGAGTGCCGTACTGGCGAAGATAAATTGCCTCCTTTGAGAGCGCGACGTTTCTGCCATTGAGGCGGGCCCTTTGCCGGGGTCCTTGTTTTGCCCCATGAAGCCACCATTCAGGTACGGCGGGGCTGAGGGCGCCTTGTTCAAGCTCAGAAACTATTTGTGAGGCCGTAGCAGACTTGGACTTTCCAACTGGCACCGAGGAGAAAGAGACGCTTGTTTCCCCGCTATTGGGGTGGGGGGGAGGGGGGAGGGAAGAAAGAAAAAACACCCCACAAACCAGAAGGGGGCCGGTGCAGGTGGTGCTCCATCAGTAAAACGCTGTTGGGAAGAAAAGCTTGCAGGTGCTGGCTCTGAAAATGGACGGGTGCTTCCTGGGCCCGGGGCGAGCTGAAGAGGACTGCCAAGGCCAGACAGAACCGCTCTGTTGCCTTAAGAGTGCATAAAAAAAGATGTTTCAATGCTGTCGTCGGATCTGGGTGGTTTGCCACGGAGGACAAAAAGTCTCCTGTAAAATTGGATTTAAATAGTCCTATCTCACTTGTGCTCTGGGTGACCAGATTCAATTGTGCCGGTGTCCCCTCTGCAGTATGATATCATAGCTTCAGAGGAAGGCTTTATTTAGAGGTCACATTAGTTTGTCCTGTGGATGTAATCATTTTTTGTGTCACGGACAATGTTTTACTGTGAAGATATGGGCCAGATGGCACAGCCACTTGCAGTCCGGAGTTAAACAGGCTCTTTATTGTGGGTGAATAAACAGAACCTATTGTCCCCGGCTCGTGAAACTCTAGTGTCCACCGCCGGGTAAAGATGAAGTATGAAATTTTCACGGCTGAGGGAAGAATATGTAAAACAACAAGTAAAAGGGGTGTGGGCTTCCAAAACATATCCTCATTGTCCCTTCTGTGTTTGTTTTTTTTTTTTTCTCCCAGTAAATACCCATGAGGTATTTCCATGCCTTGCCATTGTCCGATGTTGCTAAGCGCTCGGGTCCCCCTCGTCCTCTGCCCCCAGCCCGGTGAGCATCTTCCACCACGACTGCCCCCGCGGCGGGGCTGTGGGGCTGGGGGAGCATCACCCCAGGGTTTCCTGCTCCTAGCCCCCTGTACGGGTGTGGTGTCTTGGCAGGTAGATCACTGCCAAGTCCTCCTCTGGTTATTTATCGGTTTATATCCCCAAAAGCTCCCCCTTGGCCGTGACTCTCCCGTGAGCTGGTAGCACACGGAGTGCTGGCCGGCAAGCGTGTAGAGAAAAAGATATTTTCCTCCAGACCAAAGAGGTCAAATTCATTTTTTTCCCCCATACTTTTTTTCCCCCCAGACCCGGCATAGTAATTCAGAGGGGTTTTTTTCCTCAAGAAAACATAAATTTCCTGTTTAAACTCACCCCATCCATAGTTTCCTACGTGGCAATGTCAGAAGTATTTCTTTCCTCTCTCTAATTGCAACCAAAGCCAACCTTGACTGGCAAGGAGAAAGTCCCTGACAGGTTTGGGTTCAGTCCAGACCTTCTCAGAGAGTCTGTCAGCCAACTGTTTGACAGTATGCAAATGTATGCAAATGGGGGGACACTGGCCGAACACCTGCAGAAAGTGTCCATTCCCCACTCCCGCTATGCTCTACCTCCTCCGCACGTGGGGGCTTTGAAACGCTGCTTCGTCTCCCTCTGTCAGTTTATTACGCGTTCGTCAGCAGAACGTGGGGCTGGTGAAAACCGCGCTCTTTGTCCTGCCGGGCGGCAGAGCCCCATGTGGAAGGGCCAGTGCCAGGAATGGTGCGATGGCTTCCGTCCAGCCCTTGTGAATCCTCCTTTCTGTCTTTTAGGACCTTCCCTTCAAGCATCCCAACCCTTTTGGGGTTGCCCGTGTCAAGGAAGGCCTTCTGTTTTCCTGGGAGTAAAGACATCATGTCGGTGGAGTCTCTGCCGAACAGAAAGGCTCTTTCTCACCAGCAGCTGGAGTGTGGGGCTGCGAGGGGCTGTGCAAGCGCCACATGAAAACCTGCGGCCGACTCCAACCGGTGTGGGAGGGAGAGATGGAGGGAGGAAGGAAGGAAGGAAGGAAGGAGAGGCACCTTGAATAAAGCAAAGTTGCCAGCCGTGTACTGACTGCCGAAGAGAAATGCCGGCTGCCGCAGCCATCAGGAGCAGCTGTGGGTCTCCTGTGTGTCCCCATGGAGCAGCCCCTGGAGAGCTGAAGGGTCCGTCTTGGTCCGGCGGGGGGGGGACTCCATGTGCATGGGGGTTACTGGGTGTTTTGTTCCCCTAAGTTTATGCAGTGGGAAGGAGAGGGAGGGAGGCATTTTGGAGTGCTTCTTAAATAGAGAACGGCTGCAAATTTGGGAAAGTTTGGGACCTTCAGCCTGAATCCAGACCCTGGCTGGGAAAATTGCTGGGTTTTGAGAACATGCTGGTTAGATCAAGGACATACATTCCACACCAACTTCTAGTCAAAGGGGAGTGTGAGCCCTTCCAAATCCTGTGTAGCAGGTTCAGTTTTAGATAGCTAAACATTCAAGACAGTGTTGACCAGGTGATGGGTCTGAAGACCGTGTGGATACATAGCCCTCCAGTTCCCAGAGAGCTCACTGCTGAGACTGGTCCACAACCCGCAGCAGCTCTGACTGCTATTGGGGCAGCAGGCACCTTCCTCTGATCCATGGTCTCAATTAAAAATCGCTAGCCTGATGCTGATACTGGGCCTCCTATGTGTGTCTGACTCTATCATATGCAACTGCATGGCTATAAAGTCATAACCCACGGGTGCTGACCCTGTGGCAATCTGCCACTAAACAACATTTTCTGTGCCGTAAGACTGATTTTACATCACAGGGATAGTTAAATCAGGGCTCGTAGGGCTGCCTGGAGAGGCCTGTGCCAGTGGGGGTAGGATCTGGACTTCGCTCTGTTGCTTGCATTAGGAGAAGCCAGGTCATGCTGGACTTGAAACCCATGTGGTAACATGTCAGTGGATATTTCAGAACGTGTTGAGCTTTGAGGATGAAAGTCCTACCTTCAGACTGCCAAAATATGAGAAACACCCCTCAGGCTTGTGATACCAGTGGCCTTGGAAATGCAAACAGGCTTCTACTGAAAGCCAGGTGGACTTAAAGGGGTCGGTAATTGTTCCTAAGGCTTTTTCTTTGGCTGGGGATGAATAAGAACTGGGCTGTTGTGCAGGGATGTGGATGGACAGTTAGTAGAGTGCCTACCAAAGCTCCTCTGGCACCAGCTTTGTCATCTGCCCCCTGAAATAAGACGTTCAGAGAGACCTGCTCTAATTCTCACTGCACCGTATGGAAATCAGTTCACGCTTTCTCCGGAGCTCCGGAGAGAGAAAATAAGTGCTTCTACTTTCTGGCCTTCTTTTTTTTCTTTTCTTTTTTTTTTTTTTCTTTTTTCTCCTTCTTACACTTTGGAGCCCAAGGTAGCTGCATTTAGCAGCTTTAGTGTCCTTTCATTGCTGCTGCTTGCAGGGTTGTGGTCACTCAGGCAGCAGTAACTTTGAAAAAATGACCCGTCTACACCCAAACAATAACAGAATCCCCCTTTTTATGTTGGCAACGCCCACCGCTTTCTCTTCGCTTCAAGACTCCCCACGTAGATGCAACTGTTTGACCAGCCTTCTTCTGAACAACTTAATTAAGCAAAAGAAAAAGTGTCAGTTTCTGCCAACTTCACAAAAACAGAGCTGTGGGGGTAAAAAGGGGACGCGGCATCAGCCCGCATTCCTCAACGGGCTAACGAAGGGAGACCCTCGCTTTGCAGCGCTGCCAGGCATAGCCAGGGTTATCACGACATACCACTTTGCCCCCTGCTCTGGCAGTGATGGGAGATGGGGTGACCCGTGTCCTGTGTCCCACGGGTGCCCAGGTGCCCCAGGAAGTGCCGGGCACTTGGCACGGCTGGAGGCACACGTGTGTGCCCCTTCCCGTCAGAGTCAGCCCAGGGAATCGAGGAATTTTCTAAACTGCATGGAAAGGGGACCCCCTTTTTTCCTCTCAGGCCCAGGTGAGGGCTTAGCAGAACAAACCGCTTGTGCTCCCAGGTCAACTCTGGAGGCTCCCAAATTTCCCTCCACCTGCGCTGAGAGCTGGGCGGACGTGTGTTGCACACGTGGATCTTGCGGCTATTGCAAAAGCTCCCTTACGCAAGAAAAATGCCAGAAGAGGATAGCACTTACTGCTTTTCCTTCAGAGATCTGCTCCATGAGCATTGTAGCATCCTCTTTTTAGGCTGGCGAGGCTGCTTCTTACCCAGCCAGCTGCTCTCTGTCCAAGGAAAGGGATGAGGCTCTTACCTCAAGTGCTTCAAGGGCCTGAGCTTTCATTGCTTTTTTTTTCTGAGGGTAAAAAGTTGCTCTTAACCAAGGAAGGAACGATGGAACAGAACTGTCTCCCTGAGTTATGTTCTCCCCTTCTGTCTTTATCTCTATTAAAAGAGCATAAATTCATTTTAGGCTACAGTTCTGCAAAGGTCGGGGGCTGCTCTGACTTTGCACAGCGCGCCTACCGCCCCTGAAATCAATGGGCCGGCTGTTCCCCCCGCACAAGTGGAGCGCGCATGTGGGTCTTTGAAGGACCATGGCTTTATCTGGAGGAGAATTAGGCTTGGGTTGTTTCTTTTCGGATCCACACGGCATTTTTCTTGCGCGTTGCCCTATTCCCTCCCACCCCAGCCACCTCTCTTCTTTAGTCGTAGCTGGTGGGCAGGAGTTGGCGTACTTCTGAGCAGTCCTCTAGTCCACCAACCAGACCGATCATTTTTTTTTAAATAATAATAATTAACAAAGCAAAACGGGTCTCCAAGCCCTTAAATGCTTTGCTATATTTTCTTGGCCTCTTCCAGTCCTGACATACCCTCTTGTTTAAGAATAAAGGAAGGCAGCCGTCAGAAAGTTACGTTCCCAAAGCAGTGCCATCTCTTGTGAATGAAGGTGTTTTATCCCCCTTTGAATCCTGAGACAGGAAAAAATTGGGCAGATGCTGGGCCATGTTTTGCTGGGTGGGACTGAAATGCGAGGGCAAAAGCCCCGCTCCAGACGCGAGCCGGCACCAGCACAGACCTCAAACGCTGTGGCATCTTGAGACCCGCAAAACTCCCTCGCGCTGGCAGGGGCGGACACGCACACAAACACAAATGCGCACACAGACACACAGACAGAGTGACTGATGGCACTGTCGCTGCGGTCCTTGGGACGCAGCGGCGGGCGGTGGCAGCCTGCAACCCCTGGCAGACAAAACTGACTTTGGGGTGCAAGCGCGCGCTGGTTTTCAGCTGATTACACAGCCCCGAGGTGCAAGGGGAACTTTTTATGGCGTGCAGCGGTGCAGACGGGGCTGCTGCCCCGTGGAAAGCAGCGGAGTCGGCCGGAGCGAGTTGTGCCGGCTTTTCACGGCGTTATGAGCTTAAAGCGAAGGGGCGTTTGCTCGCCAGCACGCCGGCCTTGCCTGCGAAATGACAACTGCTCCAATATTAAAGGGTAAAGAAGTGAGAAAGCTTTCTTCGCCGCCTCCGACTGTTTCATTCTCTCGACACAACGGTACAGGAGCGGCGGCCTTTTATTGTGATTAATATCTGGGAAGCTTCTTAACAAGGCTTAGCTTGATAGGTGGCTCTTGTTGGAGGAAATTTATGGCCTGGTACTTCCTCAGTGAGACTTCCCACGTTGAATTGTTGAACATTACTGACCCTGATGCCCAACACGAGGGGGTGGGGATTTACACAGATGTCTGGTAACTGTGGAAGGTGCAAAAATCCAGAAGAACAACCTGCATTACATCCATTGGAAGCGGCTGGTTAACAGAGGTCAGGGGGAGGCCCGAGCCAGTGTGTGAGCCTCAGTGTTTTGGTGCAGTTTGTTTTTTGATTAGTGCAGTTCATGACCGGGCCATCCCACCTGAATAACAATCAGTGTGATTCACAGCGGGCCAGGAGAGGGCAGGGACGCCCGCCGCGCCGCCCATATGGAGCCCAGCCCTGGGAAGTGCAGAACCTTCCCAAACCCAGATGGTTCGGCTTGACGGCTTTGGCAAGGCACCAGCAATAACCTATGACGATATGAAATCATCAAGATCTCGACCTCCCCCCCCGCCACCTCCCGCCACCCTCCACACACCTCTTTTCCCCTGCTCACACACCCCCCCTGCCTCCCTCCGACTGTATGTACAGAAACAAAGACATATGGGAAAGGGAGCGCGGCTGCAGATTAATGAACATGCACGAAATGGAGATCGGCTGCCACTTAACGATGCAGTCATTAAAAACTAGTGTCTGTGTGTGCTTTTCTTTTTTAATTTTTTTTTAATTGCATTTTTGGGGGGGGGGGGTTGTTATTTTTTTTTAATCTGACATTATATTTGCCTTCATAAAGAAAAAGGCGAGCAGATGGGAGGGCAAGGCTGGGCTGCTGGTGGCAGGAGGTTGTGAGCATCAATCCTTCCATGCAGGCAGAGGTAAAGTGTTTGGGAGTGGCATGGGGATCCGGTGCCCGAACCCTCACTGCTGCCCTTCCTGCCGCCTGCCCAGGAAAATCTCCACCTGCGATGACTAGTTCCCGTTAATGCGGGTAGGCTGGGTTTCTCAGGGTAAATGGGATCATTACAGTCAGCAGCAGCTGGCAGAGCCCGAGCAACACCTTAGAAATAAGTAAAATTGAGTCCTGGGCGCTAGTGGTGGCTGAGCATCTGGCTGTTTCTGGGCAGGGCATGGGTGGGATGCACCTGGGGAGCGGTGGGTGCTCAGGGTGGGAAGGGCGGGCACCGTGCTGGGTCAGGCAAGGTTTATGAGTGCCTTCACAGGAGCCTGTGGACAGGATTTGGTTTGCTGCCAGCAGCCAGGAGACCCTGTGGTGGGGGGACAGAGAAGAACCTTTTGACCAGCTGGTTTCAGAAAGACATGTAGACTTTGGAGCAGGCGGGCTGGGGTTTAATGAACCAAGCGGCTCCAGAAAAGGGGTAAGTTTTAGCTCAAAGGGTGCTTGTTCAGAAGAACATATGAAACAGGAGGAGAGGAAGTGCTGCTGAGAAGCCACCAGCCTGAAAACCTCCTGCTCTGCCTCCTTCATTTGCCCGCCCCCTCCCAAAAGGCACAGTTTTCTTCCCCCTCCTGCTCCATTGTTGCTCTGTGCTTGAAAATTCCGGCTCTGGATATTAGCAGTAAAGCCAAGACCTGTGCATAGCCTGTGTTGACTATCACTGTCTTTCAGGGTAAAGTATAACATGTAAGTGGGATTCGGTGTATTATTTTATTTTTAAAATAATTCTTCCCCTCAAAACAATTGAATTCGTAATCCCAAGTTTCCAAACATACAAGATGAGAGATGCTTGGCCAAAGAACTAGAAGAAATTATTTACACAAATAGCTTGTACAGTGTCCTTTGAACATTGTGCTCTAAATCTTTTTAGTCTCGTGAGTATTCATAATGTTTTTCAAATAATTTGAAAGCGATTTCTTAATGAAGGCTAGAATATCCCTTTTAAACTTCTAAGTGCCGTTGTTTTTCTTTGATCACCTCTATACATTCCATATTCCAGCGCCCTTCTCTCTGCTGCATATTCATGTCCTCAGGATAATTTAAAGGCATACTTGCATGTTTGACAGTGATAAATAAAACTCATCCATCATATAGCAGAACCTCTGGGGAAAATTAAATATCCCCAGTTTCAGCGCCGTTACTGTCTGCATGATTATGAACCTGATCCAAAGCTCGTTGAACTGGAGGCAATATTTAATGAGACGGCAGAATATTTAGTCTTGGTTAAAAAGAAAGAAAACCCAAACAACTTCTTTTTGGCAGTTACAGGCGGTGGGATGCTGCAAAACCTCACTGCTGACTGCCCGTCTTGCTAACCAAACATTGTGATTTCTTCTGGGTGTACCTCGGTACATCTACAGAAGAGGACGGATGGAGGATCAGGTCTGTGCTCTGGCTCAGCACACTGCCCACCTTATTTCTGTGAAAGGTGGGAATTTTGTTTGCCTGTGGGATATAAACAACATGTTTTTCCATGCCTTTTCAGCATCATGGAAAACAGTTCCACCTCGTGAAACTGTGGCTGGAAGGGCGCCTGCCTCGAGGAGACCCATGTGCTCGTCCTAGAGGTGCTACTGCTCCTCAAAAATGTAAATATCAGACTATGTACCACCCGCCCTCCAAGTCCCAGAGGCGATGCTGGTACCAGTCCTCACAGGAGCTCTCAGACCTGGCAAAGTGTCATTAGATATGTATTACAGAGGGAGAAGCGAAGGAGAAGGAAACCTGCACCAGACCCAAATGCGTGCGCCAGGTTAGCCGGGACGGGAGCGAGGGCTCACCCTGGCTTTGGTTCTCCTTCGCAGGCTGGTCCATCTGAAACTTGGTGGGGTGTAGGAGGGATTCCCATGCTAGCCTTGGCACAGGCACTGAGCCCTGCCTGGCTGCTCAGCCTGAAACTCAGTGGGTTGTTTGCAGTCAGGGTTTATTTGGGGAGGAGAGAGGCACCAGTTTGGGATGGGGAAGGTTTTATGGCCTTGTTTTCCCAGTCACCAAAACTACCCTGGCAACCAACTGCACCAGCAGAAAAAGGAGGCCTTGAAATCAAGTCGGTGACTCGATGGCGGGATGTTGGGATGCTTTTTCCTTGGATCTTGCCCATCCTCACGTCCCAGCCTGGATGGAGTGAAGAAAAGACAAAGCTTCCCGGGACCAGAGTTGGAGCGAAGCAACACCACAAGCTGGGGTGGGAGGGAAACATGGGGCAGGATTTATCTCATCTCCTTCAGGACTCCTGTGTCCCCTCGTCCATCCTAAGGTAGGTGTAGAGAATGATGGGTGCCTCTGCATCACTCCTGTAAGTGCAAAAAAGAGAAAGGACAGCCAGTTTGGACCAGGCAGTTAATTTTGGGATGGCTGAAAGCAGATGTGATGGCTACCCAACCTTCATGATCATCTGAGGGAAGATGCTGTGCAGGAAGAAGACCTCTTTGCTGCCCAGCGAAGGCCTGAGGCAGCAGTGAAGGGCTGGAGGAGCCGAGGTGGGAGACAGGGGAGGGCACGGCACAACCACATTTAGCTGTGCATTGCCGAGCCACCGGCCAGAGGGCAGGTAGCAGCACAATCACGTAAATCATGGCCAATGCTCCTAGGAAATTTACAGCTGACCAGTGAAAAATGAAACAGCCTGACCTTTCGCTTTGGGCTACAATGGCTGTGCTGCCACTGGCCCCGCTCCCCTCCGGACCGCTGGAGAGCCAGTTGCTATAGCTGTGACATTCCCCCCGCAGTTGCCTGAGAAACGTGCCCAAGCCCCTGGCTGACACCTCCCGCTCTCAGCGTCCCCCCCTCCGGCACTCGAGATGCTTTATGTGCCGATCCCAGTGTCCGAAGGCGCAGGCGGAGGTTAAGACCTTGTCCCGTATTCTGTCCCTACTTAGCAGGATCCCTCTTCAATGCTCTCACCCGGAGCAGGAGATGATCATGTTTAGTGACCTGTCACACTAGTACTTCAGGCTTTTGTTCTGGGAAATTGGCCTTCCTCTTTTCGACGTGAGAGGATTTGGGCTGTGTCATTAGAGCCATCAGCCTGCCAAGGTTAAGGGAGCAAGGAGAGAAAGCTGTTTCTCCATGAGCAGCGGCGGATCTGAAACGTCTCACCTCCTTTGAAGCAGAGGTTCCCATCCCGGCGGCATTAAAGCCACCCCAGGACGGGAGCCAGAGGGCTCTGCCGCTCACGCTGGGTGGTGGGTGCCCAGGCAGAAAACGAGCTGCTCCCTAATCATCATGGGCGTATTGCAAACCTCCATCCTGAGAGTTACCGCATTGGTATCTCGGTGTCTGAAAAAGAAAAGGAAAAAAAAATAATCTCTGTCTGCTAACCAGAGCGGTAGACTCTGTTCCTCCCTTACATAGCTGTGCCCTTGGCAAATTTTATCTGGGAGGACGGTGGGAGGAGGACCAGGGATTTTAGGTCTCCCCTCCTAGAGAGCTTGTTTTAAAGACACTGGGCCCTTTCCTCCTATTCCCAGGAGGAATACCAAAACAGACCCTGAAAAGAAATGAAAACTGCTGGGTGAACTGTGGCATCGTGAGGCACCTGGCAGTAATCTGTCCTGTGGATGGATATACCCAAGCCATCCTGTGCCAGGAAGGGTGCTGTAACCCCCTGATAAACCTCACACATGGAGAGGGGCCATGCAGCATGGGAGGGGGTCTCCTCTGCCTGCTTGGCATGGGAGATGGGCAGCTGCCCTTTGCATGGCTTTGCCTTCTCCTGCCATGGCCTGGACCTCACTAGAGATAGATACCTCCTTGACATGACCATCTCCTTGGGGTTAGAGCCGGGGTGGGTTGTACTCAGTGGGGTGGTAAGACGTCGTGTCTCTGCCATCTGTCTCCTAGGAGCAGTGTGCTTTTCTTAATGCCATGGTGCCAGAAGTGCAGCCCTGCCCACAGCTGCCTGGGAAAAAAACGGGTGTTTCTGAAATACCTTCTCCCTCCTGGTCTGTTTTGTCCCCTTTCCTCCTACAGCCAGTCTTTGGAGTGCCAGACTGTGAAGGTTTTTGCTGGCTGCATTGCCAGCTTTGGCTCAGCAGCTCCCCTGGACTTTGTCGGGGGGTCTGTGGGTGGGAGCACTGAGGAGCAGGGATCTGGGTGGCCTGAGCCTAGGGTTGCGTCCAAGGATGCAGAGCAGGGCTTGGGTGGGGTCCCCAAGGGGAGACCCTGTGTAAAAATACAGTCTTTGGAGGACCAGACTCCAGAGGAGCCACTCTGGGGGGTGCTGGTCATGGCCACAGTTGAGTCCTTGGCCACCAATGTCTCTGATATTGCTGTGTACTGATGGAAGAGATTTTCTGCACTATTTTTTCAATTCACGTCCCCAGGGAAGGGAGCCTGTGGGCCTGGGTGGAAGCAAGAACAGCATGGTGGTCTCTCTTAGCATTTTTGGGATGGAGCTGGACTCCAGGCTCTGTGCTGTGAGGATGACCTTGGACGCCTTGCGCTGAGGGAACAACCTGCCTGAGAGGACCTTTGAAGTTTCAAAGTGTCTTCCTGAAGATTCATCCCATGTGGGGTTGGTTGGAGCCTGCATGAGCACTTCTGCCAAGCTGCTGCTTCTCTCCCTGTGAGCTGCACTGGGTCGGCGTGGAGCGCTGATATTTTAGATTTGGAAGTTACCTCGTTAATCTCAATTTTGTTGAGCGTGACTCAATGGCATCTAATCTTTTTTCTCCAACTTGTTCCTACTGAGGGTGCTGTTGGAGCTCTATGCCAACACAATCCCACTCCAAAGAGCTGTTGCTATTCCAGTCACCTGCTCCCACATTCAATACCTGTTTGTACCACATGCAATGTAGTGTTACAACATTGCTGTTCCACCAGCCAGTCGCAGGGTAGTTTTGTATGCATAACAACACTTATACCCACATTTCAGGTTCAGACCAAAGGCTGAGCGTGCTTTCCACAAAGTGACTGTGGAATAAGCTGGAATGGGAATTTATAGTACTTTGGCTCCACTGCAGTAACCCTCCATGGTAAATTTAGGCAACTTACTTGTCAATGGAAGAGTGGACTTGCATCCAGGCTGAGGGTGCCCAACATGCATCAGGGACGAACACCAGGGAAAGCAAGCCATGCAAAACTGTCAAAAATCAGTGGGGTTTCAACATGGAGAGTCCCATCCAAGCCTTGAGCATTGCATACGCTCTCTCTTGATTTCCAGCCCAGTCAAATTGAGACCGACCCTGGGCAGGCAGAGCTGTTACCCCGGGGACACCAGGTCCAGCAGGGCTTGGTGGTCTTGGCCGGCTCAGTGGCAGAGGAACCCGCAGGTGGCTTCGGATGGTGAGCCAGGTCCAGCAAAAGCTTCATAACTCAACAAGCAAAGCAGGTTGAGCGCTGGCAGCACTGGGCTCCACTGTGCGGCTTTCAGTGGTCCGTTTCTGGATGAAGAAGGAAACCTGGGCCTGGGGAATGGTGGCACCACACATCCTCATTGGTGCCTCCACCAACGGCTTTGTAGAAGAACCGGGACGTGCCTGGAGAGTGTGACCCTGGCGTGGGAGCCCTGGGAGGAGGGAAGAAGGGAAGCGCAGGTGACATCAGGTGTCACGCTCAGACCTGCAGCGTGTGGCACCTCCCCGGGCGGGTGAAAATGGATAGGTCAGGACAGCAGCTTTTTGTTGCGATCTGATTACAGCCTTTCTGTTCTTGCTGACCCTTTGCTGTGGGTTGTTTTTTTGTTTTGTTTTGTTGGTTTTTTGTGGATTTTTTTTTTACTTGAAAGAATTAAAAAGTACAGCTTCCATGAATAAATATAACTCTTAGCTCCATCTTATTAACTAAAAGCAATTTGGGGCTAAATACAGTGAATGTTAACAAAAAGCCAAGAATAGAAAATTGTTTAAGTGGCCAAAGAAACTTTCTCCCATTGTGATGCAAGCCAAGCTATGCCAGCTATATGTAAATGTATGCAGTAGGCTCTGTGCATGTGTCCACTTTGAAGTTGCCATCTGAATTTAATTCTGCCTTTGTGATTAAATCAGGCCATTACGTTTAATCTCACTTAATAGTAAGAAACGCTCTTTGTTGTTTTCTATAGGCAACATATTCTGCCCCTAACATATACAGCTTGGCATTCACACTTTACTATTAATCCCCGATGGCTGATAATTGCTTCATCTCCAAGTTCTCTGTCCAATTCACAAGGGAACTGATTGCAACTATTCTTCCCCTATACATTAATGCACTGTTTTGGTCTTACTTCTTTGGCTCAGTGAACCCTATCAAGCTGTCCACATTTTCTGGGCATGTGGGCGTATTGTAAGTTGTTAAATTAAATTCTGCGCTGACCCCCTAAACACCAGAATCTATTAGCGCTGCAAGTTAGCTGATTGACAAGTGGGGCTACTTTTCCACTCAAAAACCTGACATTAAAAAAAAAACCCAGCTTAAATAAGGCTGAATATTTTGTTTCAAGTGAAAGTCTGAGGTCTTCTGCCTGCTGTCTTTCTACTTACAATTTCATTACTGCAGCAGGATCAATTGTATTATTACTGTGGTATTGTTTCATTGATCTTACATATGTCAGTCAGGAAATTTCTTTGGAAAAAAGATCAGCTATCTGGAAGATGTCTTTAGTTTCCTTGAATCTGGAAGCCCATGCAGGATTTTTTTCCAAGTATATTCAATTCAGAGAGCTGGGGTTTTTTGGGTTTCTCTTTTTTTTTTCCTTCCCAGAAGACGGCCCTAATTTGTAATTACTGAATTATGCCCAAGGAGCCTCAGACTGTCATTATTTTGCCAGAAATGTAAAAAAAAAAAAAAAAAAAAAAAATCCCTGGTGCAGATTCCTGCAGGGAGACCAATTGAAAGAAACACTCAAACTCCCCAGGAACAAATACCAGCAGTTTGGGTTTCCTTTCCTCTACCAAAAGCCTGCATTTAAACAGATACCTAGGCTTTCCCATCACAGAAGAAATAGACTGATATAGTGAAAAACACATATAAACAGGGTCTTATTATTTCCATTGCTAGCAGTGTTATAATACCTTCCATAGCTGCTGAACAGGGACTGCAGCTACATGTTATTTGATGAGTGACTGTCACAAGTTATTCATCTTTCAAAGTGTTGCAGTGGTATATGGCATTTCTTCACTCTGATTAGTTTTCTTTGCGTTGACTATTAAAATCGGTCTTCTGAAGTTGTCAGACAAAGTTTTTGAAGTACTGATTTGGGCCATGCGGACAGTGAGAAAATCTGAAATTTAATAGCAATGACTTCTTTTTTTAAAGCTCACAGGTACGGAAAGGCTAAAACCCATCACGCATCACAGCAGAAGTTAACTGCTGACCAACACAGGTTTAGAGGACATGGCTGCAGACTGTCGTTTGTAGTCACAGAATCATAAAAAATTGAGGTGGGAAGGGACTTTGGGAGGTCTGTGGTCCGACCTCTTGCTCTAAGCAGGGCTAACTTTGAAGTTATATCAGGGTGCTCAGGCTTTTGCTGATTTTGGTCTACTGCCTCTTGTCCTTTTGCTGCACACCTCTGAGACAAGTCTGGCTCCACCTTTTCTGTGGCCTCCAGGTAAGCAACAGGAGACTGCTGTTAGTCTCTCCTCAGACTTTCCTTCTCTGGGCTGAATAAATCCAGTTCCCTGTCCCACAAGGATTAATTTTCTCTCTGGCCATATAAAAGCATCCACAAGCACTGAACGTGGCTTCGTCAGTCACAACTGAATCAAGAAGCAACCATATCCAGGTGGCGCACAGCCCTGCCTCTTCTACGCCATCAGTGGTCATCCTCAAACCTCAGTCAGCTCCTTCATGGGTGAAGGGAAAATGCTGTCACTGAATGTGAGCAAATTGAAGGTTATAGTGATGGGCAGACAAAACCAAACAGAAAATTTTGCTGCTCCGGTGAAATTTCCCCATATGCATTCACAGCTGGAGTTGGGGAGCCTCCCTGGTCTCCTCACGTGTACATTTCCTAACCTACCTTTTTACTATGGGCTAGCTACAAGATATTTTCCTGACCTGGCAGACGCCACTGAAAGAAGAGAGAAGGCTATTTTTATCATATTAGCATTCAAGTCACTTGAAAAATGCCACTCTGAGCCCCAGACAACCAGAAGTCAGAGGCTATTGCACAAATCCGTCAGGCTTGGAGCATTATCTAAGGTTAAAAATCTTCTAGCACTAATTTGTGATCTCTCTATATGCTAATTTGTGATCTCTCTATAATCAATTCCTAATAGAAGTGCTGTAAAAAAAAATCCCAGTAAATGCTAGCATAAAAAAATCACGTAGCTCAATATAAGTATCTTGTAATCTCCTTCGATAAGTCTAAAAATCTTGAGGAGCAGAAGATAGTCTGAGCCCCATCTTTTCGTTTCTTTCTATCTTTTCTCTTTACTTACAGGCCTTCAGTTCAGAACCAAATGCTTTATTTGCTTCACGTACGTTTTTGCCCCTGTTTTGTTGTTTGTTCAGGGTGGCTACAGTGAGACTGGTGTCAATTGATCAGAGCGAAATCATTGTGATTTATTAGCCACTTGTAGAAAGGACAAAGCCAGTGTGACCCAGAGGGCCATAAATTTTTGTCTACATCAAGCACAAACAGAAGAGTGTCTTTTTTTTTTGAATGTAGATGCGGCTCCAAAAGCTCTGGCTTGTATTTCTGCCATCGTCTCCCAGAATCTCCTACGATTCCTGCAGTTTAGAGCCAGCTCCGTGCTGTATTTCCATAACCAGGAGCACACATATGTTCTGGAGCTGAATGATTTATTCAGAGTGAACCTTCCCAGTGATTTTCAATAGTCCCCTCCAAATCTGCGTCTCTAAAACATTGCACAGATGCTTTTTATTTTTATCTCGTTTCAGACGTCTCTTTTGCGAGTAGTTACGTGACTCCTGTGAGGCATTTTAATTAATTAATTTACATTGCTAGGTTGCCTCACACTGACTTCGACAAAAGTCACTTTACTTACTTTATAAAATGATCGTGTCCTGCTGCACACCATAATCTTGCCATAGGCAAGGAAATGGCTATGTGGGGGCTGGACACTCTGCTCTTAAAGCAGGAATCCGACTCCATGAGAGTAAAGGATTTTGTCCTGCTGGTTTCCAAGGGCCACTCTAAGAAAAACTGGTAGGGAACAAGATTAATGCTCTAATTAAAGGAATGAGGAGGAAACCTGCTAGTTTTGTGTAAGAAGTGATTTGTATCGCAATGAAGTCTTCAGAACTCCCACAGCCCCCAAATGTTGAATATTGTTTAATAAATCAATAATGTCTTATTAAGTTACCCATCTATCCATCCAGGCAACTACATAACTTTATTGGCATTTTCTCTGAACTCTGCCACAGCGTATTTACATTACTTTGGATCAGACAGAGCATCAGAGCTAGACTTGGTAAGACTGGCCTAAGTTTTGAGTTGTTTTTTCATTTCTTTGCGTTAGAAATGACTCAGGTTAAAAGTCAACAAGAAGCAGTGTGGATGCTGGTGATCTGGGAGACACTCACAGAAAATCGATGTAGAGGTTTGTTTGGAAAACAACCATAAAAAATTGCTCCATGACCTTTTAGTTCTGACCAAACTAAGTGAGCTTACAATGAAGCGTGTACCTAGCAGCACAACTGGTAGCTATAGAGTCCCAAATAAATTAAAAATAAATCATATTTATCCCCCCTGTGTTTAAAGACTAATTTAGGTTTTGAACTTCTCCCAGGCTGCCCAGCAGCTGCTTTGAGTTTGTTCTTAGCATGAGACGGGGGACTGATGGCAATCCCTGGCCTGAGCCGTTTCAGATGCCTCCTTTAAGTGCTTCTTCTTACCCACAGCCTCATTTGTAGGAATACAGAAAAAAAATTATACCAACTTTAAAAGGACTTTGAAATCCCTGCATGCGAAGTATGCAACGATTTCGTCTTGCTGCTATTCTTATTGACAAATGTTTGCAGTGTTTTGGTAATACAAAAGCATTGGTGACTCCATTGCAAAAGCGGAGAAGTGAGAACTGTATCGAATAGGGCCTGTCGATGCCGAAACTGCTGCCTGCAGAAACCTGAGCAGGAGCAGCATGGCAAGAAAGAGGCTTATGGTAAGTTGGGCTTTGAAGAGCTGCCTTTCATTTTATGTTCCGAGCCTGTGTTCCTGGGGCCTTTTACTCCTATTGCAGCAAAAGCCTCTTTACTCCCCTTGCAGCAAAAGCCTCCAGATCAGCTCCAAAGACTTTTTATTCCTAGAAGTGCTGCAACGTCTGCACAACCCTGAAAGCCTCATGGGGCTCTCCGAGTACCCTGGCGATGTCCTGCCCATACCAATGGTGCCGGCAAGCGCGCCCAGGCAGGGGGTGAATGCTTGGCAAGCCTTCCCCTGAAGTTGTTTCAAGCTGCCCAACCTGCATCTCGGATCCTGCCACCACCCAAGTTGTACAGTAACCATCTGGGCTGGCCCTGGGACAAAGTCACCATTTCTTTTTCCTGCATGCTGGCCGTGCCAGCAGCAGGGACGACGCGCGGGTTTATATGGTTTCCAAGCTGTTCTCGGAGGACACATCCTTTCTCTGCAGGACTCCGGTACTGTCTGCGCTTAGCCTCATGGGTCCAAATGCGGAACATCACCCCGCTCTCCCTGACACTGTCCCCCGGCGGGTTGCAGCTACGATCCCCACACACTTCATCTGCCGAGTACGACAGCTGATTGTGGGACACCTGCACGCTGAGCAAAATAAGGCATTGCATCTGTAGCAGTTAATTATCATCCCTATTTATTATATAATTATTCAATATTGCAGAGTTGAGGCTGCCGAGACAGCCACGGGCAGGAGGGCGGGATGCACGGATGGCGGTGGAGGTGGGAGGTTTGGTTTTTTTTCTGCTTGTGACTGGGTTCCCCTTGAACGGGGTCGCACCGGCGAAGCGCTGCGGAGCCACAACCCGGCGGCGAAAGGCCCAGGCAGCCCCAGGGAAGCCGCCCCGTTCCCGCCGGCACCCCGAAACCCGCGTCGCCCTTTAAATCCGGGGGCGCGCCCGCTCGGCGCCGGCGCTGGCCAATGGGAGGGCGGGCGCGGCGGGGAGCGGGCGCCCATTGGCTGCGGCGCAGCGGGTGCGGCGCTCAGGGAGACGGGGGCGAGAGCGGCGGGGGATGAGGGATCGGGATCGGGATCGGGATAGGGATCGGGACCAGGACCGGGGCAGGGGCAAGGGCCGGAGCCGGACGGAGAGTAGGGGGGTGCCGGCGAGTAAAGCCCGTGGCTACTCTCAAACGGTGCTCAAGTGCCCGGGCGCGTTACATGCGCAGTTTTCCAACGAGAAAGGCACGCAAAAGGGTTTTGAAGGATTCTTCCCTATGCTTCGGTCTGGTGGTTGGAAGAAACGGGGAGATTATTCCATGTCCGGCGGTGGCGCGGGCTGGCAGCATGCAAAATCCTTCTGAGGAGCGAACGCGCTGCTGATGGGGAGGAGGAGAGAGCTGCTAATGAGTCCTGAAAAACACAGGAGTCGGGGACTGCCAGGGGCACCCTTTGGCATTCCTTCCCCACTTCCAAAAATCCCTGACAAATGGTAAATTGAAGACTCCTCTCCCAGAAGCACTTTCCTTCTCTCTTTTTGCCCACTGCTGGGGTTCTGATGCTGGGTGAAGTAGCAAGGCCCACAGACTGAAACTTTGCTCTCGGTGTGAGTAGGCAGAGGGAGGGCGGGGAATTGTGCTTCCAGTGTTCATGCTTGCTTTGGAAATGCTAACGTACTCCATGTTCTCCTGGGGCTCCTCACCAAAACCTGCGCAGAAATTTAGCGCGGAGGAAAAAACTAATAAGCATCCTGCAGACCGTAGAAAACACAAGGACACTCTCTCCAAGAAGCTGCGAGGACTGAAGTTCCCAAGGCTGCTCTTTTTCTGAACAAACTGTCCGTCACGTGGGCAAACTTCCCTTTGACAGGAGAAGAAGGGCATTGGGGTGGGTGAGGAGCTGGTGGGGAACCAACTCTTCCCTATAGGAGTCCCTGGCCAGAGGGAGCTGTATTGGGACCCGGCGTGAAATGGGATCCTTTTCCTCCTTGTACCAAGTGAAGCCAGAGAGGGGGTGAGAACTAAGCTTATAGGGCTTTCCTCATCCTCTTTTCCTCTTTCTCTCTTCCACACCCTGTTTGCAAACACTTCTCTGGTGGCAGCACCTTGAAGGTCGCAGGCAGGGGCATGCGTACACGATTTTGCCTTTGACCCAGGTCCCTGGGCATGCACACAATTTTACCTTCTCCTTCTCCTCTTTCTCCTTCTCCTTCTCCTTCAAGGAACACATACAGGAGCACATATACTGATCAATATAATGCATCAGGCTCAAAGCTGAAAAATTACTGCTTAGACTTCATTGCAGGGTTTTGTGTTTTGGTGGGTTTTTTTTCTCCTAGAAGGGTATTTTTCATCCCTGAAAAAAAAGTGCATTAAAATCCAACAGGTTTGAGTATTGTTGCAAGAGTTCAATCCTGGTCACTACCATCCCTCCCCCTTCTTTGCATTTCCCAGATCCCCCAGAGGAAAAGAAAGAATGAATGAAAGAAAGAAAAAACCCTCAAAAAGAAAGCAGGGGTCTCCTCTCAGACTCTCACGCTTGCAGGCTAGCTCCTGGCACGCTTATAGGCATGGCACACAGCCTCTTCTGTCGGCACAGACTTGGCAAACCTGGGCCAGGGCTGGCCTTACTCATTGTGTTCAAGTCACCTTCTTGATTACAGCAAAAAAAGGCGTTTGTGGTGGGTGACCGAATTGGCCACCCTACTAGACAGAAGGCAGAAGGAGAAAAAATAGGAAAGAAACAGGCAAATTAGTGTTGCGGGGAGAGGGGAGAACGACACCCAGGGGAGGAAGCAATGCTGGCTGCCTCCTATTTATAAGTCAGGTCTTGCCTGGCGTTTTCTGGATGCTCATAAAGCTGTGATACAGCCTGGCTGCCCTGCTCCCTCCCTGGTGGGTCCTGCCACCACGGACACCTGCTGATGGGTCCCATTGCCTTTGGGGGAGCGCTCTGGGCATAGAGGCCACTGAAGTGGCTCTGGATCCCCTCTCGCCATGCCAGGACCACCGCAGGGGACATGGCACCCGCACCTCTGTGGGTATTGCACGCACACTCTAAATGTAATACTTAAGTTCAAGCCTTTCTTTTATGCTGTATTGGGGAAGAGGTGGGAATTCAGCACATCACCAGGAGAGGCGTGTACCTGAGCGAACACACACTGTGGGGTTAGTAAAGCGGGTGATGTATGTGGTAGCCATAGCAAATTCTTGTTTTTTCTCTTGTTTTCCTATTAATAATCCATTTTCAAAATGCAGGCAAATGAGCACAGCACCTGGGCAAAGGAGGGATTGAAAGTAATTTCTAAGTCAAACACAGTTATTGTTTCTGCTAAAATGCCGCCACTCAAAAAGCAGACTCAAATCTCAGTTGCAAATAATTCTGTCGAGTGAATATTCGTATTTTGCTGCAGACATCAGTAGCTTCTTGCAATGTTCTAGTAAAAAATACACAAGAATAATAGAAGTACAAGTATATCACCTTGCAACAGCTGGCTATACTCTATTACCGCAAAACGCCTTAATGCAAAATGTATAGTTACCTACAGTTTTAACTCACTGAAAATAAATGAGGGGGAAAAAGTTAGATGGGTTTTTTTTCTTTGCCAAACAGCTTGAAATAAGCAATCAAATGCTCACTTGAATGACGTTACATGATAGCAGATGTGTGCAAAATAATATCTAGCCTTTCACAAAATAAAGCCATGCCAGCGAGCTGTGAAATCACACACGCTAGTGTATAAAATCCCTTTCAAAGCCTTGGCTTTCCTCACGAGAGCAAGAAATATTCTTGGAGGCTTTCTGGAGTCAGCAGCCTAAGCCAACCGCTATAGAGGGCTTACACCGATACAATCCAAAAGGACAATTTGCTTGGAAGCCTGTGGCTAATTTCGAGCACAATGCCCGATGTCATGGTCAGTTGTGCTGCAGAAAGTTGGCAGCTTGGCTCAGCCTCTCCCTCGGCCCGAAAAGATGCGAGCGTTTCTGGCCGAAGCCGCGCCGCTTATTGGATGTCCCAGACGGCTTCAAACGAGCCCTTTCATAGTGACACACGGCCAAGTGCGGGCAAAGAAACGAGGGGAGAAACAAAGGTGGCTCTGAAGTCATTTCCCCGTGCTGAAGCCAGCCATCCGGTTTCGCTCCTTCCCCATTGAGGGGCCAGAAAGCGGCAGGAAGAGATGGGCTGAAAGGGAACAAACCGGCCGAATGGGCTGGTGGGGAGGCAGCCAGGGCTAGGGCCGCGCCGGGCGAAACTCCCATTCTCCCTGCCCAGAAAGGGATGAATGATTAATTATAGGCATCCAAAAGGTAATAGATGTGGCGGGCTGGCGTCCTGCAGCCAAGTTCCTAGAGCACCTGCGAAAACAGGAGGCGGCAGGAGACAAAGCCGCTCTCCCCCTTTATGGAGAGCACAGAGGGGTTCTGTTCCCCCCCTTCACCTGGTCCGCTTTCTGCTGGCACAACCTCCTCGCAGCGTGGGCGATTTCCATGTCCACTTGCTGCATGTAGGAAGAAACATCCCCCTGTCCGCAGAGAATGGAAACGGGGCGATCCCAGATGCCAAAAGGGAATGGGGAGGGGGGAGTCTGGGATCCAGCCCAGAGACCAGAGGATGCAGATCACAGATGTCGACTCTTTTTGTCTTTCCATAGCCTGACAGCCGGTGCACAAGGCCACTGCACCCATAGGTACTAGAGACGGGATTTTCAGAGTAACCTGAAGAGAATTAGGCACTCAGATCCCACTGG
Organism: Fratercula arctica; assembly: GCA_947846985.1. Taxonomy (NCBI): domain Eukaryota; kingdom Metazoa; phylum Chordata; class Aves; order Charadriiformes; family Alcidae; genus Fratercula; species Fratercula arctica. The sequence goes on from CANTUZ010000001.1 coordinate 100,657,602, forward strand.
AATTCAACAGAGACTGGCTGTTTCGCTCCCTTAGGCACATTTAAAAATCCCAGCCTGCCCTATGGATTCAAGAGTCAGCAAAGCACAGAAGAACCTGCTAAACTGAAACACAAGTTGCAGGTGGTAAGGAGTATGTACCTGGCTACTCCTAAAATTAGGATAAAAACATCTTTGTTTTTCCATTTGTTTTTGGCAGCAAGCTAGTAAGTTTGAAAAACATGATCTAACTACCCTCTGGCTCTGCGGGACGATGCTGTGAGTCCTCTCGCTTGCATCCCATCTTCCCACTGCTGCTCCAGCTCCCAGCCCCACTCCCCACTCCCACCCTCCTCCTGGGACAGAGCGGCACCTTGTTCTTGCCTCATCAAAATTTGGTTTTGCTTAAATTTGGGAGAAACCATGAACCAGACCTTCATCACCAGCGAGCACAAGGACTGACCACCCCCCTTGCCAGCTCCAGCCCCATGTGGGCTGAATGCCTCGGGGCGGGGGGAGCTGAAACCCCACTTTCTGTGCGGTGTGGCTTGTGGTCCTCACCTGTCCTGCACCACTGGCCGTGCTGGGATTTGCCTGGCACTTACGCAAAACAATCTTTTCGGCGATAGGTCTTTAAGAAGGACATGGACTTGTTGGAACGGGTCCAGAGGAGGGCCACGAAGATGATGAGAGGGCCAGAGCACCTCTGCTACGAAGACAGGCTGAGAGAGCTGGGGTTGTTCAGCCTGGAGAAGAGAAGGCTCCAGGGAGACCTTATAGCGGCCTTCCAGTACCTAAAGGGGGCCGACAGAAGAGATGGGGAGGGATTCCTTGTCAGGGAGTGGAGCGATAGGACGAGGGGCAACAGCCTCAAACTGAAAGAGGGGAGATTTAGATTGGACATCAGGAAGAAATTCTTTCCTGTGAGGGTGGTGAGACACTGGAACAGGTTGCCCAGAGAAGTTGTGGCTGCCCCATCCCTGGAAGTGTTCAAGGCCAGGCTGGATGGGGCTTTGAGCAGCCTGGTCTAGTGGGAGGTGTCCCTGCCCATGGCAGGGGGGTTGGAACTAGATGACCTTTAAGGTCCCTTCCAACCCGAACCATTCTGTGGTTCTGTGTGCGTGATTCCATGTGACTGCAGTTTTTCTTGCAGGATTCACAGAGGGGAATGCATGCTGGAGGGGGATGCTCGAACGGATGGCTTTAGGCCCAGATCTGCGATGCTGCACAGGCATCGCTTTCCGGTAGTCAGAGACATAAGCGTCTTAGGTGGCCACAGCGGAGAGCAAGGCAGGCGTGTGGGACCTAAAGGCTTCTCTACAATGGCAAGTCGGTGCGGTGTAAGGAATTCATGTGGTAGATCAGTATGTGGTATCTACAGTGCTGCACGTTGCGGCTCTAACTGATTTTGTGTGGGCTTCCCGGTAGAGACAATGCCTGCAAGTCAGCATAATGAAGAACCTTAGGTCCTCGAGGCACTTTGTTAAATAGGATTTAGCTATCTAAGATGCTTAGGTTTTGCATCTGGAGTGGAAAGATGCCCAAATTCCCCTGTATATCTGTCCCATACGTGGTCATTCGGTGGTGTGGGGAAGCAAAGCCCCTTTGAGAATCCCACTGGAGGAATAATGTGGAGAAGCAGGGCAGGCACCATAGCCTTTGCCTCGGAGAACAGTCAGTAAATTGATTCCTGTGCCTGTTTGGTGAGGAAGATTTGGCAGAACAGGAAAAGTAAAAGTACCAAAGAGAGTGAAGGACCAGCCTCATGTTGCTGCAGATGACACTGTAATAGTTTCCTTTTTATCATTTCCCTCCCTCTCTTTCCATTAGCCAGCCTGTTAACGCTCATGGAGATGCAGCGTCCTCACAGCAAGGCAAAGGTACATTTGGATTCAAGAGATGCTGGTGTGATGGAAAAGTTGCTTATCCATCCTGGCCTGGACAAACCTGCCTCCACCAAACACATACTGCCAAAAAAAAGCCTTTGAAGAAAGCAATCAGAGGCATCAGTCAGGCAAGAAGCCTGACACTTCTTTGCAAGTAAAGCTATGCAAAACACATCTCACTCACAAATACCTTCAAATGATCATCTCAAAAAATGAGATAAAAATTACTCTGAATTTTTAAAATCATTTTATGCCTTGGGTGGGGTGCACAGCGAGTGAGTACAGGTGCAAGGAGAGGGGGCACGCACACCCCCGGCACGGCACACACCTTGCGGTGGCACCAGTGGGAAGCTCAGCCCCTGCTTCGGGCTCTCCCCGTGGGCTGGCGGTGCCTGTGTGGCCGGGTGAGAGCCACCGAGAGCCACGCGTGCGTGCTGATGGTGTCATGGGATGCTGCCGAGCCCTCCACCATCGGGCGCTGCCGCAACAGATGTTGTATGCTAATGGCGGGGCGAGAGTCACAGACACAGCCACCAGAGAGGCTCCTCGGTGGCATGGTGTGAAAGAGCCATCCTCATCCTCGTGTGTGGGAACGGCAGCATGGCCACGGCCTTCCCCTCGGCCGCCGGTGGGTGCCCTCTCGCAGGAAGCGCGCCGGAGCTCGCCGAAGCGAGCAGGCTGCTCTTGCAGCTCGCTTTTTTTCCAGATGGTTGAAACACAGGGCGAACAATAGCCGGGACGGCATGGCAGAGCGCACCGCCGAAACCTCCCCCTGCATACAGAGCAGCGGCGGGGCCCGTAATTAGCCGCCCTGCTCATGTCAGGCTGAGACCGTTCCCATAAGGATGAATTCCCTCCCTGTTGCTCTGGGGGAGATGCTCAGCCAAGGGCGGGCCGGAGGGTCCCGGGACGGGAGGCGGTGGGGATTAGCTCGCAGTCTGGCCCGCCTTGCACGAGCCTTTGTGAGGATAAACAGAACAGTTTTGTTTCCTTAAAGAGCAAACCTGGAAGAAGCATGTTCTGGCCTCTCGATAGAGGTGTCTGGAATATTAGGCATTCTGGATGCGCGTGTGTGCGCATGTGAGCAGGGAACAAAAAAATACAAATAAAAAAGAATACAAAATAAAAAAGCCTCTAACTTTTCCTGCGCTGCCTTTGCCCGCCGACACACGCGGCAGCCCAGAGCAGCTATTTGCTTGCGCTGTTTCTAATCTAGTCTTTTCAGCTACTCCTAATTTAAAAGTACTGAAATGGCATTAAAATTATCAGCGTCAAAACCTTCACTTGGCTCCTTGCGTGCTCAGCTTCCCGGAGCTGCCTGATCCACAGCATCTTCTTCACCTCACGTGGCCCATGATGGTGCCCAGAGAGCAGAGGCAGGTGAAGAGAGTAAGGGCTAATTTTCACCAGTAACCTTGAAGCCAGCACGTTGGCTGGACCCTGTCTTTGCCATGGCCTCATGGCCTCAGGCAGCACCCTAGTTTCGAGGCCACTGCTGAAAATTTGTGCTGGAAAAGGATGAAAAGAGCTTTTGGCTGGGCTGAAGACACCAGGTAATTCCTTGCCCTCATCCTTCTTGCCATGCCACTGAGCAGAGGGGACACCAGAAGTGAAGTCCCAGTGGCAAAACCCACCCGCCCTCCAGGTGCCGGAGTGGTGCTCATCCCAGTGCAGAATTGTCCATGGTTTGTGTGAAATATGGGTCCACACCCTGGGCCTTACGGACCTCCTCTGGACGTTGGGGTTTCTGCACCCCCTGCTTTGGAAAGATCATGTGTGTGTATGTGTAGATCTCTGCTTCCCAGAAGACATTCAAAACGCTGTAGCTTTTCTTCTCTTTAAAAAAATATAGAAGTATTATTTTAATCATAAAACTAGAAGTCCTGCCACCAACTCGGTTGAACAGTATCCACCTTGGAAAGCATTTGTCCAATGTGGTATTTCCAGGATGGTCACTGCTAGCAGGGTTTTCTCCCTCTTTCATTGCCCAGCACTGCCAGGATGACAAAAATGCAAGCTGCTGCCAGCAGCCAGGCTAGAAACTCACCCTTAACAGTTCCGTGGCAGCTCTCGTGTGGCTCGGCTCTGACTGTGGGGTGAGCAGAGACACTCGGCTGCCATGGGGGACGCCCTCCCTCCATGTGAGCAAAAGGCCAGCCAGATGCTGGGCTAATAGCATACGCTGCAACTGAGAAATTGCCGAGAAAAATGCACACCCTGGGTTTTTTCCTACCTGCTCCAAGCTGCTGTATCCGGACTATGAGTCTCTGCTGCAGGTGGGCAGGTAATTAATTCCTGCCAATTACCCCACCCAATTTCCCCAGACCATGCACCTTGCGGGGGGGCTGATATCCCTCCCCACCCGCCTCCCAGTTGGTAAGGTCTTGTTCTGGTCTGATGTGAAGGCATGGTCGGAAAGGCTTGTCACGACCTGCTTTCAGGTGAAGCACCCAACATACAGTGCCACAGAAAATGAAGCTGCTGAGGTGCTTGAAGGGGAATGTAGGGCTGGATTTTTGCAGGCTTGTAGACAAATTGGATGTGCCACCTGAGTGTTTTGGCGTGGTTGTGATGTCTATGTGGACTATACAGTGAAGGCAAAGACTGTTTTTCCTGAGATGTCCAGATGCTCTGGTGGTAACATGGGGGAAATACCATTCTCTCCATGCTCTGTCCTCATACCCTGACTCTAAACCTCTGTCACTGCCTCCGGTCAGAGATCCTGAACTAACCGATCTGACTCAATGTCAGACATCCTCGTCTTCTCAAATCCCTTAATTTTGTTGAAGTTATGCTTGGGCTTTTCTGATGAGGGAAAATGTAGGCAAGAGGTGGGGGCCGAGCACATGTAAGAGGTGATGCCAGCTCGCCAGTGGTCTTCAGGCTGGGATTTGGAAACCTGAGGACATCCCTGTCCCACTCCAGGTCCATGAGCTGAAAGGACGAGGCAGCACGGTGGCCTCTCTGCAGCTCCTGCTCGCCTGAGCTTCCACCAGCGGGCTGTTTCTTTTTAATTTTGGGTCACCTTCAACCAACCTCCTGCCTGCCCCGTATAAAGTAAGTGTGGCTGGAGCTGGGAAGGAGAAAGCGAGCGAAGGCGGCGGCTGAGAAACCCCGATTCACATCTGCAAAGCGATTGTGCTGCTCTTGGCAGTTGCAGGTGACAACCCTAACGAGTGCCCAGGAGCAGATGAGAAGTTTATGGGCTGTTAATAAACTGTAACCAATCGGTGAATGCCAGCGGGTTGTGTTCAAGCTGTTTGGGGCCACAGGTCCTTGGGAGAGCTTGCACTTGCTCTGCCTTTATTTCAACGTAGCAGAAACATGAAAGCATGTGGCAGACTCTTGATGTTTGTTACAGTGAATAGACATATGTCCCTCACACTAGCATGTAGAATATCTAATTAAGTTACACAATGATAGCTTATACCCAGGGGCAGTCGCAAACAAGACGCTGTCACACTCTTAAGAACACAAACAAAATGAAAATTGCCTCTTTATACATTATAATGAATATGTTTTCAATACATTAAAAGTTCATTTACTAACAGACTCTGCAAGACTGGGTGGATTTCTGCTAATATAATTTCGTTTTTTTCAGGAGAATCGGTTTGTATGGTTAGGATTAGGGACAGGTTTGTTAATGAAGCTCCCAAGCAATTTTTCCCCAATAGACCTGAAAGAAGAAATGAAATCTTAATCGTGTGTTTATTGTGTTGTCTCAAGCAAATCCCACTCTTCAGAGCCCCTCCTCAGGCTGGGCTTCTCCCTTCTGCAGGACACGTATGCCATGGATTTGTGTCTCCCTTTCTCCTGTCTCTTCTCTTGCATGTTTGCTGGGTAGCTTCAGGGGTTATCTCCCTCTTCTGGGTCAGGGATACCAGATGCCAAGGTCTGTATGACAGCATGGTGCTCGAGTGGCACCCAGGGGTAAGTCCTGACCTGGGTACAGCTTTTCCCGTGAGCATCCCAGACGGATGATGCTTCCTTCCTCCCTGCCCCATGGCTACAAAACACTTCAAGCAGTGTAAAAGCTGCCTGGGGCATTGCAGCCCGTTCCTCTTCCCGCCAGAGTACTCCATTCCCATTAAGGCACTTTGGCACTTCTTCTATGTGGGAATAATTAAATTGCACAACACCTGCGTGGGCAAAGTCTGCAGGTGTGGGGAGGGCTGTGGCTGTTTGGGAGGATTCCCACAGACCTCCTCCCAGGCCTTGGTTAGGTGGCACTAAGCCATTCCTGGCACGCCGGTGACGTGTGACAGACATGCTTGAGGAAAGCCCATCACCTCCATCTCTACCTTCAGCATGACCAAGAGCCAGGAAAAAAAAGTCAGTCCCTGGGAGGCTTCTTCCTTTCTTTAATCTGGCTCTGGTTAAACCCTCCCTGAAAAGGATGGAGCAAGCCAGGGGGCTGCTGCTGCCGGGGGGTGCTGCCGAGCCGTGGGTTGGAGCTGCCCGCTGTATGGTCCCCATGTCACCCTGGGCTGTCCCTCCAGCACACAGACCTGCTCAACGTGGAGCTGTAGTATACCCGGGACATTTTAGAGCAGGCAGGTGATTCCCCAAGCCAGCTTCAGGCGCTTAAAGAGGGGGCAGCTTTCAGAGGACTGAGGCTTTTCAGAGGACTTTAAGGCCCACGCAAGCTCAACTTCAGGTGGCTTGAACTGGCCATCCTGGAAAGTCAGGAGCAGACAGGGAGGGTCCTGAAGGGTTAAAATCCCCCTCACAGCACCTCTGCCCCGGTGTCTGGCAGAGACACAGCCCCTGTGGGAAAACCAGTCCCAAAAAATGCATCCTGGTGAGCACAGGGGAAGGGGCTGCAGCTACGCAGCCTCCCCTCTGACATCTCCTATCTCAAGAGCCCTTCAATTTATTTTTTTTTTCTCACCATACACATACGCACGTTTTTTGCCCACCGTGGCTGGTGTTCTGACTAGGAAAAAGATTTCCCCCATCCCTTCTGGGACACAACCTCCAGGCAAGGCTCCTTTCACCCCCCTCTTTGTGTGCCTTTTGTGCTGGGTGCTCCCCGCCGCTCGCAGCCCCGCAGAGAGCCGGCAGCTCGCCTGCTTTCCACTGTTGCTGAGAAGCTGGGGCTGTCGAGGGAAAACATTGGCTTCTGCCCGGCTCTTGGGATCAGTGGGCTTTCCTGGGTTTGGGATGGGGAATAGGTTCCTGCAGTCCTGGAGTGCTCAGCTCTGTGCGCTGCCCGTTGCGGAGGAAATCTCCTTTCTGTGTCACTTGAGCAGCATTGAAGAGTCAAATTATTTCTGCTGGGGGAAAGGAGCGGAGGGTGCAGAGAGAGAAACTTGGTGGGCTGTTCAGCACAGCCCCAAAATGAAGGCTGAGCACTGGAGGGGGGTGGATGGACTCGCACCTTGGCGGGTTTTATCACCCCCGCAGAGCACGCTGGCGGCTTTTACTGCCTGAGCTCCGCTCTTTGGAAAGAGTCTGTATCCTTCCTACCCCTACGGTACATAAGTCTCCGGACTCCTTTCCCTTAAGCACAGCAAGCCAAACCCTGCTTGACTCCCTCAAGAGGAACAAAACAAGCTCCCCCCCCTTCCGAAACTCTGCTAATTTCCCAGTCAAAAGGATTTTTCTTATAAAAGTGACTATCACCGTGACTGCTTTTGTAAAAAATAAAAAAAAAAAAAAACAAAAAAAACACAAAAAAAATCACACCAAAAAGGAACTGTGTGGTTTTTTTCTTTTTTTAAGCAGACAAAGACGTGTATAAATGTGCGTCTTATACATATATGTATATGTCTCTCTGAAAATAGCATTTAACAAATGCCTTCTGCATCTGCAGAATCCTCCAACAATCCTGACACTGTGATCAATCTGTAGGCTGGTGATGTTTGCTGACAGTGATTGATTGATTTTTCCTGCTAATAGGATCAACATTGGGAATATATTAAACTAAAAGGCACACTTCTGACTCGCAGGAAACACCCCGTGTATTGGGCCTGATCCAATTGTATTGGTTTTGGCAGCGGGATGCAATGATTGATGACAGGCAGGGAGTGGAGGGCTGCTCGGAAGAGGAGTCTGATTCCCTCAGCGCTCTCTCCATGTGCATGACACTGGTTTCCTGCTGGGACAGGGACAGGCATGAGAAGGGACAATGGAGCCGGGTGGCCCATCCAGATAACCTCTTCTAATGCATATGGTGAGATCTGACCTGCCAGTTCAAGAAGAGGAGGCAAAAAGCTGATGGGAAATTAATTCTCAGGAGTTTGTCAAGACATCTCCAACAAGTGAAGATAAATGGCAGAACAAAACTTCTAAAGCTAATCCCAAGAATGGGGATGAATGAAAAAGGGAAACACTCTTTTGCATTTACATCCATCTTTTAGGGTAAAAGGCTTGGGGTAAGGGCTGCGCTTTTGGAGGATCTCGACCCTGGGCCGTTTGTAACTCCTGAGAGGTTTGAGCACCCCTGGGGCTATTCAGGCTGTGTGTGTGGCAAACAGGCTGAGCAGTCACCTCTTGCTGTCTTGTTCTCAAGCCGATGGACCAGGAGCTTGCAAAAAACTTCCAGGTCCAGCCGTGTTGCCACCAAAAGCAATGTGAAACCTCTCTCACCTTCAGAAGCACCATCCAAGGAGTAAGGGTGGTGAGATGGGAGCGTGTTTGGACTTTCAAAGGCTGAACCAGCGAGTACTTCATGCCCTTTTGTAGAGGTGGAGCTCGTACGGTTTCATGGCCCCGTTGCCATTGTTATAATTACTGCCTCCCCTTAACAAATTTTAGTAGAAATATTTAAATATTATTAAATGCCTGTAGTGGAAAATTCAGTTTTGCTGACCCTGTGATCCCCCAGAGGGCTGGCAGACTCCAGTGTGCCCAAGACTTATTTTTAACCTACAGCCACCTGGGCTGGAAGTTTGGAAAGGACCAACTCATGGCTGGAGCCAGGCTTTTGGCAAACCTCCCTTCCCACCTCAACCCTTATGTGGACAACCAGGTTTTCAGAAGCACAGGGCTGGGTTGTGGGTGCTGAGCATTTGCAGAGATGCTGGTAACTCTTCTGAAAATCTGGCCCTCAGCTGTGCATTCAAAACTGCCTGAGCATTCAGAAATAATCTGGGTAACATTGAGTCATGGGCCTGGAGGTCCCCATCCCACGCAGAGGTGGAAACACCACTGCAACACAGGGAAATGTGAGCTATGCTGCAAGCACCATCTTGCAACACCAAGCAAGAGATACTGACCTGGTGGCATCATCAGAGGCTGTTTGTCTCCTGTCACACCAGAGTCCTGAGGACCGTCCTCTGGGGGACGGCTCAGACAGTTTGTGGACTGTCAGGGTACATGGGACATCAGTCTTTCACCTATGGAAGTGTAAAAACAAGCCTTGTTTTGCAACAAGGGAAACAGCATCCCAGGGGTGTGACACAGCCCTAACTCTTGTCTCCGGAGCGATGATAATCGCAGTTAACACGTGTCATGTCCAGCACCCTGACTCTGGCGTGGGGAGATTGCAGTGATGTTCAGGGGAAGTTTGGCCCCAGAATACCAATATGATGAAACTTTCAAGGGGAAAAAAGTTAGGATTTTCTTTATCCAACTTATACATATAACTAGATGCATGTAACCCGTGCTTGTCTACCTCACCCTGCCAGTGGCTCCTTCTCCAAGGCCCTAGTTTGTATTACTGGGGAGAGATTCGTAGATAAAAAAGGAACACATATTTCTGTGAAGACTGATATTTGGAAAGCTGTTGAGGGGGATTTGGATGCTCACTCCAAACTCACTCCAATTCATTCAAATGAAAAGGAAGGGAGCCTGCAGCCCCATGCAGGGGGGTCTGACAGATCCCATCCCACAGGCAGCAAGCAGAGCTGGTGCCCTGATACCTCCCTGCAGGAAGAGGCATGTGCCTTGCAGAAGCCATGGGCCTGGAGGGTTTCTCAGCAGATTTTGGGCTACTAGGCACAAAAATTGCCAAGCAGAGGCTGAAGAAGTTCCCTGTTGAAATGAGACAAGGACACCGGGGGCGTAAATGTGGAGGAACTGTGTGGGTGCCCTGACACAGCCTACCTTTCCCTTCCCCTGCACTTCCCTGACCACTGGCTGCCCCTCTCTCCGCTTTCTGTGCTATGCCTGGGAGGGTCAGTGAGGAGGGGAAGGGGAAGGGGAAGCGGGGAAAGGGAAGGGAGAAAGGGGAAGTAGGGAAGAAATGAAAGAAAAGGGGAAAGTGAGGAAGAGCTTGGGGAAAGGGAAAGGGAAGGGGTAAGGGTGTGAGTGGGGCAATCGGAGGGAGACATCTGGGCCGGGTTATGCGGGTGGGGGCTCCCTCCTCTTGTCAGGACACATCGCGGTAGACCTGAGGCAGCCTAAAAAAGCAGGAGGGGCGTGAAGGGAGGTGTCTGCCTGGCTTGCATGCTCAAATTCGGAGGAAGGGGGATCAGCGGGGCAGGGAGCTGAGAATTAGGGTGGCCACTCCAGCTCAGGAGGGGGGGCTGCAGGAAGGGCTGGGGGCTGCCTGCGGGAACAATGTGGGTCCCTTCCTGGCCTGGCTGGAAGCGCAGGTGACCCCCGGCAGCTCCGCCGGTGCGGAGCATATGGGCTCACCCCCTCTCCGTTCCCGTAACCCTATCTGGCCGGAGCCGCAGCTTCATCTGGGGGCAATGCAATCAGGGGAGCCCTGCGGGGCACTCCTTTCTTGCAGGGCAGCATATGGGGAACAAGGCAGGCGGGAGGGCGCTGGGGGCCCAGCAAGGCGGTTAATTTCATTTGCAGGTAGCCCAGGAGGAGGGGGGCCGGGAGGATGCACAGCTGGCGGCCCAGCCCGGCTCAGTACGGCCCGGCCGAGGGGCTGTCGCCAGCCCCGGGGCTCCCTCCGCCATCGGGGGTCGGGGGGAGGCAGGGGGGATGCGCAGCCCCAACCTGACTGGAAACGGGGTCCGGAGGGGGCCAGGCTGCCCTCGGTGTTTTTGCCACCGGGGGGGCGGTGAGGCCGAAATGCCCCCGCAGAAGAACCGGACCCCCATGGCATCCTCACAGGGTGACCCCGCGGGGCGGTGCTGCCCGTCGGGGCTCCCCGGGGCCACCTGTTAGCGACGGGGAACGGCCCTCGGGGTGGGAGAGCGCCGTCGGGGGAGGCAGGCGAGCAGGATTTACCGGCTTCTGGCCACTGCCGACTTTTGCATCTGTCAGGGTGCTAATTATTGCCTTTAATAGAGACAAAGAACAGCTTCCTAATGATGCTCCCTCTAATTCTCACCTGCTCCTGCCCTTCTTCCGCAGCAGCACTCCCTCGCCGGAGCCCTGCTAATTGGGAAAGCTGCTCTGCTTATTGCGGCCTCCCTACAGATGGGGGGGGCGGGGGGGGACGGACACAAGGACGACAACGGCAGGGCTGGGCTGGGGGTGTAGGGCACCGATAGCGGAGCTCCAGGGGCAAAACCGGGGTTGGGGGGGGGGCTGCCTCCTAAGCGGGACTGGCCTGATGGGAGCTCCTCATCCTCGCCCCGGCGCGGTGGGGCTCCCCCGGGACGCCGCGGGATCCCCGCACTCCGACGGGGACTGGGGTGGTCTCTGCCCCCTTCTCCGGCCCAGCCCGGCCTTTGGCTTGCGGCGGAGCCTGGCAGAAGGGCGACCGTCGGGGGGACCGTCCCAAGCCGCTGGCAGCCCCCTGTTTTGCACGACTTTCCCCCCCCCCCCGGCTCCGGAGAAGGCAGAAGCGGAGGGTCTTGTACCGCAACGATCGCCTGCAAAGCCGCAGACAGACACAGGGCTAGCAGCCTAAGGTGGCCTTAAGGCGAAGGCCAGTGCCAGCGCCTTCCTGGCCATTAAGGTCAGGGCCAGGTCTCCTGTTGGAGAAGGCACGGGGGCAATTAGGGGGATGCCCACCCCGCCTGTGGCCTGTCCCCATTCTTGGCGTTGGTCCCCGGGACTTCATCCCTTCCGGCGTGAAATGGGGTTTGTTTGCCAAAATCCGTACTGAGGGTGCTGGGAAGGGGAGCTTCTCTCCCGGGGCTGGGTGTCTCTGGAGAAGGGTGGTGGTGGGGTACTTCATCGTCACTGGGGGGGATGCTGGGGTGGGGGGGCACTCCTTTCCGAGCCCTGTTTCCCTTCTGTGAAAGGGTTGGCATGGGGTGGACCGCAGAAGGAAGGAGCAAACCCCGCAAGGCAAGGAGCCCGGAGGCGCTGTGGTGCCGGGACCGGCTCACACCCCTCGGGGACCCCGGCCCGCCCCAGCCACCGGCCCACGGGGACCCCGGCTGGCCCCGGCCGCCTGGGAACGGCTTCTCTTTACACATTAAAAAAAAAAAGTCCCCCGGGTCCGGACTCACTCTCATTCCCCCGGGGGTGTCTGCGCGCCCAAAACTCCTCAGTGCCTCGATGGCCTGTTATTATATATAAATATATATATGCTATTTTGTATTTATACGCATGTAGCTAGCTGGCTGGTAGTTGTCCAGCCATTTATCGGTCTACAGAGAGAGAGAGAGAGAGAGAGGTGTGAGGATTTGCTCGGGCAATGACGGGGGTTTTGCTGTCTCCCTGCCCACCTGCAGCCCGGAGCGGGAGCGGCCCCCCCGGGGCGGACGGCGGGCAGGACCATGGGAACGGCGCCCAGGGACCCCCGGTCCTCGTCCCAGTGTGTGTGTCCCCCTCCCCCCGCACCGGGGGACAGCCGCCGCCGGCGGGGGCGGCCCACCTCCTTTTCCTTAAAAAATGGGATTCGCTTGGGTTGTTCCACGGGGATGCTCCACGCCCGCACCCTGCGTGCGTGAAGGCAGCCCTGGGGTCTGCGAGAGGGCGAAATATTTCCTGCCCAAATACCTGAGTACAGAGTTGCTGAGTTGCTAAAATACACACGGGCGAGAGATGCTATCATCTTCGGGAGGAAAAAAAAAAAAAAAAAAAAAAAAAAAAGACTGTCCCCAAATAATTTTCCTTTCCGCGTATTTTCGTTGAAAGTCAAGTGCGCGAAGTGCGCAGAAGCGACTACAATGAGCAAACACCAAACTGCCAAGTTTAATGTTTCCCCGAATTAATATTTAGCTCTTGCCAAGTGCGGGATTCAGTAGACAAAATTTTTCACATTACGAACCCAGTGACGTTTCTTTCCCTGCCGCCCTTATTCTGCGATGAACAAATGAGGAAAAAAAAAAACCCCACCAAAACCAAACCAAAATAAAATAAAACGGTTTCGATTAGTCGGCGAAACATACGAACAAAAAACTTAGGGAAAAGGCAAGGATGCGCCTGAAATGTTCCCGTCCCTTCCCGGCTTTGCGGCCGGTCGCCCCGCAGCGCCGGCTGTCCCGCCGCCGTCCCGCACCGGCGCCGCTTCCAGCACCTGCCTCCGCCTCCCCACCCGCCTCGGAACAGCAAGGAAGAGGAAAAGGCCATTTATTTAAAATGCTTTTTTTTTTTATTTTTTTTTTATTTAAAATCTCAACAGTGGATCACTTTTTTTTTTTTTTGCAACCAAACAAGTAATAAATATTATTTAGCAACTTTTTTTTCTTTTTTCCTTTTTTTTTTTTTTTACAAAAATAAACAGATGATAAAATCTCTGCAAGGGGCAGCGATAAGAAAAAGTTGTTATTTCAGAAACAAGCCCAAGTTCTCAGTATTGCAACACGGACAGTGTGAAAGTTCCTACACAGAAAGAGCATTAAAGAGTTCAAACTTTGTTATAGGTGGCAGGAACGGAATAAAACAAAAAATAAAGAGGTGTTATACGCTTAAAATAAAAATAAAAATAAACCAAAATAAACCTAACAAACCCCAAGAACCCAAACCAACGAAATCAAGGCAAACCGACCCCTTATTCACTCATGAGGCTTACACAGTACAAGTGCACGGACGGAAAGCTCAGGCAGAGCGGACTTGCATCGTTATCGTTGAACGGTATATTTACAAATCCCGAAGAGGAGAGAAAACCCAAGAAAACGGCGGGCGGGGGGAGAGGAAATAAAACCGACTTTCCCGGCTACACTTCCAACCGGAGTCCCGCTGCTCCCTGCCGGTGCCGGGAGTCCCCGGAGCGGTGGCCGGGTGCTGCGGGGATGGGCTCTCCGGGGCGGGATGTGACCCAGAAAGGGCTCCAAAGGCTCTGCGTGTAGAAACGAAACCGGGAGGGGGGTGGGGGGGGAACAAAAAAACAAACAAACAAACAAACGAGAAAACGAGGAAAAACCCCTCTGCAGTTTTGGTTCCTCCATTTGCGACGAGCCTAGGACTATTTTCCCCTCCTGGCCAAGTTATCGACAACAACGTAAAATTAAAAATAGAGAAGATGCGCGGGCGTTTTACTTGTGTCGGGGTGGTTTTCCCCGCCGTTTTGGGTAGCGGGGCAGACCCCGGGCCGGGCTCCATCCCCTCCCGCCGCCCCTCCGACGGCCCCGGGAGCCGGGGAGCTGGGGAGGGGGGGACACCCGCTGCCGCCGGGGGGGCCCGCGTTTGTAGGTCCTGGAGGTGCCGGGGCGGCCCGGGGCGCGGCGGGAGCGGCCCCCGCCGAGGGGCTCATTTGGTGTCGGTGGCTAATCTGGGGAGGCTGGCCGTGCCCATGCCGGAGACGTGGTGGTGCGGGGGGGCCGACACCTGGCACATGCTGCAGGGGCAGGGCATCCCCCCCCAGTGCTGGAAGCCGCTGCCCAGCGGGGCGGCGGCGGCGGCGGCCGAGGGCGACTTGAGAAGCCCGTGGGGGGGCCGGATGGAGCTGACGGCCGAGAGGCCGGAGCCGGGCAGGGAGGCGCTGGAGACGGCGGCGGGGGGCAGGATGGGGTGGTGGACGGGGTGCGAGGCGGGGTGGCCCGGGTGGCCGGGCAGCGGGGCGGAGTGGGCGCCCATGCCGCCGGGGCAGGCGGCGGGGTGGAAGCCGGCGTGGTGGCCGCCGTAGATCTCGCTGACCAGGCGCTTCATCTCCTCCAGGGAGTTGGTGAGCATGAGGATGTAGTTGCGGGCCAGGAGGAGCGTGGCGATCTTGGAGAGTTTGCGCACCGACGGGCCGTGGGCGTAGGGCATCACCTCCCGCAGCCCGTCCATGGCGATGTTCAGGTCGTGCATCCTCTTGCGCTCCCGGCTGTTGATCTTCAGTCGCAGCTGCTGCAGCTCCGGCTCCGTCATCTGCTTCTTGTCCTTCTTGGAGGAGGAGGAGGAGGACGAGGAGGAGGAGGACGACGAGGACTTGAAGCCCAGCTTGTCCACCACCACCACCCCGGCAGCGCTCATGGCGCTGCGCAGCTCGGCGCTCAGCTCCGGCGGGGAGTCGCTCTGCGTGGAGCTGGACACGGTGCCCCCCGTGAAGCCCCCGCCGCTGCCTTTATTCCTGGCCGTGAGGAAGAGGTCATCGGGCTCCGGGGAGGACGGGCGGCTGGAGACCAGGCTGGCGTCCGAGTCCATGGCCCGGCGGGCGGGACGGCGGCGCGCACCGGGCTGCCTGCGGGGAGGGGAGAGAGCCCCGGTTCGGTCAGCGCCCACCGAAACTTGGCGGGGCACCGCTGCCGCCCGCCCGGTCGGAGAGCCCGATCCGCCGCCGCTCCGCGGGGCCGCCCTCGGGGGGGCGCCTCCCGTCCCCTCCCTGTCCCGTCCCGTCCCGTCCCTCCCTCCGCGCCTCTCCGCCGGGCCGGGGGCTCGGGGGGGGATAGTGGGGGTGCCGCGCCGGGGTGCGCGGGCGCGGGGGGCACTTACCGTGCGCAGGGCGGCCGTGGGGAGCGGCGCGCCGTGACGGGCGAGCACGGCAGCAGCGCGCACCTTGCGGCGGCGGCGGCGGCGGCTTTATAGCCGCGCCGGGGAGGAACGATGTCACCCGGGCGGGAGGGGGGGCTGCGCCAATCGGCGGCGGCGGCAGGGGGGGGCGGCTGATGTCACCGGGGCCGGTCCGACCCGATGGGGCGGGCGGGCGAGCGGGCGGAGGGGCGAGGGGCGGGGGGCGCGACGGCCGGCAGCGGCGCGGGGAGCCCGGCGGGGGGGGCGCGGTGGGGGGGGAGGGACTTTTGTCAAATCCATAATAAAATGCAACAATGACAGCGCCGGGAACAGCTGTTGGCGGGACGGGACGGGGACGGGGACGGGGACGGGGACGGGACCAAACAGCCCCTGGCCCCGCCGCCGCAACGCCCTCGGGGAAGCCGCGCTGCCCGGCTCCCGCCAGCACGTCGGTGTTTCCCCGTTCCCCGTCCCGACCCGCCGAGAAGCGCTTAGTGCCGGCCCCGACCCCGCCACATGCACCGGGCAGCCGGCCGGCTTTCTTCGGCGGGTGTCCCCTCCTGCCCCCACGCCCGGTCGTTATCCCCCCGTTAAGTGCTGCAAAGGGAGGCGCAGGGGGAGAAAATAAGTGATTTCGACCACCCCATTCCCCACGAGCGGATTTCCCCAGCCACCGGGAGAAGAAGCCCGAGCGGCCACCAAAACCTACACCGAGACAACCCTCCAGCAAGAGCGGAGCAGGAGAGGAGAGAGAATGAATGAAAAAAAGAAGACACGAACAACAAAAAAAAGACATTAACAAAAAAGTTACTTTCGGAAATGCCTCCCGCCTCCCTCGCCCGGCTCCCGGCGAGCCCCTTCGCCCCGGCAGCTCCGTGCAACAGGGCCGGGGCTTCCTCCCACCGGGGTAAATCCCCCCCGCCCCCTCTGCCTTTGTTGTATTATTTTTACACCCGTGTGTTTCCCAGCTGGCCCGGCAAGCCTCAACCATCCGTTAAATATGTATTTAAAACGTTAAGAAGTGAAGCGTGGAAATGTGTTTCCCAACGGTTGCGGGGATGATCCGTAACAGGTCAATTAGGAAAATCTGTCCCAGCGACAGCCGGGCCCGCCGCCGCCCGCCGCCCGGCGTGTGTCCCGCTGCCGCCCGGGCGGCCCCCGGCCTGGCCACCCGGGACGTGCCCCGGGCTCCCCCCGGCCGGGCGGGCGAAGGGGTCGCCCCGGCCCTCGGTTCCCGCACCTGCAACCCCGCAAGCAGGTGCGGGAGCCGAGAGCCGGGGCGGCCCCTCCGCCCGGCCGGCCGGGGTGAGGAGTGGGGGACATGCCCTTTTTCGCCCCCCGGGGGATGGGGGGGGGTGTAAGGCGGGGGGAGCTGGGGCTGAGCCCTGGAGGTGAGCAGCGGGACGGGGAGGCGGGAGGGGGAGGTGTTGGGGTGGGGGGCGGGGGGCGGGGGGGCACGTCTGTGCAAACTTTGCATTTATTTCATGGTCGGGAAGCGGTGAGGCGGCAGCGGGAAGCCTGCCTCTGCCTTTTGACTGATGGCTCTATACGGCGCATTGTTGGAGCCGCATAAAACAGGGAAACAACGAGCACAACTAATTAAGCCCCGACGCCTTTCCCTCGGCCGCCGGCTCCTGGTAGGGCCCGGCCCGGGGAGAGGGAACGGGCCCCGGCCAGGCCAGGCGGGGCGGCGGGGAGGGGGGCGGCCGCCCCCGGGGCCGCGGTGCTGGGGCGAAAACGAGGAAAACGCCGGCGTCGCTCGTTTCCCTTCCGCCGCCCAGGGCTCGGTAATTTTCCCTCTGAAAAGGCTGTGGCTTTTCCTTCTTAAAAGGTCGGACCCGCCGCCTCCCAAACGAATGGGGGGGGATCCCGTCCTCCCCGTCGGGTTTGCGGCGCCCACTGCCGGGCCGCGGGCTTAGCCCCGGGGACAGGGTTTCACCAGTCACTTCATCAGCCCGGGGACGGGACGGGCCCCCTAAGCCCCAGCGGCCGTGCCCGCCGGTCGCTCCGCAGCCCGGGGGGGTCTCGCTGTGCCGGGCGGGGAGGGCAGGAGCCCCCGAGGCGCCGGGAGCCCGGGCCGAGGCTGTGGCGGGCGGCCGGGGGCTGGAGCAGAGGTGCGGGTTACCTGCCGGCAGGGATGGCGGGGGAAAAGCGGTGAAAGGCCGCCGGCCCCTGCCGCGGGGCAGCGGGGATGGGCAGCGGGCGGAGGCACGGCGGGGTCTGCCGGGGCTCCGGGGACGCGCTGCGCCCTGGGGCGGCGCTTCTCGCTGCACCCTGGGGGTCCCGGGCAGGGAGAAGTGGGCAACGGACTCCTCCTTTTTTTCCCCTTTTTTCATTCCCCCCCTTCCCTTTTTCCCCCCTTTTTTCCTTTCCCCGTTTCCTCCCTTTCCTCCTTCCCCTTTCCCTTTCCTTTTCCCTTTCCCTTTCCCGTCTCCTCCTTCTCCTTCTCCTTTTTTCCTTTTCCTTTTTTCCTTTTTTCTTTTTTTCCCTTTTCCTCCTCTTCCTTTTCCTCCTTTCCCTTTCCCTTTGCCTCTCCCTTCCCTACTTTCCTTCTTTTCTTTTCCTTTCTTCCCCTTTCCCCCCCTTTTTTTTTCTTTTTCCTTTTTTTCCTCCCCCATCCAGAGAGGAAACCCCACGCCGCCGCCAAGGAAAAGCCGGGGTCTATGTCCCTAACGGGGCGAGCAATGCCTTTGGTGATCACCGTCCGTCTGTCCGGACGCGAGCTCTGTCCCGCCTGCAGCCCGCGGGGCTCCTTGCGCGGGGCCGGGCAGTGGCAGCGGGGCGGTGCTTCTCTGCCGTCCTTCTGGGAAGGATGGCGGGGGGGGGGTGTGGGGGTGCAAGGAAGTAGGGGGGTGATCTCTGCCGTGAGATGTCAAATTAAATGTCACACTTTCCCCACCTCGGTTCAATGAGGCTCGGTATTGCAAAATGTCTCTCGTCGGCACGTCTGGGGAAGGTGGCCATGGAGGGCTTCCAGAGGAGCCCTTCACCCCAACTTGCTTTTGGCACTAAAATGTGGATCAGAGCCTATTTTCTTACCTGTAAATATGTTTGGTTTGGGGTTTTTTTTGGTTGTTTTTGTTTTGGTTGGTTTTTTTTATTTATTTAAAAAAAAGTGACTATAGGCAACTAAGGCGCGAATGAAGGCAATCAGCAAACATGATGAAGTGATAACTTAATAAAAACCAGACTGTTGCTTTCATGTTGAGAATCACTCGGAATGTCATTAGGTTATTGTTTGGGATTGTTATTGCCTATATTCCCTCAAGGCCTACAGCCCATGGTCCTTTCCTCATGGATACCTCACAGCTACACTGAAAGTGCCCCTGCCCAACTGTAAGGAATCTGAGGCATCCGAAGGACGAAGAGCCTCTGTGTGACCGTGGCTCCTTGAGCACTGGCAGCTGAAAACAGTTTTAATGATGCCTCAGAAACTGTAAGGCCTGATCCCCAGTGCTGTCTGCCTCCCATCTGTTAGCAGGGCTGTGGGCTCGAAATTGGGCTTTGGAGTTACAGAGACTTTTAGGAGTCCGCTGGCATCACAGTTGCCCCCCTCCATCCCTCCTCCAACCTCCTCCCTGCCCCTTGAACATGGCAGGACCACAAATTCCAGCACCTGACACTGAAGACGTGAGGAGGTGGGGATTGCCTGTAAGCTCTCTGCTCACTGCTTAAAGGTGTGAGGGGAGGCTCAGGGCAGGGAATGATTTCTCAAAAGTTCAGGTTTGGCTCTTTTTTTACCCTGTTTTTTCTTTTTCTTTTTTTTTTTTTTTTTCTTTCTGGATGTATCTGAATCAGATACAAATGTATTTTTTTGCTGTTGTTCTGGACTTACAAGTGAAGTCCAACCTGCAGGCTTTGATGTCATTCCACCTGCCCAACTAACATATTTGATACCTGTGATCTCCAAGAAAAGGACCCCAGTTCATTGAGTGGGGCAGTTGTTTTTATTCTGGTGGAATTCTTCTTTTTTTTTTTTTTTCACAGTGCTAGATTTGTTTTTGTTAACACTTGTTCGATTGAAATGTTGAAGACACATGCTCTTTGCCAAAAACTCAGCATGTCTTCCCATTCAATCAGAGACTGGAAAAGCTTCTAATCTTCACAGGAGTCACCCAGAGGGAAGTCTCAGAAATACCAGAGCTGATGTTTGTTATATTTGCAGGATTAAAAATATGCAGGAAGTAGGCCATCTCCTATTCTCATCTAGCAGAAAAAAAGCCCTCTTTATTTATAAAATTTTGTCACTTACGAGCCTGCTGTCATTTACAACGAAATAATTATATTGCTGTTTAAAAACCAGGCTAGTTTCTGTGTCTTACATCTTTCAGGGTCAGTCATCCCTTCTCTCAAGCATGGCCATGTACTCCAACAGGGCAACCCTCGCACCCGTGAGATTAATGAGGACTGACTTTGACCTTAAGACGTTATCAAAACCACCTCATCCAGACTCCTTTTAACTCTTCAGTGCAGGTGTAAGACATACAAGCTTTCTGACCATCGTTTGTTGTGTTTAATGCAAGATGCTGTATTTTTTACGGTATGATTTCATTTAATATATTGCTGGAGGAAAAACTTGAAGGATGCAACAGATAACTCCATACCACCATTTTATTGCCTTCACGAAAGGCAATTCCTAAAGCTTACAAAGCAGTATGATAGCTATTTCATTTTAACAGCTGCTATGTGTTACCAACAATTTCACTTCTCATGGATGATACCACCTTCTATGGGCAAATGAGGAGAAAGAGGTTGAAACACCAAGAAAGCCCAGTGCTGGCAGGGCTGTGTGCTGCCCTGCTGGCACCTCCTGCCCTGGTCATCCTGGGCAGGCATCCGTTGACCACCACATCTTAAAGTGTTCAAGCTCTTATCAGGATTGTTTTCATGCTGAGGCTTCTTTTTCAGTAGAGAAATACCTGTGAGGCACCATTTCTATGTGGCTGGCAAAGCATTTCTAGCCTACAGAGGAGTGGCCCCTCTGCTGAAATGTCACCTCGCTGAGCAGGTGACATTTCAGCAGAAGCAGAGGCATCATGCCTTTCCTTGGACCCAGAGGCAGGAGGTGAAAACCTGCAAGCCTCAGCTGTTGTTTAGTCCAGGTACTGCTTTGTTACAGAAGAGATACAACACTAGTGAAAAATTAATGTGTTTAACGTTCCCCAGGCTCGATGCTGTCCCTCATGTGCAAATCCTCCCAAAATGAGCTGCCGTTGCAGGGAAGGAGCAGCAGGAACATCCGAGAGAAAAAAATCAATGCAACTGCTTCGATTGGCTTTTAGACGGACAGAGTCAAGGAAAGGGCACTGGAGAGGGAATTACAGGTCTATGCTGCGATTTGCCCAGACACATGCAGTTTTCTGTCCCACAGGAGGTCTGAAGTGGAGCCCCTTGAACTGGGGGTTTTGGCCTGCACCAACTAACCTGGACACCAGTGGGATTAGAAAACCACCCGCGTGTTCAATCTGGTGAGCTGGTCTGGCCCACCTTCATCCCCTGGTCACCATTTGTCTGTATGTGGAACTCTTACACCACCCTTCACCTCTTTTCCACTTCCCATGTCTTTATTTTGACTGAGAGCTCCTCAGAAACGAGAGAGTCCTGGCAGACTTTTAGTGATGAGCAGAACATGAGAACGTAGGTATGTTTTGCCTCCCATGCGAACACTCGCTGGCAACAAAATTTCCCTCAGGTTATTCCTTCATCCTGTCCCTACCCTGCGCTCAGGAGAAAAATGCCTTAAAAATTCCTGTTGTTAATAGGTTATTGTATGTGTCTGACCAAGCCCCAAGGATTTTGTTGCTGTGTGCTCGTCATGGAAGTGTTCCCCCATCTGAAGGTGTCGGTGCCCTTCAGAATGGGTTTCATACGGTGGCAACAAAGGTTGGGCTCGTGTCAAATCACTCGCTGGCCATGGGCATTTCACTGTCTGTGTTATGGGAGGCCCTTGACTCTTGGGATGGAGAAGTTCTTAGCCAATCTGTTCTTTAATGTAGAAAAAAAAATATTAAAAAAGGCTGGGTAGCAAAAGTCTGTACTAGAAATTTGGTGAGATTTCTCCTTAAGTTCTTGAGAGTTTTGGGGGGCTGTTGCCTTCCCATGTCATACTGGGACTTGCATTAATGGAGTAACAGCTGAACTAAGTGTTCGGAATGAACATATCAAAGCCCCGAGTCTGTACGACACCATCTCTTGTCGCCCGTGATGTCAAAGGTTGCGGCGAATGTCTCCTTCGCTTTCTGGGTGGCATTGTTTGGGAGAGCGGCCCCAGCAGATGGCCCGAAAACTGCACCTCGGCCAAGCAAAGAGGGACCACATGTGATGAACCATAGATGTCTCATTAGCAAACAGGGGGGAAAGAAAAGCAAGGATGAGAAAAAAAGATAAAAAGAATACACAAAGACATTTACATATTTACATTGTTTCTCCCTCATTTCCAATTCTCCTTTAGCTGAAGTGTCAGTGGGCTCGCTTTTCTCCTTCTGTTTGTATGTTTACTTGTGCTAAATAGATTATGATAATCAGGCACATAAATGCATGCAACTGTTATTATGGCATTTTAATCACAGAGTTTTTCACTGGAAGCCTTCATTAGAATTCTCGTAATCTCACTTGTTAGTGTAACAAACAGTAATAAATGCCAAGGAACTGGGATTAAGTCAGAGACATTCAGACATTAAAGGAGGAATATGGAAATGTTGTCAAATCTCCGCATTATTTATTGAAATGTCACATAAACAGTTCAGGACTTTAAATATCTTACTCATCAGAAGGAGAGGGTGCGCGGCCACCTGAAGACAGCAATTATATTTTTTTAGGGAGTGCTGGAACCATATGTCTCTCATCAACTCTTCCCAACTTTGCTGGGCTACCCAGGCACTTTCTAGCTATTTGCTCATATTCATAAGCTCCATCCCTGAGATGTTTAGCTGGGAGGAAGTGTTGCTCCTGGACAGCCGGACATCACATGGGAAGGAGATGCACTGGCTTTTATGTGGCTCTTCTGTATCTTTGTACAGTGAGGCCCGCTGTACCCTCTCGCACCGGGGCTCCAAGCTCCACCAGCTGACCATGGAGCTGAAGATCTCCTGACACCATCTGAGGAGGCCTCCTGCCACCTCCTGCCGACTATCCCTTGGCAAAAGGAGGGAAGCCTGCAGTGATGTGCTAGGGTAGCCTGGGAATTTACCCCACTGCAGTTTCCATAGGCTTGCTGTGGGGGGGTGGGGAGGGGGAGGCGCAGCTGAGGGAGCAAGATGGGGATTTGCCACTGCTTTTTCAGACCATAAAAAATGCAGCACATCCCTTGAAGTCCTCGGGGAAATGTGCGCTGCTCCGGCTGGGAGCGGGGCTGCACGCATACCCGGCCTGTGCCTTCCTTGACAGGCGATGCTTGCCGCCTCTCTGTGCATTAACCTGCTGCTGTGGGGAAGGGATGCTGCTCAAAGCAGAAGAAACAGAAAATAAGCCGCTCTTTTCATGCAACTCATCCCACACGTCTTATACCATGCAGGCGAGGCCTCCTCCCACTCATGAATATGCACCCCCGCTATCCCCCCCCCCCCCCCCCCCCCCCCCGCCCCAGCATCCCTGCGGGAACGGGAGCGGAGGTGGGTTGCAGGGCCTGGCCCCCTGCCACCGCCAGCGCCTATGTCAAACACTCGAGCAGCAGAGTTATTCACAGTGGTTTGGGTCGGCCCCCGCCCTTTTTTCTTTTGTGCTTTTCCCTTTTAAGAAGAAGGAGAACTGAACGCCAAAGACAACCGCGCTCATATTGGGTTTCCCACCCTTCGGCTGATGGCGGGGGCATCCCTCGTGGCCATCTAGGATGCGCCCTCCCCCCCAGGTGTGGGTGAGATGCTGAAGCAGGTGAACAGCATTGAGTTTTGCATGTGCTATTTTTCGGTGTTGAGCCAGACAGTAGTAAAAAGTTTTAGAGGAAGAGACAAAATCTCACCATGGCAAAACTCGTTGCCCCCGAAGGAGTGAGGACTCCCAGTTCTTGTGGGAACTGTAAAGGGATTTATCGAATCTCTCCTGGAAGTCAACTTTGATTCCCTTTTCCAGAATAAAAGACACGATTTACAGGAGGCACCATAAACATGCTGTTTCAGATAAAATTCGGAATCAGCACCCTCTGCAAGTGTGAGCTGCCATTCTTCTGCCTGAGAAAGATGAAATCTGCATAGCACCAAGAAAGAAACAAAAAAAGAGAAGGCATTACTCAAGTTTAGCTGCTGTGCAAATGCTGTATCACCCAGGCTTTTTAATACTGGCTCAAATGCAAAAGATGGCCAAGGGTTATGTAAAAGTACAAGTTTTTAAGCTTTGAATCTGAAGTTTCTGTGGTCTCTCCCTCCCTCCCCTCCTAAAATACAAACCATCCAGAAGGGATTTATGTTCACAAGAGCCGATGCGCCAGTGAGACCACTTCATTCCAAACTCCCCCCCCCCTCCCCCCCCCCTTGAAATGTGGAGGAAATATTTTTGCAGACTCACGTGTGATAACATTTTACAGGGCTTGGTGGCCCCTCTCACCCCATGCTATGCTTAAACAGCCACTCTCTGCTTAGATCAGCCCCTTCTACCACGCTGTTCATGTTTCCGTGCTGTAGTTGCTCCCCCTTTCCCCTTTGAATTACTTGAAAGGTACCCCATAGATAGTTGCTCCCCAAGCTGTTGAGCTATAGAAAGATGTTCTTCAGTTGGCAGGGGGGTTATGTATTTGCTGAAGGGGAAAAAAAAAAAAGAAAAAAAAAAAAGGAGAGATTCCTTGCTTTCGATAACATGCTGGCAGGAGTTTTGATCTTTTGTATAACATGCTGAATTTATTACCTTGGGTTCTTCGCACTGTTTCTCCCTCTGCCGAGTCGGGTGGGGAGCTGTGCTTGCCCGGCCGGAGTGGTGGCCCTGACCCACTCCCACGTGTGCCTGGGCTCGCTTTATCGAGGCACAGCGATTTAAAGCACATGTTCCTTTGGAACCGCTTGAAGAAGATGTTTGCGAGTGAAAATATAAATGCCTTAAATAACATCGCTTGTTTTAACAGTTCCACATGAAGCCTCCCCCTGTCAATCCACCCGGCGATGCGAGTGAGGTCCTGGCGTGCTTCGCCTGAGCCATGCATCCTCCAAAGCCGCCTTGGAGGGTGAGACTCTCAGAGGAGCTGGAAGGGTTTCGTTGCCAAAACCCCAGAGCGGCTGAGGATCTGCCGTTTGCGGCCACCTCTCGTGTTAGCTGCCGGGGTGCCCGGCACGGAGGTGTGAGGGGGGGACGGGAAACCATGAGGTCTCAGGAAGGAGCCTGAAGGAGCTCAGGAGCATTGAGGAGGCTCAGGTTGAGCATTATGTGAGGGGAAAATCTTGTGAAGGACTGGGAACATGCGGTGAGAGAGGGCAGAAATGCGAGCTCTTGGGCGAGGGAAGGGCATGGGGGAAGGAGCGGCGGGCAAGGCGTTTTTCTGAGGATGGGGAATGGAGGAAAGGAGCAGGGTGATGCAGCATTAGGAGCAAGCATCTCAGGGAGTAAAAGGGAGGAGTGAGGGTGTTGGTGAGAAATAAGGGGCAAGGTAAGAGAAAAACTGTTGAGGATAGCTTGGGGGTTTTCTGGGAAATATGAAACAAGGAGAAAAGTTGTTGCCTGAAAAGGGACAAAATTCACAATGACCGTGTAAGCTGTTCTCCAGGCTTTGTTGCATGGATTTAAATCTTGCTTAGCTATTTACAGCGCAAACAGAAATTAACCTGAAGAAAGATCTCCATGTATTTTGACTGGACACCTGTACCAATAGATTTGCATCCAGAAAAATCTCATTTTCTCAAAAAAATGAAAAGTATGGGAACGTAATTCTGAGGTCTACCAGCAAGGACACGGTTTATGCTGGTTGCCCCAATGGCCTTTTTCCCCCCATTTCCAACCGCTTTTCCTCCCATCATAACTTCGAAGAAATCCAAGCACTCTCTAGAATTGCCTTGGGCATGGGAGACACATCCTGATAAAGGGACCTGTGCCCTTGCTGCGGCTAAATGTCTCCAAGGGAGCAGGTGGCTCTGTATGGCCGTACTCTTGTTTCACGACTTCTTGGCAAGTGGCCGGCAGGATGGAGTGAGGTACTTTTACATCAGCTCTGAGTCTCTCACAGCATGAGAAAAAGGGCTGAGGACCCCAAGGGCGACGTGTAGGGTCACAGGGATTTGTGCCCCGACACCTGCACCACTTTGCCCATCCTTTACTGGATACACATGGGTGATTTCACCCATTTGCCGTTCGCCGCCTTGCCTGTGCAGCCCACTCGGTGCTGCCAGCTTGAGGTCAGACACCTCTCGTGTGCGTTGCATGCATTTCCCTCTTGCTTTGTTGCGGGCATTCGTGCCAGCTGAAATATTTCAAGGCTTGTATCTGCCTGTGGAAATGCTCCTCTTCAGCTGTGTGTCTGCCTGGGCTTTTAGGAGGGGAGCACGGCTGGCCTGCTAGCACAACTGCAGGCACGCGTAGTTACGAGGTGCTGAGTAAGAGCCGTATTTTCTTCTGGAGTGAAAGGCAAGGATTTCTGCGGAGTGACAGCCTCTGCAGCCCTGGGTCTGACTCGACTGTTTTACTTGCTGGAGCGCTCTTCGCTTTCTCTGGCCAGGAGGCCTCTTTCTTTCTGCCTCTCTGTCTCCGCTCTCGGTTTTCTTGGGCTTCCTGGGTGGTGGTGGAGTTGTGATGTCTTGAATACCAATAGTGAAGCTGAACATATGTGAACCTTTCCTAATCCTGCTAATCTTCCTTCACAAACCTTTCTGAAAGTGTAGGCAACATCCAGATTTAAAAAAAAAAAAAAAAAAAAAAAAGGAAAAAAAAAGCTACTGAGGATTTTAATGACAAATAATCTTTGTAAAGGGGGAGGGGGTTTTTGCCTCAGCTGGAGATGGAGCTTATGAACTACAGCAGGTAGAAATAACTGCTGTATTACCTCATGTAATCTCCGCTATTCAGGGTCAGATTAGGCCTGAATGCAAGACGAAATAGACTTCTCTTTTAAACCGGGGACTTTGTCCCCACAACGGCTATTAGGCGGTAATTAGTTGTGACACAGAATTACCAGCTGCACAATGGCAGCCGGAGCCTTACAAGTCCTTTGAAACGGCTTGGAGGAGCTGAATAGATGCTACTTTCAATTTTTAAATTCTGCTCAGAGGTAGGAATTATTGCCTTCCCTCCCGTGTACCGCGTCTCTCCTGGTTTACACGGTGTGTCCGTCGGACAGGGAGCCGGTACCAGTCGAAATTTGAATGCTCCCAGTCAGCCATCCCACTGTCTGCCTGCAGCTTTTGGCAGGAGGGATGAGATAACAACTTCTCCTTTGATCTCATTAGCTGTGATATTGTTGCGATGACTCGAGACTCGTGTCGACACGCGGGATGCTTTGAGACTTCCTAGAGCTTTGAAGGGGAAAATGAGACCTAATGAAATCAGTCAGTGTAGAGGTAGGAGGACAGGGCTGGGCTTGCCCATCGGTTAGGGACTTGAGTGACGGAAAAGCTGTCCCTGCGTGCCACCAGAGACGCCACACGTGTGCCGCGCTTGCCAGCGTCCCTACGTACGTCTGGCAGCCCCAGCCTTGCGTTGGCACTGGAGCAGCCTCTGCTGAGGTATTCGGACTGGAGATCTGAACCGGGCCTCTGTAATATAGATTGTAGCCAGATGTGAACCTGAAACTTTTAGGAACTGGAAAATGAATATTGAGAGCTAAATCTCCATGCCTCTGCCAGCGCGGGGATGAAGGATCATGCTCCGAGTCTTCAATCTAATCAGCAGCACCGGCAACCCTGGTACATTGCGCCTTCCCTGAGGCAGCTCTTTCCAAACTGTTTGTTCAGCAATAACATGACGAATGGTTTTATTCCCAGTTCCCAGCTAGTGCTGTAAGGCATCATGGAGGCTGAATCACAAGGCAAAAGGAAATCTCTCTCCTACCTGGCCAGTCCTGGCAGGCTTGCTGTTCTCAGCTGCTAACAGCCCCGAGGAGCGGAGAATCATAGAATCACAAAATCATAGAACCATAGAATGGTTCAGGTTAGAAAGGACCTTAAAGACCATCTAGTTCCAACCCCCCTGCCCTGGGCAGGGACACCCCCCACTAGACCAGGCTGCTCAAAGCTCCATCCAGCCTGGCCTTGAACACTTCCAGGGATGGGGCATCCACAACTTCCCTGGATAACCTGTTCCAGTGCCCCACTACCCTCACAGGAAAGAATTTCTTCCAAATATCTAATCTAAAGCACACCTTTGGGGCTCAGGGTGCCCTGGGTGGTACCCAAGTGAGCCAGGGCAGGTGCTGGAGCTGTGCTGCCATGCCAGCATGGTCCCCATGTCAGTGAGAAGCAGCACACTCAAGCCAGTGGCTGCCGGCTGAAGCCTGGGTGAACGTCCCATCCTGGCTGATGGGGTGGACAACGGCCCCCCAGAGTCCTGAGGTGGTGGTGGTCCCCATGTGTCCCGTGAAGCTGTCCTCAGTGCTCATCACAGGGTTTGTATTTATGGGCTTCCTACTTCAGAAGTCAGTTTATTTAATTTCCCATGCCCTTCCCTGATTTTTTTTTATGGAGCCATCGCCTTTGCCGCTGGCTACCGCGGCAGGGGACACCTGGCCATCCCACTCCTCGGTGGCCAGTGCCTCTGCTCACACCCTCCAGGCAGCGGAAGGAGAGCTGCTGGGAAGCAGGACTGACACAAGCGGCATTGCGGAGGGGCCATGCTCAGGAGGCATGAGCTAACGAGAACGTGGGGTTAACTGAGAGCTCTCTGGTGTGACCAGCAGCTTGGCCACTGGTGTGTTAGTCCCTGGGTTGACCAGGGGAGTATCTTCAGAGGTAGTTGCTATAGTCTACCCATATTTCTAAAAGTAAAAATGCTATAGTAGGGGCTATATGTTACATATTTCATAGACAGAGAACATGAACATGCGCACTTTTGTGCTGACATTGAAATCCTGCATAAGCCTCCCTCCAAAATAAAAAGACACAGCGCAGGAATGCCCAGGGTTCCCTGAACCATGGGCTTTGCTTTCAAAAATGACAAAATATTTTCCTTTCGTATCTAGTACTGGTCCATCTTCCTTGCCCCATGCATAATGATCATGATTTAAGTGGGAACACAGCATCTTCCTAGCACGTAAGGAAAGCATTCACCTGCGGACCTGTTAGCACACGCCCTGGGATCTCTTAAAGGACCCTCGCAGCACGTTTCAACAAGGA
Source organism: Fratercula arctica (assembly GCA_947846985.1). Taxonomy (NCBI): domain Eukaryota; kingdom Metazoa; phylum Chordata; class Aves; order Charadriiformes; family Alcidae; genus Fratercula; species Fratercula arctica. The sequence goes on from CANTUZ010000001.1 coordinate 100,686,379, forward strand.
GACAAATTATACCAGACAGTTAAATTAAGAACAAAAGACCAGGTTTTATTACCCCTCCCCATGCTGGAAAGTACCTCCTTCCTGAAGTAGTCCTGTTGATTTCAAAGCCAAATTAAATCTCTTGAAAGAGAGAGGAACAAAACCAGCAATATGCTCCAGTACTTAGGACTGTAATTTGTTAATTTTTCCACAGTAAATTAATTAAAATCGGGATCTTTGATGTAAGCGCATAATAATGTAAGATTTTTTTCCTTAGGTGTCACTTTCACAAAATATCTAAACTTCAGTGTTAATTAAGAGAAAAGCTTTTAATGTTTCCAGAAAGAAAGAAAGAAAACATGTTAAAAAATTGAGGCTTAAAATCCATGTTCCCCTTTCTGTCAATTGGAAACCAACCTGCTCCCGCTGACCTTAGCAGGCATTTACCTTCAGCCTCCGTGAAGGAGATCGGGCCCCCTCGTCTCTGCCAAGAAACTGTTTTCTTCCCATTTAAGCGTGCATCCAAATTAACGACCAAATGAGCGGCGCGATCCCTGGCTCTCGGCGCTGGCCCCGACGCGGGCACGCCGGAGGGGCAGAGCCTGACCTCGGGGCAACCTCTCGCCTTGACTTCCCACATTAATCTCGAAACCTCTTGACTTCCCAAAGTCAGCTCCTGTATCTGCGCCGCAGCATTAGCATCTGCGGTGACTTGGGTTTGCTCCCGCATGCCGCCAGCTTGCTTCGGCTTTGAGATTCGGTGGTTTATTTGTTGAATGTGCTGTTTCTTACCGTTTAGGAAACACCGTGTTACCACCCAAATAACTGCGGCTTAAATGCCGTGTGGCCTTTCTCATGCTTTAAACTAAGGTGCAGGGCGTAGATCAGGCTCTCCAGGCTCTTTTTAGCCATGTAGGGCTAAAAACACCACTGTAACAACCGTGACGCTATTATTTACCTCTGCCTACATGCACTGGAGGCGAGGGGCTGGATGGACCTCGCTCGGTCCCAGCCGGTCTGCGTGGGGCAGATGACGTTACACTCTCTTCCTGAGTGAGGCTGCACCGGAGCATGGAGGTTAAGTGTCCTATCTGTCCTCATGGGCACTTGGATCCAAATCTCTTGACCCAAAGCTGGCCGATCCCACCCTGCCAGGGATGCTTGTCCCGCTTCCCAGCCTCTCGCCTCGGTGACCGTGTGCTGTCTTAGCCTCTATCAACAGGTACTAAATATGTCAAGGACTGAAGCAAGAATTTGGGGATCTACCCTCAAAGGTTTTGTTGATTTATCTCTGCTATAAATCTATTTCCTTTGAGTGATCTGAAATTGATTTCAGGCTCATTCCTCCGTTCCCCCATTTGGTTGTAATTTGGGATGTCAAGGAAATTGTGTTGAAAGAAGAAGATGAGCCGATATGAAAAGGGATTATCTGTCCCATATGGGCAGAAGATGCTGGTGCGGGGGAGAAGGGAAAAGAAAATGTTTGTCTCTACATGTTTGCACATGTGCAGTGTTGGGCAGGAGTGGGCTTCCAAGAGGAAAGGAAAAATCAAAAGAAAATCCTTAGCTCGACAGAACCATCCCATAACAAGTTAGTGGCTTTGTTAAGACCATCTCTTGGGTAGGGAAGGATACACAGGCAAGCGTTCTTACATGGGAAGTATCCGGTGTGCACTATTTTAGTATCAAATAAGGCCCTTTGCTTTCTGAGGAAACATGCACAGCTGAAAGGATAAAACAGATCCCTTTTGCAGATCTGTCAGAAAATTACAAAGTATGAATCGGAAAAGAATTTCTCACTTTTTAGTGTTTTTCATCTGGATTCGCTCTGAATGAGAGGATTTCTAAAGACTGGGGCAAACTTTTGATGTCATCTTTTGCAGCTACGTATCGCTCAGGTCAAAAAAGTGACGGACACTTTAGCATGTATCATATCCCATGTCGATTTTCCATGTACTTATTGAGAAGGGGCTGCTTTGCCATGTGAATTTGTCACATCTGGGAGCCCCCCTGCCTCCTGCAGTGCTCAGGTAGTCTCCCCACCTCATCACACAGCTTCTGCAGCCACCAGGGCCGGGTGAGGAGATGCCTGTCACTGCGATTTGACATGTTCCTCACCGAGAAGCACTTTTTGGAGGTCCTGTGTTTAACTGATGGTCTTTTCCACACACCTCAGGCTCTCTCCTGAGCTGAATGTCCCAGGAGTTGCCCTTGGCTCCCTTGGCTCCCATCAGCCTGTCCAAGACCACCACGCATTTGGATATCCCCAGATGTGCCTTCCATTTCTGTCTGGAAATTTTGCCCCAGTGTATTTGATCCTCGGACATATTCTATGTATTCAAGGGCTATGAAGATGATTAGGGGACTGGAGCACCTCTCTTATGAAGAAAGGCTGAGGGATTTGGGTCTCTTCAGTCTGGAAAAAAGACGACTGAGGGGGGATCTTATCAACGCTTATAAATACTTAAAGGATGGGTGTCAGGAGGATGGGGCCAGGCTCTTTTCAGTGGTGCCCGGCAACAGGACAAGAGGTAACGGGCACAAACTTGAGCGTAGGAAGTACCACCTAAACATGAGGAGGAACTTCTTTACCCTGAGGGTGGCAGAGCACTGGAACAGGCTGCCCAGAGAGGTGGTGGAGTCTTTGTCTCTGGAGACATCCAAAACCCGTCTGGACATGTTCCTGTGCAACCTGCTCTGGGTGACCCTGCTCTGGCAGGGGCGGGGGTGGACTAGTTGATCTCCAGAGGTCCCTTCCAACCCCTGTCATTCTGTGATTCTGTGTCAGGCAGCCAGGGCTGTTTGGACCAGGCGGCCAGGCTGTAGCATGCTGCACCTCGATGGGGTGAGCACTCGGCTAGGAGCTCTTGGAAGGCTATCTCCTCACCAGTTTTCATCCCCACCTGCCTAGCTGTCTCCTAGCCCCTACCCTTGGCAGCTCTTGCCTCAGGAGAGGAGGAGATGTACAGCCCTGCTTAGTCTGTGGCATACTGCACACTGGCAATCAGTCTTCTACATCCATATACTTCTTCCCCTTCCCTTCCTCGCTGTCATTCTTCTAGTGTGCAGCTAGACTCTGCTTCCTTGTCTGATGTCCTCCGCAGGTTCACTTGCCAAGGTGGGATTCAGGATGCTCCTGCATAGACAGGGGTCTCCCCATCCAGGGGGCTGGGGAAAGTGCACAGTATGGTCAGAAACACTGTGCTAAAGAGCAGTAAATGACTAGCAAGAGGCAGGGGTCTGTCATAGACAGCCACTGCTCATGGGGGCGGCACATACTCCCTCACAGCCAGGTAGGTCTGAAGCACCAAGAGCCCCTCCACGGAGGATGGACCGGGCAGATCATTCACAGTGTGATGGGCAATATAAGCACAGAGCATCTTCTGATCTGGCCATTAAAGGCATCTGAGAGAGAGAAAATGTCCCTCTTGTATTGTTTTTTGGCCCTAGAAGGCACATCAAGGAGGGACCATTCTGCTACATAACCTCATGCCAGTAGTGGTGAGTTGATGCTGCAGAACCAGGTGCCTACTAAAGCATGGGCATTTATTAAAAGAAGCTCGACCAAAAAAAGAGGAAAATTTAAGAAAGTAATAATATTTACTTACAGCAGCTTGAGGAGCAAATCTGCAAGTGTCAGGCGGAGCTCACCTTGCTGTTCCCATGCCCAGCAGCTCCCGGTCCTGCTGCTGTGGGGTAATTCATTGCCTTCACACTGGCAATGTCCACATTGGTATGGCGTGTGCAAGTCAGAGGCTTGTGCGTAGTTGTGATCCAAGGGTTTTAACACCCCCTGTCCCCCCTCTCCTGTGAGCAGCGTCTCGGAACTTAGGCCCGTCACCTTCTCTTGCGGCTGAGGACCTTGCTCTGCTTTCTGTTCACACGTCCTTTGGTTTGGCCTCCAACTGGGGGGGGGCGTTTGCTGCCAGATATTGTGCAGGGGGAGATGTGATGAGGTACAAATAGGGCTGAAGGCTTCCCCCTGTCTGAGCATCGCCATTTGCCTTGTCCCCAGGGCTGCTGCACAGTTTAGCTGCACGCCTCTAGACATGGGGACGGTGACAGCCTGGCCACGGGCACATCTCCGCCTCTGCAGGGTGCAATGACGGCATTCACTTCTGCGGGGCAGCAGGAATAAAAGAGGAGAGAAAGACTTGCAGTCTGTGCTTACAGCTGGGCAGATGAGATCCAAAGCTGATAGTGTTATCTTTCTGGACACCACATTATAGGTCCTGTGTTTCCAGGCTGGGAACGGTTCCCTAAACAAACATATTTGATGGACATACACAGTCTCTTAGCTGAAATCGCTCAGGCCCATCTGTTAAGATGGCAGAGTGCCCACTCCCAAGTTGGTGAGATGTTGGTCATAGGGCATAAATACCAACTAACCATGGGCTTAACATAAGCAGCCGGCCTAATCATCTAAACGCTCTCCAGCTCTCAGGACGCTGTATCTCCAGCCAACGCGGCCACAGCCTTGCCATCTTCTTCTTTGGGCTTTTTCCCTGCAGGTCACTAGTTAAAGATACTGTCCACAAGGCTGCTCCCCAGATGCAGGCAAGAAAGACTGGACTTTTGTCCCCTGTTGTGCCTTTCCCCGAGAAAACCTCCCATGGGCTTTGTGTGTGTTGTTCATGCTGATCCAGGAGCTGTGAGGGAACTTTACTTCCATAAGCAGAAGACCTTAAGGAGCTTTCTCAGTAACAGTGTGGCTAATTAGCAAGGGGGCTTGTAATACAAACATGTAGTGGGCAAAGGCAAACTGAGATTGGGCACACATGTAGGCCAATAATCCGAGTGTAACAAGTCCTCCTTTGAAGAAGCAAAGTTAATCTCCTCCAGCAACAGCCCAAGCTGCAGACTCCCAATATCTCTACGATAATGTCACCAGTTTTATTAATGTGGTGCAGCCTCTCACCCCTGTGGCTACATTGATTCAGCTTGCCTCTGTCATCTCACCCAAAGTCATTTATATGAACAACAAAGTATTTACTTGGAAAAGCTCCCACAGTTTAACACAGCTTCTGTGGGGTTTTGCTTGATCTTTACTTGTTTGGGTTGTCCAAGGCAGAGCAATTTTTTGAGAAGACTAGCCCTCTTCCTGCTCCGCAGCCTTGAAAATTCCCCTTTCAGGATATACTCTTTGCCAAAATGGTGGCTGCCAGTTTGAGTTCCTTCTCAGAAATAACCACCCACCTGTGGGTTTGCAGACTGTCTCACTAAAATGGGAACGAAGCAGAGTGTCCTCCAGGGAAGAGACAGCGCTGGAGGCAACCCGGAAGAACATTTTTTTTTCTGCTTGGAGCATTACTAGAAAAGCAGTCCACCATTATTTTTTAAGGTTGGCAAGCATGGAGCAGAAGGGAAAGCCGAAGAAATTCATGATGGCAGTACCAGCAATGCCAGCACTTAGTGCACTGGGGAAATTTTTGGTATTTCTAATAAAACATGATCATTATGCACCTACTGTAGCCAAATATGTAAGTGCAATGATGCTGTCATTACCGCTCTGGAGTTGGAAATTGGCCTAAGTTCAGTGAAATCAATAGAGCAGTTTCATTTTTTATAGTAATAATGATGACATGTGAGCACCTTTCAGAAAAGCATTCAGGGAGGTATTTACAGGATACTTGTCAGTTGCCAGCAGAAGATGATATTCTGTGATCTAAAATAGCCTTTTTAATTTTTCAAGTGAAGCACTGAAAAACAGTTTAATTTTTTAAGCTTTCCACAAGTGTCATTGATGCAAGATCTCTCCCTTGGCACGGCTGTGTGTGTTAAATACTCCATACTCCCTGTGAAACTGCACCAGGGAACCAGAGCATCACAGAAATGAGAATGTCATCAGGAGGCACCTGAATGCAATTAAATCATTTAGGTGTGAAGAATGTAAACTGATTTACCCCAGCTAGGGACCTGACTGGCTAACTGGGATTGTAACTCACTCATCCTGAGCAAACTGAATCAGAATCACACAGAATCACAGAATGGTAGGGGTTGGAAGGGACCTCTGGAGATCACGTAGTCCAACCCCCCTGCCAGAGCAGGGTCACTGAGTTTTCCTGTGCCCAGCTTCGCAGTGCTCCCCCCATTCTGGCTGATCTCTGCTCACCTGCCCGCCTCATTGACTCACGTGGCTTATATTTGAGGTGAAACAAAAGACATGAGTTACACTTTCATGGTTTTTATAGTGCTCAAGTTAAATGTTATAGGCTTTATATGAGCGATCGCAAAAAATAAAGTGGTCAGCTGTTGGGAGGGGGATGCCCCTGTATTGCCCTTGTATTTAATACTGAGTGTGTATTTGTCAAGAGGGCTCAGATGCTCAACTTTAAACCCAGAGAGTGATATGCCTCTGCAGAGAGGGTTTTGTTTTGTTTTGTTTTGTTTTGTTGTTTTGTTTTGTTCTGTTCTTGGGGAAGAGTGAAAGTCAACGGCCTGGCTATGTCTTCTCTGGAGATCTTAAACTTCTTACCGAGCTTTTTACTAGTCCCTGCATCGCAAAATGTGGAATTTTTTAAAAAAAGACTCTTCTAGCAGCTCTTAGTATTTAATACATGATGGCATTGCCTTTTTACTGTTGTCAGCAGCCCCTGTTAATGCATCCATTTGGACTGTTGCACCATATTGCCAGTGCACAAAACATAAGTCTGGTGCAGCTTTTTTAAGGAAACAGTACTTTTTTTGCGAGTAATAATAGGGTTGGGCAGAAAAGTGGTCAAGTTGCATTAGTTTCTGTGCAAAATTCTCCTGCCGCAAGCCTGAATGCTCCTTTCCCAACGCGTGACCCAACGGGAGTAAAGACTCCTAATTTATTGGAGGGGTGCTCTTTCAGTTTGTGTTTTATTGGTAATTTACAATGCCGGATGCCCTCATATTCACCTTTCCCTCTTCTCAAGTAGGTGAACACAATGGAATTGTCTTGGTTGCAGAAAAAGGGATGCTTTCTCTGAGCATGCCCCATTAATTGGGAACCAGCGGACAACTGACAGGAGTGCGGTGGGTGTGATTATCAGCGCCGGATGAGAGCCATTAACAAAATGGAGAGTGTCATCTTCAGAGCACAAATATTTTCCCTCGCCATAATACCCTCTCAAGGGGACCTGAAGTGGACCCGCATTGTCCCGCGCACTCCCAACCCCACCGCCAATCATTATTTTTTTTTTTTGTGACTGCCGGGGTTTTCGGTGCCCGCGAGGGAGCGAGCGCAGGGCAGCCCGAGAGATGCCGGCACTTAGGGACTATTGTACTTTCTCCCCATGTACAAAGTGTCCCCCAGCCCTTCTCCACCAGCCCCTGGAGCCGTGTTTGTAACCAAAAGCCGGAGGAATAATATCTCGGGCTTCGCCCTGGCATCTCCCAGAAGCGTTTCAAGGATCGGAAAGATTTTTCCTCCACGAACTGGTTTGGGTTTAATTCCTTGCCTGCCTGCTCTCCCCCTTTTTTTTTTTTTTTGTTCCCCTCCCGGCGGAACAGAGGATGGGTTTGTCGTCCTGAATCGGGAGGATTGTTTCACATCATCGGGCCATTCATCCTCTCCCCTCCCCTGTTGTAAAACACCAGCGCCGGCCCGGGGAACAGTGGGGGCATTGTGCGGCGGCACGATACCACCCAGATTTTACCTCGGCCCTCTCCGATCCCGGGTTTTGTTCCCCCTCAAAAGAAAGCATTTGCTCGGGGGAGGGGAGGGGGTGTTCTTATTGCTTCCACTAACACGGAGGTTAAAGGAAAGATTGATGGGAGAAAGTTCACCTAGAAAACCAGGATAAATTTCTGGCTGGCCAAGGCCAGTTGTTTCATTGTCCGGGGGCCATGTTTTTTGTTAATTATCTCTCACTCTCGCCTTTTATCGAGGAAACTGGCAGCAAAGCGCGGAGAAAGGAACAGGATATAGAGGTCAGCGGGTCCCGCTTGGCCACCTAGGTATTCCATTTTAAATGCGGAGGGCGAGCGAGGCGCGGGGCGAGTTTTTCGGGTGGGGGGAAATGGGGATCGTCAAAATAATAACTGGGGGTAGCCCCGGTATTCACACCCAAAACTCCCATTCCTGCCCCCAAGCTAAAAAAAAGGGAAGAAAAAAAAAAAAAAGAAAAAAGGGGGGGAAAAAAAAAAGAAACACTGGAAAGGGACTTTTTCTTTCTTTCTTTCTTCTTAAAGGGAGGAAAGTTGCTTCAAACAAGACCATGTTGTCAAGGAAATAAACCTTAGCGAGGGTAGGCATTAAACACACAGCTGCTGGACTTGGCCGGCCCTTAGACACTGGTGGTAATGACAATGATTCTTGGTGGCAGCAAACCAGATCTAAACATAAATAGGGCTGCATGAAAGGAGAGGAAATGGAACAAAACAGTTCCTCGGGTACCACTGGCAGAGGAATAACATCAATTTCGATTAAAAAGCAAAAGAATTCTCCTGTTTCCACACATTAGTAAAGGCATGCAAATTCATAACTCACCAACAATGTACCTTTGAAATGCAGCTGCACCCCACAAACAGGGCCTTTCTGCCTGCAGAGAAGCAGCCCTGTTTTAAGCAGAAAGAAAACGACTATTGAAAAAGCCACAAGGGTCCCCGACAGTGGGGAGGGGTGTTGGGGAGAGGTGGAGGAAATGTGTTGGGTTTGGCAGATGCGGGAGATCAGTGTTTTCCATATAATGGAGCCTTCATATCTGGTCGTTCCCAAAAGAAATGGTGCTTCCCGGGATCCGCCGGCAGGTTGGCCTCAGGCATCTGTTGGCAAAGCCAGGCATGGACGGGGGGTTTCCATGGCTTGGAGGTTGTGGCCAGCGGAGTCAGAGGGATGGAGGCGGCTCCTGGGGTGGGCAGCACAAAGCCTACAGCGTCCCCGTCTGCTCTCCCATCCTCGCTGGGAGGGCTGCTCCTCTCACCGATGTTTCAGCAGGGTCAGCATCCCCATACTGCCCTGGCTGAATGGTCTCAGACGGCCATCCTTCCCACCTGCCACTGCTGGAGACGTCGCAGGGAGCATGCCAACTCCTGCGCTTGCTCCCTCCAGCCACCCGCTGTGGCTTTCCAACCTGGTGCGTGGCCACCCATTGCCTGTTGCGGGTGGACTGACGTTACCTGAGCGGTAGCATCACCAGTAGTATAATTTCTTAAAGAAGCACATATAAATAAACTGCACTGCACCCAGAATATATGTTTAATATGAACTGAGCAAAAATCGAGCTTGACTTACCAGGCTTTTTGCTCTATATCACTTCCATTCTTTATTCTGGATGTAGTGGGTCTCTTTCCAGAGGTGTCAGCTGACTTTCGCAGAGGTGTCAGCCAACTTCTCAAAGAGCAGCACCCACCACCTGCTACGTAGGCACCTCCAAAACACCTGCTGAAGATTGCTGGGACCAGCCAGAGGGTGCTCAGCCTGCCACGTTCCCACTGAGGCAAAGCCCTTGCTGGAGCGCAGGGGTATTTGAGCACCCATGTAAGTCTGGTTGGAGGTCCTTGCTTGGTGTGCGAGGATGGTTCCTTTTCTCATCTTGTTTTACAGGTATGGGAGATCATTCCCACTAATTAAATTTCATCCCAGCTGAACCAGCTCAGTGAGCATATAGAGGATGTCAGTTTTTATGCTTGCCACACAGATTTCAGCCTCTTTGAAAAACCATGCGTGTCTCGGGTTGGTTTTGTGGGGAGTCTGGCTGGGGAAGGTCCCAGGATTCAACTTATTCTCCTTAAGGCAGGTTTTACTTCTGGGGCTACCCCACACACTTTGCAAACCCATCACCAGAAACATTCGCTATCAGATTTATCTTCTTCATTTGATAGAAATCATTTGGAAAGAGGACAAGGCGAAGCCACTGTCATGAAACAGTGTGGCATTTATATCCAGTGGACAATAATATAATTATTGGTGAATGATAAAAATAAATGGTTGTCTGTTGGTGAGTCACTGCTTTTAAGCCCCTAAACTGATTGAGAGATCTTGCCTTGTCTTACTGTCCACCATGGTGACAGTTGGGTCGCCTACTGGGCCCGTGAGGCCTGACAACATCTGACAACTCTTCATTAATCGGCAGTTTTGTTGCCCTTGCACGAGTTGCCCGTGCGGCGAGGAGCGACTGTGGAAGCATTGTCCGAGGCCGGCAGCGTGGCCGGGCAGATGTGAGGCAGTCCGTGCACGCAGACACAGGGGACTTCTGCTGCAGGGCTGGCTGTGGTGATGGGGACCAGCAAAAATGCGTCCTGCCTCAGTGCTGCTGGACATGACCAGAACCAGCGCTGATGAGCATCCTGGGCTTGTCAGAAGAAGAATGGCTTTTGACTGCAGCCCGGTCATGGATAACTCCTAGGAGCCGCTCTTGAAGACCTTTGAAGAACAAAATACGGGGCTGGCCCATGTGCATCTCCCTGCAACAATCCAAAAAAAACCTTCTTACATGACTGAGTAGGAAGCCAAAGCACATGGCTCCCCACAAAGCCAAAGGGAAGGGGTCTCATGGTGGGGCCATGGTGAGACCTCCCTGGTGCCACGTGCCCTTGTGCACGTACCCAGCCCATGTGACGGGGCTGGCAGGGTGCAGATGGTTATTCCTATGTTTACCCCAGGCTCCACGGCTTTTACTTCCGACCGACCCTAATGACTGGGGAGAGAGGGCAGGCGAAAACTACCCCCCACCAGGGACCTGAACAGAAAAAGCAAACAGCCTGGTTATGGGCGCGCCTGGCTGGCCAAGGAGCTGCATTTCTCCCTGTTAGATGTCTCCAGGCGTGAGTACTGTTGTGTGCCCCACCAGAGCGGGGGAAAGCAAGTCCCGTCAAGCCGCAGGGGGTACAAACCGGGACAGCTTGACATTTGTGTAAGACAGGGTCAGGACATCGTGTCATCCCGGTGCGCCGTGTGCTGCTCGGCTTCCCTGCCAAACGCTGGATGCAAATGAGACGGTGATGGCGGGCCCTCGGGAGAGCCCACCTGGCTCGGCGTCTGCGCTCTCCGGAGGGAGCCGGAGCTGCGGTGGCAGGGGGAGAGCCCCCGCCGTGCCGGGCAGGGCTGTCCCTGCTCTTCCACCAGAGGTGTAGGGCTCGGCTCCCCAAGGCGGGGACCAAGGCAATGTCCGGGAGAAGATATGAGACCTGTCACGTTGTGATAGCTTCCTCTCAGTGACGAGCCAGAAGAGCTCCCGTCTTCTCACCTGTCTCCTCCCAGGGTGCGAGGGTACACGCCGGGAGGGGGCAGGCAGAGTCACCTCCCCGTCTGAGCTGTGTCAGCAGCCGCATACCACGGGGACGTGATCGAGATCTCCCCAGCTGGCTGGTTTGCATAGTGTTGGGTTAGTTGTGAGTAGGAATGGCTTTACCACACTACCTTGGAAATGAGAATTTTTTAAAGACCTCTCATCACAAAATGATGTGCAATGCCTGCTTTTGGCTGGCGTCACCTTCTGACAGGTGCCTTCTTGAAGATTTGGCTTAATTGACCCTCTTTAAGGACTGAACGTATGTTTGTCCATGTCTCCCAAATATAACATTTGAGTTTCCTTTGCTCTCTTTTCTCATAAGATCCCTCTGCTTTGTTGCAGGCTGTTCTTTGTTCATCATTGTTTCACGATTTGTGATGGCACCTTGACGTTCTGGGTGGTTTCCATGCAGAGAAGCCGCCTCTCTGGAGTCCCCAGAGAGCTCCAGATTGAAGGGGTGTACCAGAGCTATGCGAGCCCAATCGTGGTTAACCCTAGTAATGGAGTGAAATTTAGGGAAAATATCAAGTGTCTGGAAAGACCAGTGCTTTTATCTTGCTGAACCTTCCCAGCGCCATACTCTTCCTCAGTAGCTCTCCTCACTGATGTAAGCTGTGCAACCAGCTCCTAAAAATGCTTCTAATTACATGCTATCACCTCCTCCTTTCTGAAGTCATTCGCAGTGTTTTCTCCCCCATATGGTTTGCCTGTTTTATCTTTTAAATGCTCCTCTCCACAGGATGGTGATAGGATATAGAATATCTCCCCCTCCTCTAGTTTCCTTTCTAAACAGCATGCAAAAGGAAAAGGTACTTTCATGGACGTGTGACAACGCGGCGTGCAGAGCTGCCCTGCTTCTCCACCAGTGTTGCTGTTGGTCACTAAGGAGAGGCATAACCTGCCCATCCTCATACCAGCTCCTGCGGCTTCCCTGTCTTACACAAGCATCCTCAAGGCCTGTCCTTTTGTGTGCTGCTCACCTGTTGCCCCTGGTCCCCAAGGACCCGGTTCCATACTTGGTAGCAGACGTCCACGCTCCCCCTCTACCCCATGGCTGCAGGGGCCCTTTCTTTGGGGTGGTCGCACATGGGCTTGGTCCTTAATGCCAAAATCAGCACAGGCTGTTGGCGTCGCTGGAGCTGCAGCTATTTACCTCAGCAGCATATGTGGTAAACTAGTTATGAGGAGCTTTCCCATCCATGCCCAGCTAACAGGTGTCCTTTGGGATTATTTTGATACTGCACATAGCTGTGCCCACCTTGCATGCTCTCTTTCTTTCAGTGGGCAAAGACAATCTCTTCTGCACAGAGAGAGAACATTTGACCAAGACTTCACTTTGTATTTCTCTTTGTCAAGTCCATATATTTATTTATTCATTCCTGTTTCCTAAGAAACATTTGAATTCTTTCCCGTTGGAAAGAAAACTGGTTGTGTCAAAAGGAAGAAACTTTAAGCTCAGAAACAAACAAACAAAATTCTCTTGCAATCTCTTTGGATTTTTTCTGTACCCTTTAGTATCTCAAATGCTTTCTGCACAGGCAAATGCCCAGTCCCAGCAACTGCTGGTTACACATCATACATCCATCCTTTTGATTTCCAGTTATGCAAACCAGTGGGCCTGCACGCAGGACTCACAGGATGGGAGCACGTGACTGTGTCTTTGCAAAACTGAGGCTTACATTTCATAAGGCAGGAAGTTTGCTTTTTTTTTTTTTAAGGTTTTCATTTGTTGTTTCCAGAAAGGTTTCAGAGAAAGAAGATGTGGTCTTTCCCCAAAGTCCAAAATCAGCACAACAAGTTGACATGTAAGACTGCAGAGGAGAAAGCAAAAATAGTTAATATTAAAAGCTTATATAAAGGCTATATGCACGACATAATCTGAAACCTTTGTACATACATGCATGTGGATGATAAAAGGAAGAGAGGGAGTGTGTACTATACTGATTTTTATCATAACTTATCAATTCCTCTCTAGTCTCTGCCAGAATAGGCAGTCCTGCAGTCTTGAAATGCGAAGGACAAACCTTTCCTAAGAGATTAGAAGGGAAGAGCATTATTTTTACAAATTTATTTTGGAACTGTACCAGTCATATTCTTCCTTCCTTCCTTCTTTCTTTCTTCCTTTCTTTCTTTCTCTTTCTTTCTTTGTGTCTTCCTTTGTCACTTTCTCACTTTCTTTTCATTTTCTTCCTTGCTCTCTTTCTTTCTTTTCCTGTTTTTCCTTGTTTCTTTCTCTCTTTCTTTCTCTCATTCTTTCTTTCTCTTTCTGTTGGTTTCTCTTTTCTTCTCTCTTTCTCTTTCTCTTTCTGTCTCCTTCCTTCCTTCCTTCCCTCCTTCCTTCCTTCCTCCCTTAAATGTATCTAAGTAATCAATTTAATTGTACTTCAGTAGTTCTGAAAGTTACTTTTTATTTCATACAAGCCTGTATTATTTTGCTTGACATTTTCTAGGTGGTTTGGAAAACTTGCTAGGTTTCTCTTTCCTGTTGTTGCACAGGAAGGTCTGATGTCAGTGTGAAGGGTAAAGACATCCCAATCCAAGTGTCACGGATTTGCTTCCTGTAATGTTTTTATCGCTTCATTATGCATCTTTTAAACTAGAGAGAGCGATCTGAGTGGTGGCCAGCACAACCTGATTATAATCTTGAACACTTGTTTTAAACCGAGGAAGTGCTGTGCAAATACTTCACCAGAATTTCCATTCTCCTCCTAAATGCTCCTCTGCGGAAGAGATTCAGCATATTTGCCTAGGTACTTAAATTAGTTTAATATAGCTCTGAGGCTTGAGAAGGAAGTTTGCAGCTGCACTAGCTTCTACGTCTTTAGTACAGTCAAAAAGCCCCGCAGCAGATAGCATTTATCTGGGGTTAAACCACGGCTTTTGTGCGCAAAAAGTACAGCAGTGAATAAAAACGACTAAGTGCAGCTGTAAATCTCTAACCAAATTATTCAGACAGGGTGAACAAATCTACACCCCATCATAAAAAGGAAAATCATCTTCCTTTAAGAATGGGGAGATACTGAGAAGTCTTAAAGTATATTAGAACAGCTTAGAGCTCTCAATGTGGGGGAGAAACCTCGTATATTATCCACAGTGCTAAGGAGATTATCAATGGATTTCACTCTCCAATCCTTTTTACAACACCCATCTCATTAGAATAAGTAATAAAGATGACATCACAGAAAGGTCTAATTGATCAAAAAGAGCTCGCTTAAACTGTGTCCAGATTCACTTCTGCATTCAATACCATTTTTTCCCCCCAGAAATTCAGCTTTGGCTTTGATTGAACGGTTGAAAAGTTTTAGTATCAAATCAAACTAACATTCTTATTATGCAAAGCTTTCCCCAGTATTCTGCTTTGGTAAATGACCTCTATTAGCATGCAGATTGACTGGGGATTACCAGAAGGTTTCCCAAAATAATCATCAGAAAATGTCTTTATAAGGGCTACTTTCCCCCTCTGCGTGCGCAGTCCCAGCCACCGTGACGGCCGTCGTCCCCTCTCTCCTTCTGCTTCTGCGAGACACTCAGGAGAGCCACCCAGCTAGGTAGCAGGCCCGATTTGCTGTCCCCAGATGGTCTAAATGCTGTTGTTTTCTCCAGCTTCGCTTTGAATAGGCAGTGTGATTCCCAGTGGAAACAGGGGGTGAAACGGTCTTATGCAAGTCAGCGGGAATTTTGCCACAGACGCCCGTATAGCCAGGATTTCACTCCGGTACTTTGAGACCATATAAAAAACTGTGGTGGAGTAGATACAATAAATAGATGGTATTTTACGTACATACATATTTAATTGCTCTATTATTCTCGTAATAATTCCCTCTCAAATAACGAAGGGAAAAAAATTGCTGATATCCCTGCTTTTACTCTTGTGTCTCGCCTGAGTAGCTTCAGCCCATCGGCATCTCCAGCGGGTGTACCTAGGGCTTCCCATAGCCCGGCATTCATGACTCCGCGAGGTGGCTGCCGAAGGCAGAGGGGGTGAAAGTGCACAGACGTGGTCCTGGTGATCAGAAAGAAGAATATAAGGGATAATTAATGCCACTAGAAAAATGGCCAGCTGTGGTTAGTGATGCAGAAAGTATTAAACCTTGGGCCGGGGAGGAAACTTTGACCTGCTGTTGTAGAGCGAACTGCGCAGCCTAAAACCTGTCTGTCACAACCTGAAGCCTGACCTGACACCACAGCGCATTGCTTGCCGCTGTTTCTGCTGCTGTCTCTGGGGTGGTTTTCCAAAATTGGCCCCAAGTGTTTAAAACTGCCGCTCTCCTGGTGCCAGCAGCACACAGAGCCACCCAACCCCCTTGTTCCTGGCTGATGCCAAGGGCTCTGGGGCTGGCCACAAGTATTTGGGAGGATGAAATTCTGGTCACCCTCTCAGAGAACCAGCAATGCCGACAGAAGAGGGGACAGGCATCCACTTCGGAGAAATGTTGTGGCCAGTCCTTGATGCAAGGAAGGACACTGGTTCCCGTCTCTTCCTCGCTCTCTGCCCTGTGGTAACGCACAGCTTCAATGTCCTGTGTCGCAGGATGAGTATTAAAATATCTTGCAAGCCAAGGTGTGGGGTTTCTTTTTCATTTTGCTTTTCACCTGTTTGCTTCCTCAGAGGAGTTGGCACGAGCACAGCTGGTCCCGTTCCTGCAGCAGTGCCCACGTTCCTGTGTCAGGAGCGGGAGGAAACAAGCAGGACTAGCTTCGGTCTTGCCAGTCCCAAAGGTGACGGGGAGGCGGTGAAGACACGTCGTGTCCTGCAGTTCTGAGAACCAGGAGAGCTTCCCTGAGTCGAATCAAGCTCCGTGGCTTTTCACCCAGATGAAACAGGAAAGCAGACTACTGACGGCAGGATTGCAAGTCTCCCTACCCAACCTGGAAAAACCAGCTGGTACGATTTGTGCCCCCAGCACCTGAGGTCTCCGAACCCAGCCTCACACCTTGCAAACCAGCAGCCGTCAAGTCCCAAATACTAACGCATCTAAATGCCGTGGAAGACTTCTATGGAAACCTTGGTGGTGGTGGTGTTAATTATGCTTCCACCAGTGCTCACATTATTTTATTATTTAAAATTTTCCCATACGCAGGAAGGCACTGCAAGGGTGCCCTCACCTGTTGCAATTAGCCAAAGAACAAACAAACCACACAGGACAAAGACAGTGAACTTGTGGGGTTTTATGCCCAGAAATCTTAGCATTGAACCTTCACTGACGTAACGAAATCCCTGCAGGTACATTATAAAATTGGATGTAGTTAGTTGTACTACAGAGTGACAGAATAAACAGACAAATCTTGCTGATTTTTTTGTCTGTTCCTAAAATACGGGTAGCCCCAAATCCCGTCATAGGAGAAACAGTCAAAACTATTGCACCTCTTTGTCCTCACGTCAAAAAGTCATGTCCTGCTCTGTGTGTTGCTGGAAAACAGCTCTCAGAGTTGTCATGTTTCCTCATCAGAAGAGTTGGTGCAGGGGGTTGGTTTGGCTTCTGACTTCGTCTCTCCGCTTCTTGTATAGAATTATATTCTTATATAGAATTATATAATTCTATGTTTTTTTTCTCCTGTAGGGATCTTTAAAACAGGACTGTTTTCACCTCTTTGGGCATTTAACTCTCCACGGACCTTGGTGTTTTCCTTTTTGTTTTTTTTCCTCTTGATCTTGATTTTGGGTCAGTTTTCACGGTGGACATTTAGTGAGCCCGGTTTGTTTTACGTTGTGTCAGTAAAACGATCCCTGATTGCGTGAACCCAAAATCTCCGCAGCAGAAGCATTTCTGGTTGAAAGGAGGAACGTGCGGATACTGAGCTACTCGGGGGCTTTCAAAGACAAATGAAGTCGCCCACTTTCACAGATCGCTGTTTTTAGCCTGTGTAAATTGTAATACCACCTCTAGCACCATAGTAACTAAGCACTTTTGAGTACAGCTTTCAGGGACATGGGAAACATCTGTTATGTGTGGGCCATTCACTTCTCCTCTGAGGAAGAGAGCCCTGCCAGAGAGCTGGTGGTTGCAGTTTCGTCGCCTCGGTCATCGTGTATTTATTGATTGATTGATTTATATTTTTATATTTTTTATTTTTATTTATTTGTAATTTTTTATTATCATTATTTTATTTTGTCCTGCACCTGTATTAGACAGGACGAGGGCAGCCGTATGTGAGGGCAGGAGCCATGGAGGGAGTCACATCTCCTGCCTGGAGAAGGGGCTGCCCGACACCCCTGCCCTCCCAAACCCCTCTGAGCTGCTGTGCCCTTGGAAAAGGGGCCAGGCCCTTGACCCTGACTCACTCTTTTCTATAAAACCAGTGTAAACAGCCAGAAACTGGTTTACTGTGAGCTCGCTGTGCATGGCAGGGGAGACGTGCTGCAGCTGGCGGCTGAATATCTCCCTGTCCCGGATGCCGGGTTTTTATAGAGGGGGAAAAGAATGCAAAGCAATTTTCTCCCAGAAGCATGGGCACAACTGGTGCCGTGGCATCAGGGCGCAAGGATGCTGGGATGGGTGGAAAGGCAAATTAAAGGGTCTCTTTCTCTCTTTGCGGGAGTGGGAGCTGGTGTCCCAGAGGATGGAGT